>QRFJ01000018.1:1203172-1506198 GCA_006176705.1 Cocos nucifera
GTTACAAGTATGTTTTAACAGCTAGCTGATTCATTTATTCTATTTCTCTTAATCTTTCTTTTCTTTCACCTTCTTGTCTCAGCATTTTACAACAGCCATGACATTATACTTACTGCATTAATTTCATATGGCTGCATCAAATATCTTGTTCTTCAACAATAAATCTGCATAGTGATTCAATCCTGAAAAACTCTTTTTTTCCCTTTTCTTTATACATCACCTTTCTGGAAAGTTATGATTGTTGTTATTGTAATATGGGAAGAACTAAATGATGGTAAAAATATCCAAATCAAAGGTAGTGTAGACAGCACTAACAAACCGCAAAAGATCAACCTAACATAAAGGGCCAAACCCAATGATGGTCTCGTGTGCTCTGGAATCAGAATCTGTCATCTTCCACCCTTTTTTTTATCATTTCCTAAATATCAATCAAGAATAGCCGAGCAATTCATTCATTTTATGTAGAGACTTCTATAAAAACCTTTAACTTTTTCCCTTTCAAGTTAAATACCAGACCGCATCGGTTATCATTATAGTTTTATGCCCCCTTTCGTACTGCTATGAAGCAAGGAAAACGAGTCTCCTCTTCTTTGTCTTCTTTGTACAAAGTTTACATGATGGGCCAAACTCTACTTCTCTGTTTTTGGAGCTTGTTATAGGTCCTCTATTTACATGGACTGCCAGCCAGGACCTAGAATTTTCATGGCTGACAAGAAATCACGAGTTTCTTTAATAATCTACATCATTGTTACCACTTGCTTCTTCATTACATAATCCTAAGGGACCTAAACTTAATCTATTCAGAACTTGTTTAATTAACCTAATCGTCATTGTGAATTCATAATTAAGACTAAAAAAATAGTGATCGATATTATTTATCACTATTCTCATTTCAGTCCAGTTACTTGGTCTAAGAGACCTTGATTTGTGCAGCTCATCTAACATACCCAAGCAAAAAGTACTCTTAAATCTTATGTTATGTCCCCGGAAAAGCCAGTTTAGTATTCATATCTCACAATAAATTTCGGACAAAATACATCTTAAAAGCTTATATACATCCTTCTAAAAATTTAAAAACTAGAGTAACGGATAAATAACTAAAACCAACTCCCTCCTTAAGCCTCAAAAAAGTTGAACATGTTATAAAGTGGCTTTCTAATGCATGAATCACCATTTTTTCTTTCCATCAGCTCAATCCTCCAGTCATGCTGCATCATTTCATCTTATTATATCTCTTAACAATCTCTCTACAAAGCCCTCTCCCCCTTATTTCATCTTTAAAAACTCTAAAGTTGCATTTCCAACAAGATCAATTCAGATCACTCTATCCCCTTGAATTGGAAGTCCTTCTCCCTTTGCTTTGCATAGCCCTTTTTTATTTTAACCTTGTTGTACAGGAATCAGCAAAGTATTTCATTGAAATTAAAGATGATAAATCACGAGTCTGTTTTCATTAATGCAATTGTGATCTGACCAAATGGAGGAATGTACCACTTGGGATTTTTTATGGTTCTTTCTATTTTTGCTCAATTAACTCTTCAATTACTTTCTTTGCTAACCAGAATGTGTCTAGCATGGCAGCATTGAATTGTTGTGTCTTAATGCTTCATTATTCTATGAAGGGGCTCTAATAACAATTATGACTCATCATCAATAAACACTAGCATACAAAACTTGGCTGAAGAGCTAAAAACTTAATTTTAAATGAGAATAGCGAGCAAGTGTTCCAAAGTCTTATCTTCAATGAATTTCTAAGATTTAACTCTCTCTCTCTCTCTCTCTCTCTCTCTCTCTCTCTCTCTCTCTGTGCGCGCGCGCGCATGTGCGTGCGTGTGTGTGATGGGGATTTTGGGCAATGATTTAATTTTTTAGTTTATGCTGGGAATGGACTTCACAGTTCTGATTAGATTCTATTTCCAAAGTGAGCAAAATGCTATTCCAGCAGACTGATCCTCTATCCAGAAGTTACATGATGCAGCTTTACTTTAAAATTTTTGATGACTTAGTCAAACCTCAATACTTTATAAAATAGATTGTCA
The DNA here is from genome assembly GCA_006176705.1 of Cocos nucifera. Classification (NCBI taxonomy): domain Eukaryota; kingdom Viridiplantae; phylum Streptophyta; class Magnoliopsida; order Arecales; family Arecaceae; genus Cocos; species Cocos nucifera. Next base: position 1,205,212 of record QRFJ01000018.1, read on the forward strand.
ATCATACATCTTGTAAGTTCAACCCCATCCCAAACCTATTTTCCTATAGATGTCAATTGAACTGCTTTTTCATAATAACTTTTGATTCTGACTTCAACTCGAGACACCAGGATGAAATGAGATTTCCATTAGCATAACATGAGGGATTCAAAAGTATAGTATCATCAACGTATTAAAAATGATCTCTTGGTTTTGTCTTACAACATCCAATCTATAATCAGAACTTGATATTTTTCATAAGGTTATAAACTGATCTCTTATAATTTAAAGGTCATCATGCAAAATGTCAAAGGAACCACCTCTTCTAGAGGAAATAAGGAAAGACTGCAAGATGCCAAACAGCCATGAATGAAGCCTTAACAAGCAAAAGAGAATTGGATAAGCTAAACTTCTACACCTTTCATGGAGGAAAAGGAATGCTAACTAGTAAATACACTACTATAATTTATGTGAGATGCAGATGCTAACTTGATTTATATATTGTAGTCATGTGTTTTGTACTATTGTACTGGGGAAGACCACATTGACTTATTTTATGTATATTTTTTGAGTTATTGCCCTTATAAATGATGCATTCTATTGTTTTACTTGACCCTTACACTCATTTCTTGGTTTTTCATACATAGAACCTTACCATTTGCTTTATTTCATATCACCCATCATTATTCATAATTACAAACTTGACACAAATAACCCTCAACTAATTCCCTGGTGATGCAGTGCAAGACATAGTTGGCAGGTTCCGTGATCAGTTGGACTGTACCAAACCTTGTAGGAGCTAATGGATTCATGGCTAGAGATCCCAACAGTTCAATAATTGATTTATCAGGTTTTTTGGTCAAAATTCTATTGAAGTTTCCATTGGAGATAATATTAGTTTTTTGCTTAATTTTTGGATTTTGTAGTCGAGTAGTTCTAGTACATGTTGTTTTATTTTTGGGTCAAGTTTTTTGTTTTAGTTAGATTTGTAAGTCTCATCAGTTTGAGGTGGCTTGAGTTTTAGTTTGCACTAGGTTGTTGGTTGATAAATAAAAAATTCGTGGAGTTTTCTTTCACTTTTCTTCTTGTTCCTTAAGCTTCCTCTCTTAATAGCACATGGATGAAGCTTGCATCACCTAGTAACCCTCTGGTGTTTGGGTGGAGCTATTGTAATCATATGACTAGTTTACCTTTTAGCAGACTAGCTACTAGTGGACACTACCATTTTCTCAATGCATGGGAACTTGTAGTACACTCACTTGACCTCTCTTTGGTAATTGTGGACCAAAACCTTCAGTGATCCCCTTTCATCAATGTCGCCTCTCATCTTCAAATCTCACTAGCACCACCACTAGGAAGGTGAGTTTTGCCCTCAAAAGCACCTCCAATTGGTATCTTGGGAGCTCATCAAGATGGATCATGCCACAAGAAGTGGTAGAGGTGGTTGGGGAGGTTAGAGAGGATAAGGGGTTAGTTGGAGAACAGGTCTTGGTGAGGATAGTAGTAACTTTAAGCTGTGGCATGGGTAGTGGCAAAGGGCTTAGAGGTCGATGACCTATTTGAGAAAGGTGGTAGAATTAGCATTGCATGGACATGCATACAAGAACTAGATTTGAACACATATCTGTGCCTGACTCGGGAACAGAGAGAGGAGATATAGAGATACATAGAATAAATCATAAATTTAACAAAATCACACATATCTACAATTTTATATATTGTTTAAACATTAAGAATAAACATGAAAAATAATATATGTTTCTCATTCAAACTTTCCAATTAATTAATCATATAAGCAAAATAGTATTTTGAAAATTTATTTCAATAGCTACATCCTTGGCCGGTCACTAAAGAGAATGAATATTCACTTATAACGTGAAAATGGAGGGCCATTGTCGGAAGATTTTAACTCCACCATTATTTAAAAGTGAGGACCATAAAACTTCATAAGTATCCAAGTACCTGATATAAATTTAACCTAGATATGTACTGAACATGGATTTTTGGAGCTGGACGCAATTGTCTAGTAACATAGGGTGGCATAAGCATCGAGACCTAGTGACCAATATAGTTATTGAAGGAGGTGTGGATGTTACTATCCAAGGGGTGGATAGTGCAGGCGCCATGCTTAAAAGGGAGCCAAAGTAGAGATTCATGACCAAGGCTAGGGACTAGGAGGTCGTAAGAGACATAGTAAGAGAGGGGGTTCTTGTGATGGCATAGAGGTCAAGGTTGGCCATGTGGCTAAGGACAAGGAAGGAGGTGTGAAAGAGGAGGGCGTCAAAAATAGGAGTAGGGAAGGGAGGGGGAGACGTCATGGTGGTGGCAGTGGAGGAGGTGGACAGGTTTGGTTGTATGATTATGGTGGTTGTAATAGGGAAGGTGGGGAGGAAGGAGAAAAGGATGATAAAGATGAGGAAAGAAGAAACATGAGACAATGATGATCGGAAGGCAATGACAGAGTTGAAGATGAAGATGAAGCCAGTGATGAGAGTGCAAGAAGTTAGCACTGAGGGAGGCATTGTAGAAGGTGGTGGGAGAGGATGACATTGAAGAGTAAAGGCAAGGCTAGTGTAAATCTAGTCTATGGTAGCAAGAGTTCGAAGGGTTGCTCAAGAGAAAGGAAGAAAAGGAAAAGGAGGAAGAAATGGTTGGGATACAAAAGAGTGAACTTAGTTACTTAAGTAAAACCAAGGTTAAAATTGTCTTTTATTATCTTGAGTTATTTAATCATGGAGTTAAGTTCTACTAAGGGCACTAAAAAGGGGGGTTACTAAGAATCAATTAAGGATTACTTTTTGAGGTTGCAAATATGAATAATAGTGGGTGCTATACATAATTAGAGCAAAAAAAAAATAAGGTGTCATGGGCAAAAGGCCCCCTATTTTTCAGTTGAGTAGGAAATACTAGTTTTCTCTGGCAGTGGTGTTGATCATCATGCTGTGATTCACATATAACCAAATGTTATCCATATGTTATCCTATATTCTTGGCATTATACTTTCCTTTTTTATGTCATTTAATTTTAAATTTTATGGGATATTCGATTAACTTGACAATGTGATTGGGCAGGTTAATACACTGAAACCGATCTTCCCTTTGTTTACCATAATAACCTTGTCAAGCCTCTCTCTGATATTTGCAAACATTTGTTTTGAAAATTTTTGCACTAGTTTTCAGTTTGGGCTTCTAACAGCAATCTTTTGGTTGTGGCATGCCATGAGTTTGAAGGGAAGTGATGTCTCTTATCCATGTAATATATGCACAATATGCACCCCCTGCATTGAATGGTCATATTAGCATGAGAATTATGGTTTATCACCAATTTATATCATGTTCCATAACTCCATTGCTCCTCTTTAAAGAATTATTGCAATTTGCAACATCTGATTTTCTCCATCTATCTTTTAAGTTTTATGATCAAGATCTGCAGGCTTTGCCTCCCTGATCTTATCTTTAAATAGATATTATTTTTCGGTAAATTTGATAGTCTGGCCTTCTATAAATGTAACAATGAAGTACGTGCACTGCCATTACCATGTATAGCATAAACCATTGCACTGTTTTGGCACATCTCATCATGAGTTTTGACAGGCCTAACTAGTTTTTTTATGAGTTTATGTCTGTATATTTTCTTTTAAAAAAAAGGATTAATATCTGTATATGATACTTCCAGTGTTCTCATCCCTGACTTGTTTCGTGGCAACCCATGGAAGAAAGACCAGTCCATGACAGAGTTTGAGCATTGGTTTTCTAGACAATCACCAGAAAGGGTGGCAAAAGACATTTCCATGTCTGCAAAGTGGATGACAGATGAATTTATGGCAGCTGGGATATCGAAGAAGCTTGGCATCATTGGTTTCTGTTTTGGTGGTGGACATTTGGTTGAGACACTGGCTCGTGATGAGCAGGCATATTTTGGTACTGGTGTCTGCTTCTATGGTACAAATATCAACCCATCCTTAGGCAGCAGCATTAAAGTTCCAGTTTTGTTGATTTGTGGGGATAATGACCTGCTTTGCCCCATAAGTAGCCAGCAGGAAATGGAGAAGAACACCAGAGGCTCAAAGTTAAAAATTTATTCTGGCAGAGGGCATGGCTTCGCCCATCGACCAAATTCCGAAGAAGAAGATGAAGATGCAGAGGCTGCATTTGCCATCATGAGAAATTGGTTGAATGACAACTTGCTTGTAAGAAAGGATCATTCATGAGCGACAACCATGTTTTTTATATTTTGTGTAGTTTTCTAGGTCTCTAAGCTGTCAAAGTACACAGTTGTCTTGTTTGATGATGAGCTAGAATGTTGGGTTGGAAAGTGACTGGTGCACTTCTATTGGAGATTCCTGCTAATTTTACCTGTAGTTAGTCTGTTTTTTTGTGCACGAATATTAATAGAAATTAATTGGACTTCAAATACCATTTAGTTCACCATCTTAATACATGCATGCTAACATAAATCCAATTTCGGTGTTCCTTTTTGGCAAACTTCAGACTCTTTCGTGAGATCTCATATTCTTTGCCTGTTTGGTGAATCAGAAAAACATGAAATGCATATGATAGTTCATTAGCTTCAGTGACCAGTCCATGTAACATGGATTCTTTAAATTTTCTAGGTCTGAGATGGTTTGTGCCCCTTCTCAGTCTATTGTTTTGAAGGCAGTTTGGAGCTGGCAATTGATGAAACATTTGATGATGTTTAGTCTCTCAATATAAAAGGATGTTTACAGCTGTTAACATTCTTAAGGATTCTTTCTCTATTGTGTTCTGAAGAGAGATTAGTTGTCAGTTTCAAGGCTTTAGCGGCCTTTATTATAGTTGCGTTGAAAGATTATCTTGGCAATCTGTATGCTTGGCTATTGAGGCCATTAATTTTCTACCAAGAACAACATTAATTCAACTGGCCTTTGAACCTTACATGCATTGGATGTGGTAGCCATCAATCTCCTTGGACCTTTTAAGGTTTCTGATATCATTAAATATTTTTGTTAACAGATGGTATTTTTATATTTCAGCAAAATGTGAATGTAGACTACAGAGCAGAAATTTATTTTAGGTCTTACCATGTATGAATCAAATGAAGGTCCTGTGGATTTGATAGCTGTCTACCTTTTCCTGGAATGTTTTAAAATGATATTTTAAAGAAGGCGTGTCTATGTTTATTCTTTTTCTTAAAAAATTATGAAGTGTTAGTTGATAGGGTACAGTAATAATGGCATCATTTAAAGATGCATAAATTGTTAAAAATTAAAGCCTTAAGAAGATCTAGCATGCAGATTATGGAGGAGAACTCTCAGCTTCAATCTTCTTAGGGGAAGAGATAACAGAACAATGTCCCTTAATTATATACAGAAAAAAGTGTTTTAAAATTTATTTGTTTAGTTGTACTTATGGATATTTGAATAAAAATTACTGACTCCATGAAAATATAACTACATTCATAATCTTATTCAAAACTTTGGATAAATGTTCATCTATCATACCAGTCTTAAACATGCCTCCATGATATTTCCTCAGCTGTGAAAATTGTCTTACAAGTTCGTAAGAATTTAAGGTCATGCCTCTCTCCTTTTCTCCGCAAACTATTTGAAGAGTTTATGGCAGATCTTGTTCAATAAACTTTACATGAGTTCCAAGCCACAAGTATATTTCTCTTCAATTGAAAGTCCAACAATTCTCTAAATTAATTTTGATCTATCTCTTCCTAAATACAATTAATTCACTTACATGAAAAATGGAAATCTAGATACAAGCATGTGATTTCTTTAATACAAACAACAAAAATTTCTATACTGAACTCTCTTTTTATTTCACCATGGTGTGTGACTGTAACTTCGTAGCATATATATTTTTGATTAGCTTCTCTCGAGTCCCAATACTCTCTTCCATATTTTCGCAACATGGCTGTTAAAGGAGAAAGGAGATTCTTTTATTCCATACCTGATCTTAGAGAGGATCTATATATAGACTAACCTAATATTTCGACTACATAAATGAACAAAGATGAGGAAACACAAAACCTTATAAGCAAACAAATGAGTGGCACTGGTGAGGATTCTTTTCTGAAAAAATAATAAAGTTTATCAGGAAATTCTTCCAGTGCTATTGGCCAAGCTGCCAGATTTGCAGCTACCCACCAACTTGCAACAAATAAAACACAAGCACACTTTTTTCTCTAGAATAGGAATCATATGCTGCTTCAAAGTCTAACAGGTAGATATAATAGAGACAATGGACAGATGGATTGATATATACTATGAGTTAGGGGAGGGAGTTGGACCTGGGCCTACAAAAAAAGGATGGCATTGCAGTATAAAAGGTGTTCGCGTGGTTCACATCTCTTGTCGTGGAGCCGATGCCTTGTATCATTGGGTGCTTATTAAACCTCTAATGTAGCTATAGGTTGGTGTATGAAATTAGTTTGTTTTATGAGGTAGTTTATACTTTGGAGTATATAAAAATAAAAAGGGAAGATTATGGGATTAATATGTTGAATTGTGTATAAAGCCAACTTGGGACAGCTGGGGATAGCTTCCATCACCAACACTATCATTCTCCAAGTCTATTTCTTTTAAGCCCAACACTTAATCATTGCTCTCCCTCTTTACAGCTATATTCATGGAAACATCATAGATAAGATAATGCCATACATACCAACCTTGAGATGAACTGTGCCAGCAATTAAATAGCTAGCTGGTGTATCCTACTTACCTAAGCAAATAATTTGGGATACCTTTTAAGGAAAAACAAGGCCATCATAATAAAATATTTGAGCCTTTTTCCTTTTTCTCGGAGTGAAATCTTTGACCCATTACTATGAACTCCGAGGGGCTTGGTGATAATTTTTAATATTCATTAATATTTTATCAAGCCATTTCTTGATATTGAATAATTGTTCGATGAAGAGAAATGCTTAATAAAGCTATATCTTAGTTCCAACGTTATGTGCAGAGGCCCATCTGCCACTTACAATGCATGGAAGGGTGTTGTGGTAGGTGGGTTATGGAATCCTCACAGATTAAATATTAGTTAGTAATTTCTCAAATTTTGATTGTTATGAAATCTATCTATTTCTAAGCATATTGGCCAAGGCAAAAAAAAACTGATAATTTAGGATATAGATTTGTATTTTTAAGAGGAAATGAAAATATAATTCATCACCAAATGTAAGCTTCGTTGATCTAGTGTAAGCCAATCTAAAGTCTCCAAGCTTAGAACATGCCACAACTGATCATGGTTAGCACTACCAATATAAAAGAAAAATCTCCAGTATCTTTATTTCATGTGGTTAAGCAATCTTATCATAATGATTTCGTTGATGAAAGAAATCGCTATCTATATCAAATTTAGGTACATCCTATCTAAAAACCTCCTGGCAGAAATATGTACCAGAACAAGCACAAGTAAATAATATGAAACACCACTAAGAAAGGAAATTCAGAAATGGCATATGGGAACCATGTGAGCTTCATATAATGCTCATATGATCATTATTAAGATTAAAAAGCATCTATTTTTATTCGAAAAAAGTTAGCTCCTTTTGTATGATGAAGACATGGTTGAATGCCATTGCCATAAAAGTACGCACCATACAACGATCTATCATTGTCGTTGATGATTATACCAAAATTATTATTATTTTTTTTTGATAATATTATGAAGAATTATACTCATTTTTCTTAGAAAAGATAAGAAATTGTCATTTACAATTATCTAAATTAAAATTAAATTAAAACGAATTCTGATGGGCAGGACCATGAACAGGAAGTGTGGACCCATTAAGATGCTTGGAATATTTGCTGGGTCCTCGGTTGGTGGAATCACGGACGGTGGAACCCACTCCTTCAATTATTATTATCATTTTTATCCCCCAGGTTTCATAGGATGCCGCAACCTAACGGAATCCCCGATTCCGTTATCAGCGTCATCGACGCCTGCCAGAGAGCCGGCTTGTTCGCTTCGCTGTCGCGCTCCTTTTGTCTGCTTCCGGAGACCGATGATTGCGTGGCGCGACCGGAAGGACCGGTACCCCTGTCCCCACCACGTGGCAGGTTCAAGTGTAGCGGTGACCAGATCCAGTTGGGTGGCAGGCACCGTATACGAGGACAAAAGGACATCCGTTTTCTCGTTTTGGACTTTCTGATACGATGTTATGGCGTATGTAACGGACCTATGGGCTTGTCTTTTAGCGTAGGAATGGTGCTATTTGGGGGACGGTCTTTTGGGTGCGGGTTCCGCTTGCATCTCCCGCATCGCATAACTTTTCAAGCACCTCAATTATATATTTATATATATATATATATATATATATATATATATATATATATATATATATATATATATATGAATGATTAATATAATTTTTATATGAATATATCTAAAAATATCATAAAATAAAATATTTTTAAATACTCTAGGGATCTTGCTCATATCAATCTATAGTGACGGCTCAGAGTGCTCCACGATAAAAATAACCAACCAGTCAGCTACCGAGTTTGCCTTCCAAAAGATGTACCTGATAGAAAAATTTGGATCGTCGATCAGTGAGATCACTATATTCTACAAAAGAGAATGGATGGCGTCATCCCGCATATACCTCAAAACCCAACTAATTATCATGGCTGAGCCTTCTTTAATAATTAGATGGTCAGCATGAAGAATCCGACGAGCATAAGTAATCCCAACCCATTTTATCCTGAGCTCCAAAGCAAGAACCGAGGACTCATGGAGATTAGTGCCTCTACCGCTACAAGTCTAGAAGCATGATCGTAGATCATAAAGCTGGCACCTTCACTTTTGCTTTCGATACTATCATCGAAGTTGATCTTGAGATACATCGAAGGAGGGAGCCTCTGAGAGATGAACCCTTGGTGGGTCGCTACATAAGCAAGGTGCCTAGGTCTCTGAAGGTCTCAAGATCATATTAGTCACCTCAGTTGCCAAGGATAAAGCTCTTTTTAGGATGAATCTCGTTAGACACCTTTTATCTCAAACACTAGGCTATTCCTGGATAGCTAGATATAAGCTGCTCTAACGCCAATAGTCCTCACTGCAATAGTCCCGACACACCATCTCAGCAAGTTCAAAAAAACCTAAACCAAAACCCCTATTTGAGAGGCAAGGCTATACATAATTGCTAGGTGCTAGACCTGAGAAGCTCTTGGATATAGAAAGAGCACATGCTCAATAGTTTCACCCTCCATGCCACAAATCAAAAAATTAGATTAGAGATCCATCCCTCTCTCCCTCAAGACTAATCTGGTCGGTAGCCATCCCTGATTGACCTTCCAGATAAAGAGACTCATCCTTGGATGCACACCGATCCTCCAAATCCACCTAATATCAACCGCCTAGTGGGCTCTCTTCGATGCAAGCAGTAGAGATCGACTATCACCTTCCTCGGAATGCAAGAGGATCTCCAAACTCTGATATCCCGTGTACTCTAGATGGGGATCGACAAAGAAGCATGCACTTTGCCAAATGGTCACCAAACAACTAGGCAATTGCCCCCATATCCTAGTCTCTGCCATCGTAAATAAGCAAGTCATAGACCTGCATCGAGTCTCCAACCTCCATGCTAATAAAGATCGACCACTGACTCAATGGTAGATCAACAATCCATGAATCTAATAGGACATTCACAAACTAGCCATCTCCCATAAACCATCTCATCCAGATAATGACCTTAGGGGCCTGTACAAAAATCTCTTTCCACAGGAAGGAGCCACTCCTAGACACATGAATCTCCACCCCAGCAACCCAAGGACTATACCTGGCCCTCATCACTCTGCTCCACCAACTATCGGGGTCAAAAAGAAATTAAGTCATATGCCTGACAGTCAGGGCCTCCTACCTAGCAGCCAGGGATTGGATCCCTAGGTCACCATCCATCAGTGAATAGCACACAACATTCTAAGCTAACAAGTGCACACCACCACCTCCAGGACTCGATCCCTACATGATCTATAGAAATGTTGTTTGAGCTTTGCCACTAGGGTCTTAGGCAGAACAGTGCTCGAAAGGAGGTAGATAGATATGGAACTAAGAATAGACCTCATGAGAGTAACTCTATCTATCATTGAAAGAGCTTTGGTTTGCCATCCTTCGAGCTGCTCTCAAATCAACTGCCCCACCTCTACACACTTGGACCTCTTGAGCTTGCAACCTAACATAGAAACCCCCAAGTAATGTCGGATCCCTCTATGCATCATGATCCAGAGAATGTCCTTGATCAGGTGCTGCAACTGAGTAGGCATCTTTAGGCTGAAATGCATTATGGATTTAAGAAGGTTTACTCTTTAGCCTGAAGCGGAGCAATACTCCACCAACATCCTCTTGAAGCTAATAGCATTCTGGATAGAAGCTCGGCCCCTAACAAGTAATCTGCAAAAAGCAAATGCAAGATTAGCTAGACCTTTATGCTAGCAGGTAAGGATCCATATTTGGTCCCTGAGACATGACCCACAAAGATCATGAGAGAGCTGTTGGAAATATATCCCAAAGCCAATCATCAGTCTATTGATGGTTGGATCATATATTTATAATTATATATAAATTATAAATTAATAAAAGTTTTTTAAACATTTTTCATCATAAATTCTATTGTCTTCTAATGAACTTCTGTGTTATGATGAAGCCCTTAAGACTATCTAGATTTGACAAAGAAGGATTTATCGTTTAGTCCTTAAATAGTTCATGATCAAATAATACGTTGTTACTTAGGATGACAACGTTTATCAAGTATAGATCGTTGTGTGCCATATAGATTGATTATCCTCATAAACAAGGAGTATTGAGAAACTGATATGGCATGCAAGTAAAATATATGGATACATCTGCACGGAACGTGACCAACTTCGGAGCTTTTCTCTTATCAAGATTAGCTCCGATGGAATATGAATATAAATATTTCTTCGATCTAAGATCACCATGGTGACTTTCAAGCAACTCACTATATTTTGGTGTCAGACTATCTAAATTTCTAATTCAGTGATGGAAGATTTTTGGGCATAGTCAAGTACTTATGAAGTCGGTGCTTGTATCAAGATGAAATTAACCATTCCTAATTTTAGGAGCTGTGTTCAATTATATTTTAATTTAGAAAAATCTTGGTCAAGATAGTCTTAGTGAGGAGTCATGGGACTAATTGCTTTGAGACACGATATGGATGTATTTTCTAGGATTGACAGTCTTACCCTAAGTCATCTATTATACAGAGATCATAGAGATGAATTATATGATAACCATATTCACGTAGGTTCTGAATATTATGATTACGATTATTCGACCTATCCGGATATTGGGTACCATTGCTAGATGATCACTTCAATTAGTATAGAAATTGATTTCTATGCTACCGACTTAGGTTTGGACCTACGGAATCACACACACTAGAGATTTCTACCTGATCTGATGGTTGGTGAAGAATTTTATTCGACTAAAACTCTATGGTCAAGAGTCTCACTGGACTGGGACTCTTCAATTGGAGGTCCTACTGGGTTAGGACACTGAGTCTCAATATCTGGGAGTCTATGGTCAAGAGTCCCATTGGACTAGAACTCTTCAACCAAAAGTCCCACAGCTCTGAAACTCTGAGTTCTATATGTCTGAGACTATGATTGAGAGTTGGGACTCCATAATCATGAGTTCCATTTATTTTGGACTCTAAGATCAGGAGTTCCACTGATTTGGGACTCTTCGATCAAGAGTTTTATTTTGATGGAACTCTATTATCCGGACACCTACTGGATTTGAACTCTAATTTTATGAGAGATTTTATTAATAATTTGATCACTAATTAACTCAATTTGATTGAGTAATTATTTTTGATCCAAGTCTAATTGAATTGGTTTCAATTGGGTCTAATCTGATTAGGTTGTTGGTTGACTTATTCGCTGAGGAGATTTGAATCTTAATTTGATCAAAAATTGGACTTGATCAAGTTCTAATTTTATTGGGATTTAATTGAGCCTAATTAAGTCTAAATATGTTGGGTTTAAATTAGTCTAATTAGGCCTAACCTATTTTGAATTGGTTGGTTCAATTGGTTCAAGTTTGAATTTCAAAGACTAGTTTGACTAGTCTTCTTTCCCTACGCCATTTAACCCACGCCTACTTAAAAATTTAATCTAATTCTCTGGTGACTTATTTCCCACGCATAGAAAAGCTTTTGACCAGATCTCCCATGTTCCAAATGGATAAGGTTTGGTTGTTATTTATTTTAATTTGAATGAGATTCAAATTTGGATAAAAAACAACCTCTACCTTATCCATGCGCCACCCTTCTCTTATGCGATACTTTTGCTACACGAGAAAAGGTTTCTCATGATTCCTTTTCATGCAAAAGAGGTTGTCACCCATCCTTTCTCATATCCCTAAGTGGATGGGATCAGGTGGTTTGAAGGTTGAATTCAAAATGAGTTTGAATTTGGCCTAACAACCAACCCAATCTTTCTCTCCACACGGTGTCTACACTCTTTGGCACAAAATAAATAGGAGGAATTTTTGGGATGTGAGAGAATAGATCTAAGATTGAGAGAGGACTTTTGTGAGCTTCCTAGTGCATGAGAAAAAATTTTAAAAAATCCTGTGAGGTGAAAAAATAGAGAAAGTCTAGTGCAAGGTTTCAAGGTGCATTTGATCTAGTATTTTGACCTAGGATTCAGGAATCCATTTCATGAGCTACGAGTGTTGAAAGCCCATGAAACATTATGAAGAACATCCTCTACCTCTCTACTACGTCTACCAGTGATCTGGAGCATCCGTGAAGTCCGTAGATAAGGATTGAAGGTGTTTGATCAAAACAGCCTCTGAAAGACTTTGGTGTCGAGCTAGCACTCACGTGGGAGCCGATCAGGATCAGGAGCCTCGTCTGGATGATCCATGGAGGTCAGACACTTGTGTGGTTGCATCATAACCAACAAAACTTTTTGATGATGATCAGATCAGGTATTATGTTCTGAACACATGGATGTAGTAAATAGTTTACTATATAGTTTTATTTTCAGATCTATTGATGTATGCATACATATTATATTTAAATCATAATATATAAAATTAAATAATCTGATATGATCAGTAGATAATTAATTAGATTGATTATTTTCTACTGCTTCTTTGTTATTTTTGAAAAATTTTAAAAATAGCTTAGCAAACCCTATACTGTTTCCTTCAAGAGCATCAATACAAAGGATGAAGATGTTGAGAATAGTGTTCCAAAGCTAATCGTTAGCCTATTAATGATTGAGCTAATTTATATAATCATATATAAATTATTAATTAAATAAAAATTATTCTGACTTTTCATCATAAATCTTTCATCTTCTAATGAACTCATGTCTGATATAATGAAGTCCTCAGGACTATTTAGAATCGATAAAGAAGAATTTATCATTTAGTCTTTAAAATAGTTCGCGATCAATAATACATTATTATCAACAATGACAACATTTATCAAATATAGATCGTTGTGTGTTATATAGGTTGGTTGTTCTCTTAACCAAGGAGTATAGAGATACTGGTATGATATGCAGGTGAGATGTAGGGATACATCTATACTGATGGAATATGGCATAAGTATCCCTCCAATTTGAGATCACCATGGTGACTTTCAAGTAATTCACTGTGCTTTGGTGCCAAACTATCTGAATTTTTAATTCAGTAATGAAAAATTTTTGGATATAGTCAAGTACTTGAGGAGTCGGTGGGTGAGTCAAAATAAGATTAACCACTCCTGGACTCAGGAGCTATGCTCGATAGTATTTTAATTTAGCAAAGACTTGGCTAGAGTAGTCCTAATGAGGGATCACAGGATTAATTACTTTAAGATATGATTTGGATGTATCTTTTTAGGGTTGACAGTTAAATCCTAAAGTCATCCTATGCATAGAGGTCAAAGAAATGAATTATGTGGTAATCATATTCATGTAGGTTTTGAATGTTGCGACTGTACCATTCAATCTATCCAAACGTCAGATACCATTGCTAGATAGTTACTTTGATTAGTATAAAAAATTGGTTCCTATACTATCGGCTTAGGTTCGAACCTATCGGGTCATATACACTAAAGATTCCTACTCGATCTAATGGCTGATCAATGAAAGATTAATTAGTGATTTGATCATTAATTAACTTAATTTGATTAAGTGATTATTTTTTATCAAAATCAATTGAATTAGATTCATTTGGATTTGATCAGATTAGTTTATGAGATGATCTAATCATCAAAGAGGTTTGATCTTTGATTTGATCAGAGATTTGGCTTGATTAATTCTTGATTTGATTAGGATTTAACTGAGCCTAATTAAACCTAAATAAGTTGGATTTATTTTGATCTAATTGGGCCTAACCAATTTAGATTAGATTGGTTCAATTAGATATCAAATAATAAACTAGTTTGACTAGTCTTCCCATGCGCCACATCACCCAAATTTGCACCATATTTTCTCCATGAGAAAGGTTGTTTCCACGAAGAAACCCACGCACATGAAGGCGTGCGTTCTTCCTTCTTACGTGCCCTTGATGGATAAAATCTGGTTGAAATTGAAACTCAAAAAAAGTTTGAGATTGAATTACAAACCATCTAGAACTCTCCCTCATGCCTCCCTTCTGCTGTGTGCATCTATAAAATATCTATTTTGTGCATGCAAAAATAGAAGAAAGAGAGGACACATGAAGAGAGGAGAGAACCAATGAAGAAAAGAGAAAGTCTCTTCTCTATGTGCATGAAAAATAGGAGAAAGAGTTTTAGGCGTAAAGTTTTGGATGTGTGCATACCCTAGAATCCATCTAGGATTTGGGTTCTAGATTGTGAGCAATGAGGATTGTGAGTTCACAGATCTAGAAGAAAAACTTCCTATATTTCTTATCTACATCGGCAAATCAGAGTATCCGAAGAGCTGGTGAAGAAGATCGAAGGAGTTCGATCTGATATCAGCCATCAAAGATTTTTGCAATGAGCTAGCACTCAAAAGAAACTGATCAAGATCAAGACCTCGCATGGATCATCTATAGAGGCCAGATATGTGTGTGGCTGCATTGTGATGATCAGATCTATATCGAAAAGATCAAATTATAGAGATCATCTATCCGTAAAAAGATAACATTTTTTGAACACATAGAAACAGTAAAATAGTTTTACTGCATATGATATTTTATTTTTCATATATGTACATTAGATTCTGCATAGTATAAAATTTTTAGATTAGATTTATAACTTTTATTATTAATATAATTAATAATTATTTCCACTGTACAATCTTTGAAAAAATTTTTCAAAATCTAGGCTAGAAATCCTACGCGTTCTCTTCAATTGGTATCAGAGTCAGATTCTTTGATGTATGATATATGCATGTTTTAAATTATTTTTAAAATAGATCTAAATAATAATATAATCTAAAAAAAAAAAATGATGATCGCATGGACTGTAGATTATCCTGCTGTAAGATTTATCCCTTATAGTAGAAAGATTATTCTAGTACATTCCGATCTATAACACTAACCATAAAAATTTTAGATTAGATCTAATAATTTTTATGATATATTTGATATTTTTAATCTAAATTTTATAATAATTTAGTATTTAGATTAGATCTAAATAGTTTCATGATTTTTTATGTAGAATACATAGATTTAGATTAAATATGAACAGGATCTTAGGAAGGTTCTGTACGCCAGTCGAGTCGGCTTGCTCAGAAATTGAGCTAGCTCAACCAGCATGCCAACCATGATACACTTTCTGGATTGATGCTCCAATCGGGTCGATCAAAAATTGAGCCAGCTCAACTTTAATTCAGGTCTGCTCGAATAGGATCTGGGCCTGCTCGAATATGATCCGAGCCTGCTCGACGAAAATATTTGGCTTCTAGTTTTTTTTCGAGCTAGCTATCTCAGAAATCGAGCCAACTCGACTTCTATTCGGACCAGCTCAAATGAAATCTGAGCCAGCCCGACTGAGAAGTTGGCTCAATGTCTATTGACTGATTTTATGAAATCAAACACATATCTAGTGCTTGTTTATGAAATAAGCCAATTCATTTTTTTAAGTGAGTTGATCTATTTAGTGAAACAGCGCTAGGATATAGATAATCTTTCAAAATTTGAAAAAGATATTTTCAAAATACCGAACCCCAACCCTTAGCCTTAAACTTAATTGAGAATTAAGCATGAATAATCAGGATCTAGAATTATGAATTAAAGATCCTAAGACATTGATCATAAAATTATGGATTATCGGATTAGTCGAATTAGGTCCATTAATTGGGTTAGACCTAAGGTTAGTTAAAGAATTGACTAAATTAGAGTAATCGATCAAATCTAACCAAATATTGATTTAGATTAGATCAAGAACTCTTTAGATCAAATTATAATAGTTATAGTTGGTCAAGCCTATGCCTTCAACGAGAACCAAATGGACTTAATTCGTGGCTTTACGGTCGAACCAAAAATTGCTAGGTTGGTCAAAATTGAAACTAATAAATTAGATGGTGTCTAAGATAATTCTGACAGCTCAGACTAGTGATTTTTAATTAGGAGCTACTCGCACTGATTCGATCTTTGATAAGTTAATAGCATATTTCTTCCACTGATCTCACTTACCTGGCCATCCTAGTGAATTGGATTTTGATTAGACTACTTAACGATTTGGGCTCATCCATGTCAATTAGGTAAATCAGTTTGACTGATTTAGGTGCTCCTAATGCCAGCTTTAATTAGATCCTTGTTGACCTGACTTGGTGAAGTTAGTGGGAGGATCCAAATTAGTTGATTTATTTTTTATAAAATTGGATCATAAAATCTTCTAAAATTATAAGATCCTTAAAATGATAAAGTTATGGTGATAATTAAGTCATAGCCTTCCATTAAGTTGAGTGATAATGGATCCATTAGTTTAATAATTATTGGAGGTCTAAAGACTTAATGCTTATTGACTAATGAAATTATCATTTATAATATGATAATTTGGTTGTCTTTCTAATGATGGTCAGATTGGTCGGCAAAAGTTGGATCTGATCATTCATTGGTTTGATACATCAAATATGGTCATGTTAATGATTGGACCTAACTGAATCTTTTCAGTAGAGATCAAAGTCTACTGATTAGATTTTTGGGATAAAATTAAAACTACTAAAAATTATTTGGTGAAGCAATTGGTTATGAACTTATCCATAGGTGCACACGGGTTGACCAACTAAAGTTAGACTCGTGTGTCATCTATGTGGATTCTAGTATCCATTAAGAAATTAGGGATAGTTCCTCGAATTAGAGGTAAAAGCTATTGATTCAAATAAAATAGTGAAAGAACCTTTAGACTAAAATCCAAATCTTTAGAGTAAATAATTCATATACTAATTGGGTCTATGATTTTTTTTTGTGCAAAAATAGCCACTATCATGTCGCTCCGATCATTGTTGGATAATGACAAACTCATGGAACTCAACTTCGATAATTGATATCGAAAGTTGAAGATTGTCCTGGAGCATAAACGGATTTTATATATATTGACTGAGTCGGTACCTAAGGAGCCAACTCCGAACGATATTGACGTGGTGAGAGATACTTACCAGAAGTGGCTCAATGATCGTACCACCGTTTAGTGCATTATGCTGGGGGCAATGAATGATGAGTTCAGCTGTAGGTTCGATAATACTTAGCCCGAGAAGATGCTTCAAATGTTGAACGACTTCTTTGGCATGCTTGATGACGTTGAAAGACATAAGACTAGTTGTGCCATTTTCAATGCTCGTATGAGGGATGGGGCGTCAGTCACTGATCATGTATTGTACATGATCAAGTTGATTGAACGCCTAAGTAAGCTGGATTTTTTCTTATATTAGTAGCTCGGGAAGGATGCAATTCCAAATTTATTGTCTAAGTGCTTTCTCCCATTTCTTACTCATTTCAGAATGACAAAGCTTGTAGTGAACTATCATGGGTTATTGAGGTTGCTGTAGAACTTTGAGAAGGATCATCAACACCAAAAGAGGTCGATGAATGTTGTGGAAGGATCTTCTTCTGGTCGACCTTTTAAGAAAGAGAAGAAGAGTAAGAAAAGATGTAGCTACATGTTGAGACATCTGCATAGGATCAGATCAAGAAGCGTAAGCCCAATCAGAACTAGACGGAGTGCTTCTTTTGCAAGAAGCAGAGGCATTGAAAGAGGAACTATCCTCAATACATTGCCATCCTAGATCCAAATAGGCTAAGAAAGAAGCAAGTAGTTGCTGGACAAGATAATTATATGATAACACCTTGCAACTTCTCATTTTTTGATACCACTGTCTGGGTATTAGATATTGAAATCTCTTATCATATTTGTAATTCGATGCAGAATTTTTAGATTAGTAGGAGATTTGATGAAGGTGAGAGATTTCTGAATGTTGGAGATGGAAGATAAGTTTTAGTTCTAGCTTTAGGAGTCATGAACCTTGTAATCAATTCTCACAGAGTTATTCTTAGTGATTGTCATTTTTGTCTAAGTTTTTTAGTGAATGTAATTTTCATAGGCCTTTTGGCCAAGAACAGTTATCAGTTTTCAATAAAAATAAATTTTTATGATATCATTTTGAATAGTATTATAGTTTATATTAGATAATTAAATAATAAAATTTATCTATTATTATAGCCTATTAACGTAGTCCAAATCTTTGATAAATATTCTAGAATAGATGATGTATCAGATGTCTATCTTTGGCATTATAGGTTAGGTCACATTAACAAGAACAGAATAAACATGTTGGCTCAAGAAGGAATTTCTGAGGTCAGTGATTGTGAATCACTTCCGACTTGTGAGTCATGTCTTCTTGGAAAGATAATCAAATCATCTTTTATTAAAAAGGGTGAACATGCCAGTGAACTCCTAGGTTTAGTACATACTGATGTATGTAGACCCATGAGTATAAGTGCTAGAGGTGGATATTTCTACTACATAACCTTCACAGATGATCTATCGAGGTATGAATATGTCTATTTAATGAAGTATAAGTTGGAGTCATTTGAAATGTTTAAACTATTTCATAATAAGGTAGAAAAGTAAACTGAAAAGAGTATTAAAACTCTTCAATCGGATCGAGGAGGTGAGTACCTTTTCAATGAATTTATGACATATCTTGAGGAGAATGGATTCTCTCCCAATAGACTTCTTCTAAAACATGACAGCATATTGGTATATCCGAAAGAAGAAATCGGATCCTATTGGACATGGTTCGATCTATGATGGGGTTTGTTGGTCTGCAGATCTTTCTCTGAAGATATACACTCAAGTCGGTTTGTTATATTCTGAATAGGGTTTCGAGTAAGTTTATTTCTAAAATGCCATATAAGATGTGGACAGGGCGTAAACCAGTACTCTCGCATCTTAGGATTTAGGGGTGTCTGACTTATGTCAAACATTTAATAATGGACAAGCTCGGACCTAGGTCTGACAAGTGTAACTTTATAAGGTATCCAAAAGAGATCAAATGATATTACTTCTACCTAGCTGATGAACATAAGGTGTTTGTCAGCCTTAAGACAGTCTTTTTAGAAAAGAAGCTCCTTGGTGAAGAGACTAATGCCTCTAAGATCGAACTTGAGAAAGTTCGACAGGTAGAAGAATCGATATAAGTAGCTAAATCTAAACCAAATTTGATTCGATCAAATGCGAAGCCTACTGAATCCGCACCCTTAAGATAATCTGATAGAGTACCACATCAATCGAACAAATACTATGATTTCTTGATCCAGGATGGAGATCCTGTCAAACTCGATAAGAATGATGAGGATCCGATCACCTATATGGATGCAATGCAAAAATCCAACTCTAAAAAATAGCTTGAGATCATGAGATCCAAAATGAAGTCTACAAAGATTAATGATGTATGGACGTTGGTTGATCCACCCAAAGGGATAAAATTCATAGGATGTAAGTGGGTCTTCAAAAGAAAAAAAGATGCAGACGAAAAAATGGAGATCTATAAAGCCCGTCTAGTTGCCAAGAGGAATCGTCAACATTATGGGATTGACTATGATAAGATATTTTTTCTTGTGGCAATGCTCAAGTCCATTCAGATCATACTTACGATAGCTACGCATTTGGATTACAAAATCTAACAAATGAATGTAAAAACAACTTTCTTAAATGGAGAGTTGGCTGAATAAATATATATGATATAGTCTGAAGATTTCACATCCACAGATGAGTCTAAGATGTATAAGCTTCAAAGGTCCATATATGAATTGAAACAAGCATCTCAGAGTTGGAACATACGTTTTGATAGGATGATCAAGATGTATGGCTTCATTAAGAATGAAGAAGAGCCCTACATATATAAGTGAGCTAATGGTCTAGCAGTTGTATTCCTCATTCTGTATGTGGATGATATTTTCTTAATCAAAAATAATATTCCTGCATTACAAGGAATAAAGATCTGGCTATCGTCATAGTTCTCCATAAAGGATCTGGAAGAAGCTTTCTATATTTTAGGGATGAAGATCTATAGAGATAAATCTAAAAGATTTCTTGGATTGTCTCAGTCTACGTACATAGATACTGTACTGAAGAGGTTCAACATAGAAAATTTCAAGAAGGGCTATCTACCGATAGGTCATGAAATTTTTCTCTCGAAGAGAGATTGTCCGACAACACCTCAAGAGAGAGAGCGTATGAATAAAATTTCATATGCTTCAACAGTGGATTCTACTATGTACGTCATGACATGTACGCGATCAGATGTGGCATACTCACTAGGAGTAGCAAATAGATACCAATCTGATCTAGGAAAGAACCACTAGAAGGTTGTTAAAATCATCATAAAGTATTTAAGAAATATTAAGGACCAGTAACTTATTTATGATGATTCAAACTTGAAACTTATGGAGTTTACCAACTCTAGTTTTCAATCTGATCATGATGACAGCAAAAATATGTTGGGATATATGTTTACCCTTAATGGTGATGCTGTTTGTTGAAAAAATTTCAAGCAGCACATCGTGGCCAATTCAGTATGCGAGGTAAAGTATGTTACTGTATCAGATGCTGCTAAAGAAGTAGTGTGGCTGAAAAAATTCATCACCGAGCTTGGAGTAGCACTTTCCTTGATGGTCCTGTTCTGCTCTTTTGCGATAGCTCTAGAGTCATTGCTCAGACGAAGAAATCCAAAGCACACCAACGGACGAAGCATATTTTGCATCACTTCCATCTTGTCCAGAAGATCGTGGATCGAGATGACATTGATCTTCAGAAGATTGATAGAAAAAAGAACCTGGTCGATCCATTTACTAAAATCATTACGGTGAAGAAGTTCGATAACTTCAAGTCGAAGATGGATATACGATACTGCATCGATTGACTTTAGACCAAGTAAAAGATTATTGAAAATAGTGTTCCAAAGCTAATCGTTAGCCTATTAATGATTAGACTAATTTATGTAATTATATATGAATTATTAATTAAATAAAAGTTATTCTGGCTTTTTCATCATAAATCTTTCATCCTCTAATGAACTCTTGTCTAATGTGATGAAGTTCTTAGGACTATTTAGAATCGACAAAGAAGGATTTATTATTTAGTCCTTAAAATAGTTCACGATCAATGATACGTTGTTACCAAGGACGATAATATTTATCGAGTATAGATCATTGTATGCCATATAGGTTGGTTGTCCTCTTAATCAAGAAGTGTGGAGATATTGATATGGCATGCAGATGAGATATAGAGATACATCTACACTGAACATGACCAACTTCAGAGCTTTTCTACTGTCAAAAATTACTCTGATGGAATATGAGCATAAGTATCCTTTCGATCTGAGATCACCATGGTGACTTTCAAGCAACTCACTATGCTTTGATGCCAAACTATCTGAATTTTTAATTCAGTGATGAAAGATTTTTAGATATAGTTAAGTATTTGAGAAGTCAGTGCGTAAGTCAAGATAGGATTGACCACTCCTGGACTCAGGAGCTATGCTCATTAGTATTTTAATTTAGCAAAGTCTTGATTAGGATAGTCCTAGTGAAGGGTCATAAGATTAATTGCTTTGAGACATGATTTGGATGTATCTTCTAGGGTTGACAACTAAATCCTAAAGTTATTCTATGCACAGAGGTCAAAGGGATGAATTATGCGATAACCATATTCACGTATGTTCTAAATGTTGCAATTGCACCATTCGACTTATTCAGATGTTGGATACTATTGCTAGATGGTCACTTCGATTAATATAGAAAATTAATTTCTGTGCTACCGACTTAGGTTCGAACCTACGGGGTCACATACACTAGAGATTTCTACTCAATCTAATGGTTGATCAATGAAAGATTAATTAGTGATTTAATTATTAATTAACTTAATTTGATTGAATTATTATTTTTTTATCAAAATCAATTGAATTTAATTCATTTGGATTTGATCCGATTAGGTTATAAGATGATTTAATCATCAAGAATGTTTGATCTCTAATTTGATCAGAAATTTAGCTTGATTAATTTTTGATTTGATTAGAATTTAAATGAGCCTAATTAAGCCTAAATAAGTTGGATTTTTTTTAATCTAATTGGGCCTAATCAATTTAGATTGGATTGGTTTAATTGGATATCAAATAAGAGACTAGTTTTACTAGTCTTTCCATGCACCACATCATTCAGATTTATACCATATTTTCTTCACGAAAAAGATTATTTTCGTGAAGAAATCCATGCACATGAAGGCGTGCGTTCTTCCTTCTCACGCGCCTTTGATGGATAAAATCTAATTGAAATTCATACTCAAAAAGAGTTTGAGATTGAATTTCAAACCATCTAGAACTCTTCCTCATGCCTCCCTTGTGCTGTGCGCATTTATAAAATATCTATTTTTGTGCATGCAAAAATAGAAGAAAGAGAGAACACACGAGGAGATACCAATGAAGAGAAGAAAAAGTTTCTTCTCTGCATGTGTGAAAAATAGGAGAAAGAGTTCTAGGCATAGGGTTTTGGGTGTGTGCATACCCTAGAATCCATCTTGAGTTTGGGTTCTAGATTGTGAGCAATAAGGATCGTGAGTTCATAAATCCAGAATGAGAACCTCCTATATTTCTTATCTACATCAGCAAATCAGAGCGTCTGAAAAGCTGATGAAGAAGATCAAAGAAGTTCGATCTGATATCAGCCATCAAAGGCTCCTGCAGCAAGCTAGCACTCGAAAGAAATTGATCGAGATCAAGACCTCATGTGGATCACCTGTAGAGGCCAGACGCGTGTATGGCTGCATCACGATGATCAAATCTACACCAAGAAGATCAAATTATGGAGATTATCTATTCATAAAAAAATAACATATTCTGAACACGTAGAAGCAGTAAAATAGTTTTACTACACTTGATATTTTATTTTTTAGATATGCATGCATATATATGTACATTAGATCCTATATAGTATAGGGTTTTCAGATTAGATCTGTAGCTTTTATCATTAATACGATTAATAATCATTTCTATTGTGCAATCTTTGAAAAAAGTTTTTAAAGTCTAAGCTAGAAGGTCTGCACATTCCCTTCAGAAGAGATACGGGGACAAGAGACAACCTTGCCACAGCCCGACTATAGAATTGAAGAAGTCTGAGGGCATCCTATTGATCAAAATAGCAAAGCTAGGACACCATGATCTCGCCAATCCAGTGGGGGTGAAACCCAAACTCCTCCAAAACCCATTCTAAGAACCTCTATTCATGCAGTCATAAACCCGCTCCATGTCCAACTTAATTTTCATGAGGCTACGACGGACAAAGACATGACGAAAATCATACATGAACTCCTGAGTAATGAAAATATTATCAGAGATGCTGCGACCATCAATAAACACCCTCTACTCAAGGCAAATCAGTCGAGAAAGAATTGGCTTCATCCTAAATATCAGCTTGGCACACATCTTGTATAAGGTCATGCATAGACTAATGGGTTTGAAATGACCTGCTCTGATGCAATTTGCCTCTTCGACAAAAGGGCAATAAAAGTCTGCTTCCAAGTAGCTGGCATCTGACCTATAAAAAAAAGCTCCTACACTGTAGCTACCACCTTCGTCTGAATAATGGGCTAGAATCATCTAAAAAAGAATGGTAGAAAGTCATCAAGTCCCGAGGCCTTATCCTCCACCATAGACCAAACTACCTCTCAAATCTCATCGAAGTCATAACTCTAGTGAGATCTCTATTCTCCTACTCTATGACCAACTCATTGGAGGGGAGGGGGGGTTAAGCGAAAGAGGGGGGGTTAAGCGAAAGACTCCACCCCTCCTAGTTGCATGATCTATCTCTTTGAAGAAGTGCACAATCTATTCCCTAATCGCCTCCTCCTCGGCTAGCCAATACCCATCATCACCCCTAATCACATGGATCCGGCTCCTGTATCTTCAGATTATCGGGGCCTAATGAAAGAATCTCATATTCTAATCTCTTTCTCTAATCCACTAGACTCTGGACTTTTACCTCTATAAAATCTTTTGTTGCCTCAAAAGGGAGTGATGCTCTAATAGCTTGCCCTGGAAATCGATAAGATCATGATCGTCAAGCCCACACTTTTGGTCCCCATGCTCTTAGAGCTCCATAATAGCAACCTCAACAACCTCAATCTTTCTAAAGATATCATCCATCTCAATCCTGCTCCACCATTATAACTGCAGCCTAATTGGTTCAAGCCTCCAAATCATCTGATACGTGGCATCACCCCTCATCGAAAGTCTCTAGACCTCTCTTATAATATCCTAAGGTCTTGGGTAGGAAAGTTAAAACTTCTCAAACCAAAATGGTAAGAGGGAGAGTTATCAAAATTGAGCATGATCGGATAGTAGTCTGAAGCTATCCTTAACAGATAGCAAACTAGATGACCAAAAATTCTCTAGATCCAATTGGTTGTTGCAAGTGCTTTGTTAATTCTCTCCCACACTATAGCACCCCCTGATGGTTGTTGCACTACGTAAACCTCGAGCCAACAAAGCCAAGGTCAACTAGATCGATAGAGTAAATAAAATTTCTAAATTCTCTGGACTTTACATTATCCATAGATGGCCTACCTCCTCCTTTCTTATGGAGACCAATAATGCAGTTGAAATCACCAACCACCATAGTAGGAATACCTTGATTAACCAGACACGACGCCTCCTGCCATATAGTCCTCCTCTCTTTATAATAGCTACTAGCATATACACCAAACAAAAGCCAAATAGGACCATTCATTTCAAAAATTACATTGGACACTTGCTAGGTATGTCGGTGAAAAACATCTACCATAGTAATAGTAGTTCTC
Source organism: Cocos nucifera (assembly GCA_006176705.1). Taxonomy (NCBI): domain Eukaryota; kingdom Viridiplantae; phylum Streptophyta; class Magnoliopsida; order Arecales; family Arecaceae; genus Cocos; species Cocos nucifera. The sequence continues at coordinate 1,230,442 of QRFJ01000018.1, forward strand.
TAAACAACAATAATCCCCCCAACCAATCCCTGAGATTCCATAGCATAGAACCTCTAATTCACTAGGAAGTGGCAACAAGCACAAAGCCTCATTTCAACAAGCACACACAAGTCCAGATATATGTAGTTGCATGATCCTCCTATAGATTGAATGGAAGGAGGGCTTATCAACTCCTCAAACATTCCAAAGCAGCACCTTCATTGGAAAGTCAGTGGTTGGTTGGTGGCGAGTCCGATAGCTCCATGATCATCATGTCACCAGATCCAATTCAATCAACAATGTCAATACTTGGCTCAATGTGTTCCTCCATTGCATAGAGGGTAGTCTTCAGCGGGCCACAACAACTTCATGGCCCACATCCAATCCCTCGACCACCAACCCTCCTTTATTTTCCAACACATCCTTATCCCCTACCTCTCGGCTGTATGCAGTGAACCCCCTAGAGCCTGAGGGTGGCGTTGGTGGCCAGACCTCCTCCCCTTGCTAGGAATCATTAGAGAACCCCTCCTAGTGCCCTTCGGAGGCTGCATGTTTGGAGGAAGATGATGGAGTTCAAAGAAGCTCTCCTACGATCGTCACCTAGTGAGTCCCCAAGAGAGTGGAGGCCGTCGAAGAAAGGGATGAGGCAATAAGATCTTTGGCAGGCATAGTGAAGTCCTCCAACATAGATGATGGAGGATGAGATGACTTGCTTTTAGTGGCTTGAGAGCCTGATTCTAGTAGTCCAGGACTAGGGCTCACTTCAATAGGCCCAGGACTCTTTCTACATGGCAATGGCTCACACTCAAGCTCATAGTGTTTGGCCCAGATGACGATGGACGAGGTGAATGGGTTGGGCTCAAGATTTGGATGGGCTAGGCTAGACTCTTGGCCCACTTCAACAAAAGCCCACCCACCTCGACCATCTATGTACATATCCTGCAGGCCTAGGCAAACTTCAGGGCTCCACTTCCATAACATCCTAGATCTGGCCCACCTCATTCAAGAAATGGTACCCAAAGCCCGGCTCATCTAAGTTGACTCAGTCTAGTCTAAGATCATCCCCTTCTTCTCTAATGAGTGCCGATTAGCAAACTTTATGAATTTTTGCCATCCATCAAAATCTGGTGGCAAGCCCGGTGAGCTTTCCCTTACCCTCAGCATGGCTTGGGCGAGAGAGGGAGGATTTAGGCCCAAAGAGTCCGCATTGGACTCAACCTCCTTTCATAGCTTGGCTAGATCTCTAGTTGGGTGGGACTGTCAGATCTAGGAGGTCGCCACCCAAGGATCGAGCCATGGTCGCACTGCAAACGCTACCAACACACCATCCACCATATCTCCCTCAATAGCTATCGGGGAAGAAAAGAAGTTTTCCAGTTGTAAGGATCGCACGCCACATGCTGGACCTTCTCGGGGGGACTGGCACTCATCGTCAGTGTGGCCTAGCTGGCCACACTAGTAGCAAACAATCAAAACATTCTAATAACAAAAGGTTGCCAAAAAATTTCTTTGTTTTCCTGGACTGAAACCCCTGGCTTTGGAGGTTCAAATGAGTCAAGTTCCACCCAAATCCTTATGAAGCCCATTTTCTAGCACCAATCCATGAAATTCATCAATGTACACCATCAATCGGCCTCTAAAGAAATTCCTAGTAGCATCTCCAGCTGCCAATACTCCATCAGTTGCCCCAAAAGTCGTACCCAAACCACAATTCACCTTACCATGTTGGTACTGGGGATGAAGTCAATGACCCATGGTTCCACTACGAAAAGCTAGCCGGCAATGAATCACGACCCCCCAACGAGGATCGCACTATAGTCCTCCTCTGACTAGATCAGATGAGGTGATGGTCCTAGGCTGGGGCAAAGGGTTCTAGATCTTACTGAAGTTTGCCCCTATCTTTGAATTCTTTTACAATCCAGTCTATCGGAACTCATAGGTTGAGACTCTAAACAAGTATGAAGATGCTATCCCACTGTCAACTCGATTCTTCCATGACTTTCTCCTAAAATTCAAGCACTTTTGTGAAATAGCACTATAGTTCTTCCACCTCTACCAAAGATATCTTGTGCACCATCCAATGGGCCTACATCGATGGTCCCTAAGCCACCCAAGTCTAGGACTGCTCACCCATGGCCGCCTCTAGCGATGACTGGTTGTTGCCACTTGAATCCTTCCCTTTCTCAATCATCAAAGATAAACATGACCGCCTAAGAATCATTCGACATAAAACCTAAGAGAATGCAAGAAAATAGATGCACACACATGATCACACTTAGATGAACTTTTTTTAGGCACCCCAAATTCTCTCTTTCATCTATTTGCATAGATCTTATAGTGGTTATTATACGATCCGATGATACATATCATTAAAAAAAATTTATTCTTTAGTATCAATGATCCAACCTAAACCCTTTTGTATGCATTTTGGAATAGCACACATGAGAGTGGAGACCTTGATTCGCCTGCTTAATACTAAATCCCATATTGGTATCGATACATAGTTTGATATGATAAGAGATAGCATTTCAAATATCGGTATGGTAAAAGATGGTATATCGATATGAGATCGGTATGGTATGGTACCATCCGTGTCGAATGATATGGGTGGTATGGCAAACCATAGTGGAGAGCACTTTTTTCTTAGATGTGCTAAGACTAACAATGATAAAATTTGCTTGCAAGCTTTTGGGTGTCCAAATATCCTTAAATAAGTGATTCTTCTTCAAGCATTGAAGACTAATCTTGATATCCATCCAAGGTAAAAAAACTAATTTATTCAACTATCAAAAATTTAAGGAGGGGACCCCATTTGAATTATGAATCTTCAAACTTTTATATATAAGTATATGTAAGATAAAGAGTAATAGCATATGGCTTATCAAGACGATTTCTATGTGTTGAGTTTTAGCACCTCGAATTTGATCCATAGCAGCAATAAAGAAGCCCAGGCCCATATGCGCACATAGCCTGCAGGCATGCACAGCCCAGAATGCCCGAGCACGACCTTAAACATGCGATCGCATGGTCCACCACGCGCCTAGGAGTGCTTCATGCGGTCCACCATCGTCCACATGCCCAAAAAGCATTTTCAGACCATTTCATGCGGTTCACGCATGAGACATGGACCTCTTAGCGATCTATCATGATTTCACATGGTGCACAGGCATGAAAAGCATGATCAGATGGTCGAGGGAGCTTGCAGGCCTGATCAAATGGTTAGAAGTGCTTTTTCGGTCCTAACAAGAGACCTACACCTACTGGTACTTGGGCTTAGAGCCTTCAAAAGGTGATGGCCTGTGGGGCTTTGGCAAAGTAGCAAGCAGTAGCTAGAGCATCAAGAGAGCTTTAGAGAGCACTCAAGCAGCAGCCAGAGCCTCAAGTGGAATGCTTAGAGGGATTCCTTATGAGAGATGAGAGTTTTATGAGGGATTGTGCTACTTGTTGAGAGAGAGATTAATATTTGAGAGTTGAGAGAGTGTAAACTTCTCTTATATTTTTTTTATTCTCTCATAGTGAAGCTTGCATGCCCTATGGAGGTAAAACTTAGGTTGATCCATATATTTGATTATGTCTTTTATGTATCTCTTCTTTTTTTATTATGGTATTGACATCATCATCAGAGTTGCAATCTTGGGTGAGGATCCATATTTTGCACCCATAAGAAATCCTTCCAACAAGTGGTATCAGAGCACTAGATTTTTTGGGTTGCAATGATGTTGATCGAGATTGAAGAAGTTGGAGAAAAAAAGCTCAATCAAGGTAGAGAACAACCAGTTTGATGGGAAAAATAATTTTTTTTCTATGAAAAGCAAGGATGAAGGATGTGCTCATCCAATAAAGATTGATTGATGCTCTCTTATATGAGGAAAAGCTGACTACCATGGAGAAAAAGATTTGGAGGCAGCTCCAGATGCAGACAGTAAGCACAATCCACTTGTACTTAGTAAATGATATGGTAATTCATGTGCTTAACGAGACTTTCTTAACGGCAATATGCATGAAGCTCGAGAAGATATATATGGCAAAGTCACTCACAATACTTTTTTTCTCTGAAAGCAGTTCTACCGGCTATAGATAAGCAAGAGGTAGAACTTACAAAAGTATTTCAATAACTTTCAGAAGATTCTCATCGATCTTCTTAGCATTGATGAAAAGATTGAAGAGAAGACTAGGGTATTGATCTTGCTCTCATCTCTTTCTCATTTTGAATTTTTGGTAACTGCTCTGCTCTTCTTATGAAAAAGAGTACCATAAAGATGAAAAAGATTATTTCTATATTTTTTTAAAATAAGGTTCTCAGATAGAAGATCCAAGCCTCGAGTTCAAACAGCAACTGAAGGTGGTGGTGGCAGAGGATAAAGCGATAAAGAATCGTAAGGTGGATAATTCAGATCTAAGTCGAAGGACTTCAGCAAGATCATACGCTATCGATGTGATGAGTTAGGACATCGAGTTAGAGATTGCCCACAGCTCAAAAATTGGATGAATGCTACTGCGATGGTGGTCTAGGATAGTAACACTAATGAGATCGATGATATGCTTATGGTCTCAAATGAGATATCTATTTTTTTTTCTTTTAGTGAATTTTAGATTTAGCATGTCTATATCATATTTATTATAGAAAAAAGCTATTTAACTCTCTAAAGAGTAGTGAAGGCTCTATTCCTTTGCCAGATAGATTGAGGATGCGATCAAAGATATCAGGATAGTCAGCTTATAGATACATGATAGAGCAGTGAAGAAATTAGATGAGATCCCATACATATCCAATTTCAAATAAAATCTAATTTTAATAAGCAGACTGAATTCAAGCAGCTATATATAGAGAGTTGATGATAAAATCCTGAAGGTTATACATGATAGTAGAATTGTTATGAAGAGAAAGAACTATACAGGATACTTTATCTTGGCAAAAAGCTCAGTACGAGATAGAGCTTCAGGTGCCAATGGAAGTTTACCATGATGTAGAGCTTTACGTATAGATGAATTGAACACGAGATGGAAGACTCAAAAAGATGATAGACGATGTCACAAGATAAAGTTCTTATTACCACAAGAGGTGATCCTGAGTAGGTTTCAGATTAGGCAAGTCATAATATATGACATAGATAGGATCGAGCGATCTAACTCAACTTTCATGTTTGTCCATCCATAAATAGTTAGGTATTTAGCACAGAGCATGGGGTGAGATCATCCAAAAGCTTTCAAAATTAGATGAAGATCGAATATTAAGTCGAGATGGAGATTGTTGAATTTTAGTACCTCAAATTTGATCCACAATAATGATGAAGAAGTCCAAGCCTGTAGTCGAGCGTGGTCCATAGGAAGGCATGGCTCAGGATGTGCGAATGCGGCCTATAGGCATGTACGGCTCAAAACGTGCGGGCGCAGCCCAAGATGCATGACTACATGATCCACCATGTGCCCAAAAGTAGTTCATGAGGTCCACCATGGTCCACATGCCCAAGAGGCATTTCAAACCCATTTCATGCGGTCCATGCACGAGGCGTGGACCCCTTAGCAGTCTACCATGATTTTATGTGGTGCACAAGCATGGAACATGAGATCGAATGGTCAAGAAAGCTTGTGTTGGAAATTATATTCTAAAATCAATCATCTAAGTTATAGATAATTAAGCTTAATATAATTATACTTGAATTATTATAAATAAATAAAATTATTATTTTGATATTTCATAATTCTTGTGCATCTTTCTGTAATGAACTCTCATGTGATGAAGTCCTTAGGACTATTTAGACTTGATAAAGAAGGATTTGTCATTTAGTCCTTAAAATCAGTTCATGATCAAATAATTCATTGTTATCCAAGACAACAACGTATTGAGTGTAGGTCATTGTGTGCCATAAGTATTGATTGTCCTCTTAACCAAGAAATATGGAGATACTGTTATGGCATGTAGGTGAAGTGTAGGGATATATTTTACTGAACGTGATCCAACTGCGGAGCTCTCTACTATCAAAAGTTGCTTGCGAATGATATAGGTATAAGTGTTCCTTAGACTTGAGATCACCATGGTGACTTATAAGCAACTCATTGCACTTAGATACCAGACTACTTGAATTTTTAATTTAGTGATGGAAGGCTACTAGGTGCAGTCAAGTACTTATGAAGTTGATGTGTAAATCAAGATGGGATTGATCCTTCCAAGTGTTGGAGCAAATACATCACTGTATTTTAATTTAGCAAACCCTCGATCAAAATGGTCCATTCGATGGATACTGAATTTTAAAATATACTGTTGATGAATTTTAGGATTGGTAGTAAATCTTAGATCATCTTTTAAGCATCGAGGTCAAGAGGATGAATTATACGATAATCATATGCCATAAATTTATCATTGTTGCATTGCGACTTTTCAACATATCTGGACGTCGGATACCATTGCTAGATGGTCATATCGATTGATACAAAAAATTAGTTCTTATGCTATTGGCTTAGAAAATGAACCTATGAGGTCACATACATAAGAAGTTTTTACTGGATCTGATGGCTGATCATGAGTCTTGATAACCTAGGACACTATGGTCAAGAGTTCCACTGGATTGAAACTTTGTGATCAAGAGTCTCAGTGAACTGGAACTCTGAGTTTTACTTATCTAAAACTCTCTGATCAAGAGTTCTACTAATCTAAAACTCCATAGTTGTGAGTTTCATTCATTTAGAACACTGAATTCAAGAGTTTTACTACTTCAGGACTCCTCAAGAGTTTCATGTTGATGGAACTCTGTTGCTCAGACACCTATCCGATTGAAACTCTAATATTTTTGAAGGATTAATTAGTAATTTAATTATTGATTAACTTAATTTGATTGAATGATAAGAATTTGATCAAGTTCGATCGAATTGAATTTGATTGGATTTGACCGGATCAGGTCATGAGATGACCTAATCGCTAAGAAAGATTTGATCCTGATTTGATCAAAGACTAATTCTAATTAATTTTTAATTTAATTAAAAATTAATTAGTTTAAATTAAGCCTAATTTAGTTGGACTTAACTTGATCTAATTAATTTAAATTAATTAGTTTGATTGAAATCAATTTGGATCAAGTTAAATGAGATTTGAATTCAAATTCTCCCTACCGCCCATCCATTTTGACTTTTCCACCTTGACCCATGCCCCATCTAGAATTTTTGCATGAGATTTCTCATGCAGAAATGGTTGTTCGCCCCTCCTCTCTTCTGCCTTTGACCTAGTCCAAGTGTTGGATCAGATCAAATTTTGTTGAATTTTGAATTCAAAGAGGTTGGTTGAAACCTCCAAACTTCCTCTCTTCTTTATCCAAATCCCATGCCCCCTTTGGATTTTTTTCACACACATTTTTGTGCATTCTTAGAGTAGGTGCATAGAAGAAGAGTCTTTCTGCACGTCAAACATCTTGGAGTGGGTGCTGGAAGTGGATGAGGCTTCCACGAATTTTGAATTCAAGTGGAAACCACTTAACCTCCCTATCTCATCCACACGGCTTTTACACTTTTAGTCGCCTATTTAAAGTCTGATATTTTGCATGGGCGTGCATGGGTTTTTGTGAGAAAGCTGAGAGTGGCAAGAAAGGTTTCTTAGAGAGAGAAAATTAGAGTGGGGTGCATCCATCTAGGGTGGAAAAGTCAAACAAGGGTATGCTTCGCCAGATTTCTTTTCTTACGCCTTTCCTTTTTTTTTGTTTCTCTTTGGATGCCCATTCATATTTTTGGGAGTGGGTGTACGGCTGATAGGAGTGTCCTTCTCTCATGAAAATTTATTTCATGGAAAAATTTCAAAGAGAGAGGACGTGAGATAGTTTTCGGGCATCATGGTTTTCAGTGAGTGCAAAATCCTAGAGTTGAGACTCTAGGTTCGGATGGAGAGATCGAGTGCTGTGAGCATCAGATCGCTACCAAATTTGAAATACCACCTCATTATCCTCCAAAAAGTAAGTTATGTTTTTTTAAAGTATTTGAAAGATCAGAAAGAAGGTGATCGATTTGATCGATCGAGATCAACCGACGAAGGTTCCGATGAGGAGCTAGCACTCTGATGGAACTGATTGGGATCAGGAGCTCCATGTGAACCAACCATAGAGGCCAGATAAGTATACGGTTGTAGCACAACATCAAAACATATTCTGATGGATTCAGATCATGGAGATCAGCTACCCATGCATAGGTATTGAGTTCTAAACTCGAATCGATCAGCAAATGCGATTTGCTGTTCAGTCGCATTTAAATTTTAAATTACATATTAGCATATCTAGATCCTAAGTAGGATAATTGATATGATCAATGCATGCTGTAAAATTAATATTTGATTAATTTTAGCTTTCGTTGCTGTAAATATTTGAAAAAGTTTCGAATTGCATGCTACATGCTCTACTTGATTTCCAATAGTGGTATCAGAGCCAGGTTGCTTGAAATGTTCTAATATGTTAATTAAAAAATTTAAATGCTTACATATATGATATGTTAGATCTAGATAACTTAGTAATCGAAGATGAATGAGCCATCAAGCCGTTCAATCATAAGGGATAAGTATGGTTTAAAGATCATCTCCTTCCATTCAGTGGGGATTCCTTATGGTGGTAGAAATGCCACCGTGAACTCATTCATTAAGATGAACAGTGAAAAAAAAATTTATGATCAAAATTATTTCAATTAGAAAGTTAAACATGAATATGTTTAGATTAGATCTAAAAGATAATTCATGATTTAATTTTAATATATTTTATTTTTTATTTAAAACTAGCAATAGGTTGCTGTTTGAGAAATGAGCCGATCCATTTCTGAAATAAGTCAACCCATTTAGATAATAAAAAATAAAAAAATCTTTCAAAATTTAAAAATTTATTTTTAAAATATCGAACTCCAATACATCAGTCCAAAAACTTAATTAAAAGAATTAAATATTATTTATAAAATCTATAATTATGAATTAAAGATTCTAAGACATAGTCATAAGGCTGTGGGTTAAAGGATTAGATGAATTAGATCCATTAATTAGGTTAGACCTAAGATTAGTTAAAGAATGAATTAATCTAGAGTAATTGATAAAATCTAACCAAGTATTTAATTAGATTAGATCAAAGACACTCTAGAATCAGCTCCAATAGTTGTAGTTGGACAAGTCCATGTCTTTAACTAGACCAAGATGGACTTGATTCATGGCTATGCAGTTAAGTCCAAAATTATTAGGTTGATCAGATTAAATCTAATTAATTAGTTGGTGTCTAAGATAATTTTGATAGTCTAGACTAGTAGTTTTAAATTAGGAGCTACTCGCACTGATTCGATGTTTGATGAATTAATGGCATATCCCTTCCACTAATCTCACTTATCTGACTGACATGGTATTGAATTTGATTAGATCACTTGGTGATTCGGACTGATCCATGTCATTAGAAATTAGTTTAACTAATTTTAATCAATAAGACTAAATAAGGTACCCATGGATCTAAATTGATCCTAGTCCTAACCTATTGACTTGGTGAAGTCAATGGGAGGACTTGACTTGGTGAAGTCACTGAAAGAAATTTAGTTCATGTCCTTTCTATCCTTAAATTATAAGTAACCTAAATTCTCTAATTTATTAGGTCCTTAAAATGACTAAGTTATGGAGATAATCAAGTCATAGCCTCTCATTAAGATGAATAGTAATAAGTTCAATTTTCTGGATGGACATTGGAGATGTCTTACACCTGGTATTCATTTGGATTTTAAAATTACTATCCATCATATGATGATTAGATCACACTCTCTTAATGGTGATTAGGTTAGCCAAAGCTTTTCTTGGGCCTGATTATCATTGGTTTGATGTACCAAAGTCAATCATATTAATGGTTGGACCAAATCAGACTTTTTCAGTGGAGGCCATAGCCTACTGAATTAGCTTTTAGTATAAAATCTAATTACTAAAAATTATTTAAAAAAATAATTATTTATGAACCTACCTATAGATGCACATGGATTAGCCATAGCTTTCTTCGGGCCCATTTGTAGTCTATATGGGTTCTAGTACCCATTAAGGAGTTAGTATAATTTCTCAAATTGGAGGTAAAGGCTATCAATTTGTTAAAAATAATAAAAAAAATTTTAGACTAAAGTTCAAGTCTTTAGGATTTAAATTTATTCAAGTACTAATTAGATTTCATATTTTTCTTTTAGATATATAGAATAGCTAGTACAAGTTCGCTCCATTCACTATTGGATAGTGGCAAGCATTTAAGACCTAATTACAAAAAGTCTAGTGTTGACCCTAATCAGGCAAATTTAGAGAGGAATGATCCTCTTGACTCGAATAGGCTGAATAGAGATAACCAGCAAGATATTGCTGGGCAAGAATGTTATATGATAACATCTTGCAATTTACTATTTGTAATACATCTACCTAGGTATTAAATACTGAAGGTCTAGTTCACATATGTAATTCATTATATGGACTTCAAATTAGTAGAAAATTTGAGGACAACAAAAGATTTCTTAATATTGAGGATGAAAAAAAAAAATTTAGTCCTTGCATTGGAAACTCTTGAGCTATTTTTTAAAAATAAAAATATTATTTTAAGTGACTATCACTATTATCCATCTTTTATGATAAATATAATATCTATTAAGCTTTTGATCTAGGATGGTTATTGTTTGTCAATAAAAAAAAATATTATGATATCATTATGAATGGTATTACAGTAATACAAAAATAATTAAAAAATAATATTTATATTTTATTATAGTCTATTAGTGTAATGTACACGTCAAATAAACGACCAAAACTGGATAATATCACTGATGCTTATCTTTGGCACTATAGGCTTGGTCATATAAATAAGAACATGATCAATAGGTTAGTCAAGGAGTATATCCTTGACATATATGATTGTGAATCATTAAATACCTGTAAGTCCTGCCTTCTTGATAAGATGACAAAATCATCCTTTACTGAAAAAGAGGAATGGGCCTCTGAGCTTCTAGGTCTAGTACATACTGATGTATGTGGACCTATGAACACATATACTAGAGGTGGGTATTACTACTTCATTACATTTACTGATGATCTATCTAGGTATGGATACGTCTATCTTATGAAGAGTAAATGTGATTCATTTGAAATATTCAAATGATATCAAAATAAGGTAGAAAAATAACTTGGAAGAGTATTAAAACTCTTCGATCTAATCGAGAAGGTGAATTCCTTTCCAACGAATTTCTAACATATCTAGGAGAGAATAAAATTTTCACACAATGGACTCCTGAAATACCACAACATAATGGTGCATCTGAAAAAAAGAATTGGACCTTGTTAGACATGGTTCAGTCCATGATGGAGTTTGCAAGTTTGTCAATTTCATTATGGAGTTATGCACTTAAGACTGCTTGCTTTGTTTTGAATAATATTCCGAGCAAGTCTGTCGCAAAAACTCCATATGAGATATAAACTGGGCGTAGGTCGACACTCTCTCATCTTAGAATTTGGGGATGTCTGGTATATGTAAAACGTTTGCAATCAGAAAAGCTTGGATCCAGGTTCGATAAGTGCTTGTTCATAGGGTATCCCAAGAAAACTATGGGTTATTACTTCTACCTTACTGAAGAACAAAAAATGTTCGTTAGTAATAGAATAGTCTTTTTGGAAAAGAAGTTTCTTATTGAAGAAATAGCTGCTTCTAATGCTAATCTTAATGAAGCTCGATAAGTGGAAGAATCGACACATTTTAGTGAGCCTGCAGTACTGAATTTGATAAGATCAAATCCAGAGCCTATTAAAGAGGCACTAAGGAGATCTAATAGAGTACTGCATCAATCGAATAGATACTATGATTTTTTGATCCAGGATGGTGATCCTGTTAAACTTGATGAGAACGATGAGGATCCGATCACCTACATGAATGCCATACAGAGATCTGACTCTGATAAGTGGCTAGAAGCCATGAAGTCTGAAATAGAGTTCATGAAGAGGTATGGACACTGATTGATCCATCTAAATGGATAAAATTCATTGGGTGTAAATGATTTTTTAAAAAAAAATGAGATGCAGACGAGAAGGTGGAGACCTATAAAGTCCATTTGGTTGCTAAGAGATATCATCAGTGTTATGGTATTGACTATGACGAGACATTTTTTCAATGGCAATGCTCAAGTCCATTCAGATTATGCTTACGATAGCAGCATACCTAGATTATGAGATCGAGCAAATGGATGTGAAGATGATTTTTCTTAATGAAGAGCTGGACGAAGAGATGTATATGATACAACTTAAAGGGTTCACATTCACAGATAAGTCTAAAGTGTGCAGACTTCAGAGATCCATCTATTGATTGAAACAGGCATCTTGGAGTTGAAACATGCATTTTGATAAGATAATCAGAATGTATGGCTTCATTAAGAATGAAAAGAAACTCTGTATGTATAAATGGGCTAATGGTTTTGTAAATATGTTTCTTGTATTGTATGTTGATGACATTTTCTTGATCGAAAATGACATCCCTGCTCTACAGGAAATAAAGATTTAGCTGTCATCATAATTTTTCATGAAGAACTTGGAAGAAGCATCCTACAATCTAGAAATGAAGATCTATAGGGATAGATCTAAATGATTGTTTGGATTGTCCCGGTCCATGTACATTGATACCGTATTGAAGAAATTCAGCAAGGAGAATTCTAAGAAGGGCTATCTCTCGATAGGCCATGGAATTTCGCTCTCGAAGAGAAATTATTCGACAACTTCTTAAGAGAGAGAGCGTATGAGCAGAATACCATATGCTTTGATAGTAGATTCTATTATGTATACCATGATGTGTACGAGACCAAACATTGCATACTCACTAGAGATGGTGAGCAGATACCAGTTTGACCCAAGTGAGAATCACTAAAAGGTTGTGAAGACAATCCTAAAATATTTGAGAAATACCAAGGACCAGTGGCTCATCTATGAAGATACTGACTTGAAACTTATGGGATACATTGATTTCAGTTTTTAGTCAAATCATGATGATAGTAAGGATATATCAGGTTATGTGTTTATCCTAAATGATGGAGTGGTCTGCTGGAAGAGTTTCAAGCAGCATACTATAGCCGATTCTGTATGCGAGGCGGAGTATGTTGCGGTATTCGATGCTGCAAAGAAAGCTGTGTGACTACGAAAGTTCATCGACGAGCTGGGAGTAACACCCTCCTTGGATGATTTGATTCTGCTATTCTATGATAGCACTGGAGCCATAGCTCAAGCAAAAGAGCTGAAGGCACATCAGCGCACCAAGCATATTCTATGATGCTATTACCTTATATGAGAGATCATGGAATGAGGTGATGTCAAACTTCAAAAGATCGATGGAAAGAAAAACGTGGCCGATCTCTTTACTAAGGCTCTCGAAATCAAAGAGTTCAATAATCACAAATGAAAGATGGGTATCGATACTCTTCTAAGTGGCTTTAGTCTAAGTAAGAGTTGTTGGAAAATGTATCCTAAAGTCAATCATCTAGATTATAGATGGTTGAGCTTAATGTAATTATACTTAAATTATTATAAATAAATAAAATTATTATTTTGGCATTTCATCATTCTTGTGCATCTTTCTGTAATGAACTCTCATGTGATGAAGTTCTTAGGACTATTTAAACTCGACAAAGAAGGATTTATCGCTTAGTCTTTAAAATCAGTTCATGACCAAATAATTCACTGTTATCTAGAATAATAATATATCGAGTATAGGTCGTTGTGTGCCATAAGTGTTGATTATTCTCTTAACTAAAAAATATGAAGATATTGTTATGGCATGCAGATGAAGTGTAGGGATATATTTCACCGAACATGATCCAACTATGGAGCTCTCTATTATCAAGAGTTGCTCATGAAGGATATAGGTATAAGTATCCCTTAGACCTGAGATCATCATGATGATTTGCAAGTAACTTACTGCACTTAAGTACTGGACTATTTGAATTTCTAATTTAGTGATGGAAGGCTACTGAGTGCAGTTAAGTACTTATAAAGTCAGTGTGTGAGTCAAGATGGGATTGACCCCTCCAAGTATTGGAGCAAGTGCATCACTGTATTTCAATTTAGCAAATCCTCGATCGAGGTGATCCATTCGATGGACACTAAATTTTAAAATATATTATGGATAAATTTTAGGATTGATAGTAAATCCTAGATCATCCTTTGAGCATCGAGATCAAGAGGATGAATTATATGGTAACCATATGCCATAGGTTCGTCATTATTGCGTTGCAACTTTTCGATCTATCTGGACATCGAATATCATTGCTAGATGGTCACATCAATTGATATAGAAAATTAGTTCTTATGCTACTGACTTAGGATTCAAATTTATGGGATCACACACATAAGAAATTTTTACCTGATTTGATGGCTGATCATGAGTCCTGATGACTCTATTGCTCAGACATCCATCCGATTGGAACTCTAATATTTTTGAAGAATTAATTGATAATTTAATTCTTGATTAGCTCAATTTGATTGAGCCATGAGGATTCGATCAATTCTGATTGGATTGAATTCGATTGGATTTGATCTGATCAGGTCATGAGATGATTTAATCACTATGAAAGATTTGATCCTGATTTAATCAGAAACTTAACCTAATTAATTTCTAATTTGATTAAAAATTAATTAGTTTGGGTTAAGCCTAATTTAGTTGGATTTAATCTGATCTAATTGGTTTAAATTAATTGATTTGATTGAAACTAATTTGGACCAAGTCAAATGAGATTTAAATTTAAATTCTCCCTAACGCCCACCATTTTTGACTTTTCCACCTTGACCCATGCCCCATCTAGAATTTTTGCTTGAGATTTCTCATGTAGAAATGGTTGTTCGCCCCTCCTCTCTTTTGCCTTTGAGTTGGTCCAAGTGTTGGATCATATCAAATTTTGTTGAATTTTGAATTCAAAGAGGTTGGTTGAAACCTCCAAACTCCCTATCTTTTTTATCCAAATCCCATGCCCCCTTTGGATTTTTTTCACGCACATTTTTATGCGTTCTCAAAGTGGGCATGCAGAAGGAGAGTCCTTCTACACATCAAACATCCTAGAGTGGGCACTAGAAGTGGATGAGGCTTCCACTTGAATTTTGAATTCAAGTGGAAACCACTTAACCTCCCTATCTCATCCACATGGCTTTCACACTTTTAGTCGTCCATTTAAAATCTGATTTTTTGCATGGGCGTGCATGGATTTTTGTGAGAAAGCTGAGAGTGGCGAGAAAGATTTCTTAGAGAGAGAAAATCAGAGTGGGGCGCATCCATCTAGGGTGGAAAAGTCAAACAGGGGTATCCTTCGCTAGATTTCTTTTCTTACGCCTTTTCTTTTTTTTGTTTCTCTTTGGATGCCCATTCATATTTTTGGGAGTGGGTGTATGGCTGATCGGGAGAAAATTTGTTTCATGATAAAATTTCAAAGAGAGAGGATGTGAGATAGTTTTTGGACATCATGGTTTTCGATGAGTGCAAAATCCTAGAGTTATGACTCTAGGTTCGAATGGAAAGATTAAGTGTTATGAGCATCAGATCGCCATCAAATTTAAAACACCATCTCATTATCCTCCAAAAAGTAAGTTATGATTTTCTGGAGTATTCAAAAGATCAAAAAAAGCGATCAATTGAATCGATCGAGATCAGTCATCGAAGTCCTGGCGAGAAGCTAGCACTCCGGTGGAGCTGGTTGGTATCAGGAGCTCCATGTGGACCAACCATAAAGGCCAGATAAGTGTGTAGCTGCAGCACGATACTAGAGTATATTTCGATGGATTTAGATCGTAGAGATCAGCTATTTGCATACAGGTATCGAGTTCTGAACTCGAATCGGTCAGCAAATACGATTTGCTGATTGATCGTATTTTAATTTTAAATTACATATTAGCATGTCTAGATCCTGAGTAGGATAATTGATATGATCAATGTATGCTGTAGAATTAATGTTTGATTAATTTTAGCTTCCGTTGCTGTAAATATTTGTAAAAGTTTTGAATTGCATGCTACATGCCCTACTTGATTTTTGACAATTTGCAAGCCTGATCGGATGGCCAAGAGCACTTTTTGGATAACAGAAGACCTACACCTATTGAAACTTAGGCTTGCGGCCTTTAAAAAGGTTTGACGGCTTGTGGAGCTTTGACAGAGCAACAGGCAGCGGCCAGAGCTTTAGGAGAGCTTCAGGGAGTGCCTAGGCAGTGGCTAAATCCCCAAGTGGAGTGCTCAGAGGACCTCCTTATAAGAGATGAGAGCTTTGTAAGGAATTGTGCTTCTTGTTAAGAGAAGAATTGATATTTGAGAGTTGAGAGAGTGTGATCTCCTCTTGTATTTTTTTTATTTTCGCTCATAGTGAAGCTGGCATGCCCCATAGAGGTAAACCTTGACCTAATCTACATACGTATTTGATTATTTTTTGTGTATCTTTTTTTTTTTATTACAGTTTTGACATCGTTATCGGGGTTACAATCTTGGATGAGGATCTATATTCCGTACTCATGAGGAATTGTCCCAATACTATGAATTTTGAATGGGCTGCAGCTAGGTGAATGAAATAATCCAACTTCTTAGGCAGTATGATCATGATAAAGGTGGGATTCAAACTTTCTCTCTAGTGTAATTATCAAGTAATTTAAGAGGAGGCTTTGGTACTTTCAAATTTCATACAAACTGACTTGCCTATATGTACTTCTGCTATAACTGTCATGCTTTTGATGTATCCTTCAAAGTGATTACAAGGCGATTTGATAGTGAGATGAAGTTTTTTATTTTAACTTTGTTGTAAAGTATTCTACACCATTTGCAATTGATATTCAAAAGTTTGATAATTGTATTTATTAAAACAAGATCATGTAGTTGTTTCTTTCCTGGGGTCAAAGCAAGATCAGCTAGTATGAGTAAATAATAAATTTCATTGTGATATGCACCAAGAATCAATGGCTTCCTTGAGTCTCACTTAATGTGGGTAAAGATAAAGTTTCCAAAGAAGAATGTTTAAATGATTTTTCACAAAAAATTACTTAATTATTGGCTTTCCAAAAAAATGTTGGATTGTTTCTTGAAAAACAATACATATTAAGAGTCATACTGATAATTTTGCCCCTGGGTTCTAAATACAAAATAGAACATGCATATTTGTTGAATACCCAATACCATCCTGATACACATTTGTTTAGATTATTGCCTGCCTAGTACTTAGCCCTAGGTTATCCAATTCACTTATTTAGACTATTATCCAAGGATCTCTAATATATGTAATTTGCACAAAAAAAAGAGAGAAAAAAAGACAATTCAGTGTTTACTGCAGAATTGATAATCAAGCAAATGTTTCATGCAAAATTCACTTATTTTAACAATATCTCTTCATTTTTTAAATTATTTTCCACTACATCCCTTTAATCTCTCTTGACAAAGGGTTGTGGTTGCTATCCCAAATGAATACAATCCAAATTTGAATTGGAGTATCGAAGGGGCACAAATTAGATCCCACTCTGCTCATTTGAGAAGGTGAGGGTGCTCAAACCCTCCTAACAAAAAAAGTTGCAGTTGCCAAGAGGTTTAACCACTTATATTTTTTATGAGAATAGGTTTGGGAGGAACTGATTAAACTAGTTAGCATGCTCAAATCACTTATGTTAGACACACCTAAGAGTAAAAGTGTTATGGACAATATCCATCTTGATCTATTTTCGTATTCGAATTAGTTTGGATATTGACAAAAATTTAAGAATTCGACTATTATCCATATCCGTTCAAGAAAAATAGATATAGGTATAGATAGATAGCTATCTAATCCATATCCAAATATCCAAATCTATTTATAATTATATATAATTTTATATTATATTTATTAATTTTTAAGAAAAATATACAATCATATAAATATACTATTAATTTGATTTATTATATATTTAGTAATATCTTTAATTTTGTAATCGTAAAGTTTAATTATCTAATTTATATCTGAAATTATATCCATACTTTTAGTATCTGAATCATATCCATATCTATTTAAAATAAATATAGATATAAAGTTTTGCATTCAAATAATAACTGTATCTATATTGAATTCATCAAACAAAATAAGTATGAATATAGATATACTAGTATCTGCTTCATATCCGATCTGATTTTAATCCTAGATATACCTAAGTATCATAACATGTAAAATCTTCATGTATGTTTTTTATGTATGTCTGCTAATGGATTAAGTTGTTTGCCTAAACTCAATTATAGACTACTTTGAGCTTGGTTTGGCCAGGAAACAAGCCATACCTAGATTTCTTTAAAGCTTTACTTATGAATGACCCAGAATGAACACCTAGGACTTACAAAAGTTATTAGAGCTTGGTTTAACTTGCTTTTGAGTTATGTTAAAACAAAAAACTCAAGCTTGATTGTCCCTTTATATAACAAGCAGAGCAAGAGCAACCTACCACTCAGCTCTACTTGGCTTTTTTCCAATCCTACTCCCCCGACCTTGAAGCATACTTTTAGAAGAATAGAAGTATTAGATTAGTTACACAAAGGAGATTTTCATGTGCACATCCTTGCCACGTGTCTCAATAATTGATTTGACCATAGTAATTAAGAAATAAAAATCAATTAGATGCTTAATCTCTTGAGAATAGGTTGTATCTTTTGCGTGAAAGAATTATTCACTTTCTTTCGCGATGCCAACAATCGGATCACGCAATAGCTACTTTAATATATGCATATGGAAGAAGAAAGAGACTAGAGTGCTTTGAGATTAGTGCAATACATATTGATATCGTGAAAAAAGATTGATCATTGGTTCGTGCAAAATATATAATCCGAACCCTTATCCCTCAGCATCATCTCCTCTCCTTCCCTAATAGCATCATCCCCTCTCCTCCCCTAATTGCTTCACCCTGATCTCTATATTTAGCCCCATAATTCAATTGCACCCATAGCCCACACTATCATGAATCAATGCTGTCATTCTCCATCTTCTTCTGCTGCTCTAGTAATTTTATTAGCAACATTCTCATTCATGTTAGCTCAGCTGCTGGTGTGATCACCAAGAATTGGCACTCCAATTTCAATGTCATTACCGAATAAACTTATGCCATTAGACCTCTTCACCTGCCAAAATTTGGAGCATGAAATATCCTAAAATTAAGCTACTCTTTGGCACATTTTGAATATCTACGGGTATCCCTAGTTGTATCCAACCCCTTCATTCTTTTCTTATTAATACAAAATTATATCATAAAAAGTAGTCCAATTGAAAGTAGGAAACTACATGAGCTCATAGCAGTCAATGCATTAAGCTCACCTTAAATGCTACAACTCCACCATCTTTCTATTCTTTTTACATGCAGCATTCCTCTCTCCTCCTTTTGTTGAAATCCTATTGAATTACAAAAAAAAAAAGAAAAAATGCTATAATAGATTTGAGAATTAAAATTAACATAGTGATGATATGAAGCTAAGCTCTTAAGAGAGTGATGCCAGCTAACTGAAATAAGAACTATACCTATTAACTATTAGCCAGCAACGAACATTCGCAAGGTATCGAAAGCTCCCATAGGTTGTAGCGTATATCAAAGATAGGGGGATAAAAGAAAGCGTCCAACATGTTAGCACGTTATCATCATCAATTTTGATGATGAAGCCCGTAACAGAGACATTATATATACCTAGATTTTGTAGACTATTTGCATGTGTGGGTCCGACAGCACCAAAGTGAACATGGAGGTGAACTTTTGCCATATTGATGTAGGCCCACGACAAAGCATTATACTTGCCATATTTTGCAACCGAGCAATGCTGATAAGTCCATCAAAAGTAAATGCTTTAAAAGCTGAGATCATGGCTGGAGGAAGATCCCAGGCTTATGTTGGTCAAGATGCAAAATAGAAAAATTTGACAAGAAATCAGATTTTCTAAGATCTCAACCATTTTATATATGATAGATTGGATAACGGTAGATTTAAAACTTTATCATATCAGTGACTACCTCATCACTAGGTTTCAATAATATTATTATTTTATTATAACAAAGCCCACCGAAATTATTGTTTACTATTATTAGCTATTATAATAATCATTATGTGCCCTACGGTGCATGATTTCAAATTTGCTGGTACCAAATAATGATTGCCGTAAGAGTCGTTAGTGGGACATTATAACATATTGTAATATAATAATGCTGATGTTATTTTCAAACTATTTCTCCTGTATTTTTTTCAAGCGCAACAAATTCTCTTTGAAAAAATTTGAATGACAACATAAGTTTTAAGAATGCTATTTTATTTAGAGAAACGATAGGAATGTAAAAAAAAAAAAGAGGATCACTATTTGTGTTATGGTAGACCATTTAGGACTAAAAAACCTGTTATGTTTCTTAGTTTTTCTCTCATATTACATGTTGGTAAAAAATTAAGATCCCAATAGAAATTTAAAAAAATATAATATATTCAAAAGAAAAATCAGAGGGTGCAAACCGATTGAAATGGTAACAATTATGGGTATAGAGTAACAGTGATCTAAATCCGAATCCCGTCTCATCTTATTTGGGCTTCGTTGCTATCTTGCGTATAAAAATAATTTTTTTTTAAAAAAAAATAATGAATAAAGATAAATAAATCACATATGTCAACGGTAGGGAGAAGACGGCCTTGGTGTGCACGGCTGGTCCGTCAGCAACGGTGAGTATACTTACCGCTCACCGCACCGCTGTCATTTCCCACCCTCCAAGTAACCGCTAAACAATGGGCAGAAGATAACACGACCGAGTTTCGGCGAGCACGAAACCACGTCCACGCCCACACCGTTCCAGCGAAGCCAGGCATCATTTCTTTTTAAAGGAAATACGAGCAAAATGCCCTTAATATTTCCATTTGATTTGACCGTATTCACATCGATTTCGAGAACCTTTGTCCTCTTCTTCTCACCGATTCTATCAAAACTCACCTCTTCGCTTGTTAGTTTGAGATCGCCCAGAATTTTTAATTGATTTCAATTAAACAAAGTTATATTTTTTATTAGTAAGAGATAATAAATCTTTCTTTTTAATTATTGCGGATCACTTATTTCTATTTAGAAAGTCTCTATCAGATAAGTTTAAATTTCAAAATCGAAAGTGACGTGGTTTCCCGATGATACGCTATTATAAAATTAAACTTATAAAAATATATAGAATAATTATAGCAAGGGAAAAATAGAGAAAGAAATGACTGTGGAGAATTAGGTGATTTTACGCTAATTATTAGGATGGTTCCTGCTTTTTAATTTTGCACTAATTATTATAAAATTAATAATAAGGTAACTTTTGATTGTTTTAAAGTTTAACATGATTATTTATTTAACTTATACAGGTAATCATTTTGTTAACCCTTGTTGTCAAGGAGTTTTAGGATGAAGGAGTACTTAGCCTTATTATTAGGTAAAAAGAGAAGTGGCATGATGGATTCTTTAAATGATACATAATTATGATCTTCAGGTCACCACACTGGTAGCTGGTAGAGAATGAACAATAGCATGCTATGTTGTTGATAGAGTAACTTATGAAGGCACTGCAGTCCTGTCATAATAGCCTTTTACCTGGAGCAACAGGTCATCATTTTGTACAAGTACTTGAAAATTATTAGGTATTAGAACCCTTTATTTATATTATCTGAATGCTAACTAATGGGAGGAGGGGAAATGGTTTCTTAAATCACAATGATATTTCCTGCTATTTTCTTACAGCAGCACCTAACTAGGATGATAAAGAGTAACTATGAATTAGGAAAAGATTAACAATATTATTTTTTAAGAAAAAATAACTAAGAGATTAACCAGAGAACATGTTGAGCTCTTTGAATTTGATTGATCAGCCTCCTAGTAAATATGCAAAAGATGTATGACCATGGGGTTATATTTCGAATATAGATAAATAATAAAAATTAAATATGATGCCAAATGTCTAGAAATTGTATATTCGTCGGCTTTGTGACGCGTGTAACTCTATTATAGGAACCAAAATAGTTGTAACGAATAAATATCTTTAAGATCCTTTATCACAAAAATAAGCATTGAAGGCTAAAGATCTCAATTGTCGGAATATGATTACTTTTTATAAAAATATTATAGATGGCTAATTTTTTATTTAAAAAGTTTTTTTTGATCAATGTAGTGTATTGGTATTGCATTCCTCTATGAATCATCCAACCCAAGAAATATACTGCTATGTGGTATGTGACCTTTGATATGTGATATTTTAGTTACTAGAACTTTATAATAGAAATAGCTTTAATGTTTTGAAGAAATTTTGTGCCAAAAAAATTTTATTTGTAGGCTATATTTTTACCTACTTATACATTATAATTGTAACATGCGACGAGACAATTAAATTTTATTTATAAGTCCTATGAGTTGCTACATGCTTATAACTAAAAAATTTCAAATATTTCATGCATCAAATAATCATACAATACCTTCAACAAGTAGAAGATTTGTGTTGAGATTTAATAAATGCCATGCAAACTATGTAAAGTTTGATACATGTTGATTATACAAAATGCAAATTGTGATTAATATATTAGCTCATCAACTTGAAAACTAATCATGTATAAAAACATGAGATATAACCAATTTAATATCCTTTTTATAGTGTAATTTTTTGTACATGTATATTTTTATAAATATTTAAAATTGTATATATCTTCTTAAATTTATTATTTACATGCATTTCTTCATAGATTATTTTATTTTGTATATCTTTGGTGCCATCTAACCTATGAAAAAGAGCTATTTAAAATAGAAATGACTAATATACTCGACATGCAAAACATTTGCGCGAATACATACATAATTTTGGATATTTATAAATATATATATATATATATGTTAGTTAAATTAAAAAAATATGTAGTAAATAAATTATAAAGATACATTGTAATGCAATCATGACTAAGGTGTTTCCTTCTTGATATTTTTGAGTAAGATCAAAAGATATCTTTGTATCAACTAGAATCAAAATTAGAATGAATTGAAATAAAAATTAAAATGATATAATCAAAATTAAAATAAAATTTAAGTATTAAAAAAATATAATAATTAAATTTTAAGATATTAAAATATTTTTAGTTTTCATATGATGAAACTTCTCTCCACAAAATGGATGGAATAGGAGTTATACATTCTGTTCTCGTTCCATAGTCTCTACCGACCAAACATAACTTTAGTGGTTACTTAATCTAGCATCTAATAGTAAGAACTAAACAGTTTTTTTACTAAAAAAAAAAAAAGTAAGCAGTGTTCTTTTTAAAAAAGAAACAGATTGTTTTCCATAAAAAATAAAAATATAGCGGGTCCCTACAAGTGCAGCACAGTGCTGGCTCGGACCGTGGCAGACTGGACTTCTCCTTGCCCACCTCTTCTCTCTCTACATTTCTCTCTCTATTTAACCCTCTCTCTATCTCTATCTCTTCCTTCGCCCCACTAGCCTCCAAATCAGGACTCTCTCTCTCTCTCTCCACCCCTAATTATTGTCCAGTCGACGTCGACGATGGCCGAAGAGACGCCAACCAAGGCAGCCGAACCGGCCCCCGCCGCGGAGGTCGTCGCTGTCGAAACGGTGGCGGTGGCAACCGAAGCACCTCCGCCACCCGCTCCCGCTGCGGAGGATCCTAAGAAGCCGGCGGCGGAGGAAGCGCCTCCAGGCCCCGCGGCGGAGGAGAAGAAGCCCGAGGGCGAGGAGGCCGCCGTCCCCGAGTCCGGTTCCTTCAAAGAGGAGAGCAACGTCGTGGGTGACCTTCAGGACCCCGAGAAGAAGGCCCTCGATGAGATTAAGCAGCTCGTCCAGGCCGCCCTCGCCAACAACGAGTTCACCCCTCCCCCGCCACCGCCACCTCCGGCCGCCCCCGCCCCGGCGGAGGAGCCCAAGGCCGAAGAGCCCGCCGCCCCTGCTCCGGCCGAGGAGCCCGCCCCACCAGCGAAGTCGGAGCCGGAGGAGCCTCCGAAGCCAGCGGAGCCGGAGGAGCCCCCGAAGCCAGCGGAGCCGGAGCAGCCTCCGAAGCCAAAGGTAGCTAAGGAGCCCGCGGCCTTGGCCAAGGTCGACACACCACCTCCGCCGCCGCCGGCGGAGGAAAAGGCTGTGGTGGTGGAGGAGGACGGGGCCAAGACGGTGGAGGCCATCGAGGAGACCGTCGTCCCCGTTGTCCCCCCGGCCACGGAGGAGGTGACTCCGGCCGCCGAGCCGGAAAAGGAGGCCGCTGCTGAAGCGGCAGCGGCGGCGGTGGCGGCTCCTCCGGAGGAGGTTTTCATCTGGGGCGTCCCACTCGTCGGCGACGAGAAGAGCGAAACCGTCCTGCTGAAGTTCCTCCGCGCGCGGGACTTCAAGGTGAAGGACGCCATGACCATGATCAAGAACGCCGTGATCTGGAGGAAGCAGTTCGGCATCGATGCCCTCCTCGAGGAGGACCTGGGCCTCCCGGAGTTGGAGAAGGTGGTCTTCATGCACGGCTACGACAAGGAGGGCCACCCCGTGTGCTATAACGTCTATGGGGAGTTCCTAAACAAGGAGCTTTATGACAAGGCCTTCGGCGACGAGGAGAAGCGGCAGAGGTTCCTCAAGTGGAGGATCCAGTACCTGGAGAAGGGGATCAGGAGCCAATTGGACTTCACACCCGGTGGGATTTCCTCCATGGTCCAGGTGACCGATCTGAGGAACTCGCCGAAGCTGGGGAAGCACCGCCAGGCCACGAAGCAGGCCCTCACCATGCTCCAAGACAACTATCCTGAATTTATCGCCAAGAAGGTATTTTTTTTATAAAGATCTCATCTTTTCTCTATTAATTCCTTGAGTTAATCTATGTGTTTACACTCTTGGCTGAATTGTGCGTTTGTTTGGAAAAAGTTTGCATCTTAATTGTTTGCTTTGTTTTATGTGTAGATAGAGTGAGTTGGATTTTTATCCAGACCGACAATTCAACAAAGCATCATATTTGTTTTGATAAAGCTGGATTCATTCTTTCGCCCTTTCCGAATTGGTTTGCTTTAGGATTGGGTGAAATTATATTGAATCTGTGATAGAAGGAAAGTGTTACAGATTAATTGTTTCTTTTTTCTTTTGATAGCCGAATCTGATGTTGTTGAATTAAGCTAATTTATCTAAAAGAATTTGGATTTTTCTTTTTTGGTGACTTTGGATTAATTAATTGGATAGATTCTTATTTCTTTCTGGAAAGTTAATTCATCCAAGTTAGCTGTCTTCATTATTCCTACTTTTTAACCTTTGCTTTTCCGTTGGTGGAAACTGAGTTGTGTTGATACGAAGGGGAAAGTAGTAATAACATGGGTTCAACTTGCTAGGTGTTCATCAATGTTCCATGGTGGTACTTGGCTTTCAATAGGATGATCAGTCCCTTCTTCACCCAGAGGACCAAGAGCAAGTTTGTTTTTGCAGGACCATCTAAATCAGCAGAGACCCTCTTCAAGTTTGTAAAGATTTCTACAGTTTTTTCTACTACATTATGTTCTTTTTTCGAATTATGTGATAAAATTTGTCATTATGTTTTCTTTCTTTCTTTGCTACAGATACATTGCACCTGAGCAGGTCCCAGTTCAATATGGTGGTCTAAGCAAGGACAACGACCCTGATTTCACCACCTCTGATGCTGTTACTGAAGTCACCATCAAACCTTCATCCAAGCAAACAGTTGAAATTTCGGTTACTGAGGTCTGATACCTTCATTCTTCCCTCAAGACTTACAACATGATTCCATCCTCTATGCTTTTTTATCATATCAATCTGACCTAATTTGGTGGTCTTTCAATTTCGCAACTTAATGCATTTGTTTGGATTTGAATGCTAACTTGGCAGCCATGCCTTGTGGTCTGGGAGCTCCGAGTCTTAGGATGGGAGGTGAGCTATGGAGCTGAGTTTGTCCCAAATGCAGAGGATGGGTACACAGTGATTGTCCAGAAGACAAGGAAGTTGGCTGCCACCGAAGAGCCCGTGGTGAAGGCCTCCTTCAAGGTCAGCGAGCCCGGCAAGGTGGTTCTTATTGTCGACAACCCCACCTCCAAGAAGAAGAAGCTCCTTTACAGATCCAAGGCCAAGAGCTCTACTGCATCTATTTGAGGAGCTGCCTACTTGCCTGATGAACTCAATGGAACATAATAAGAGAAAGAATTAGGGGGTATTGCTCTTACTTTAGAGGGTTAAAAGGTGTTCTTTGTTATCTGTTATTTTTATTGGTTTGTTTATTCTGGTTAAATTACATTTGTTTAAGTAAGTGAGTTGGTGATGTTGGTTTGTGATATAGCTTAAGAGACATTGTTTTTTGAGGGAGAAAGGTGTGAAGAGGAGTCATGCTGCCTATTTATATCACACTGTAAATTCTGTTGTACATTGGCCTCTGTTGAATACTTGAATCTCTGTCACATGGGTTGCATTGTTTCTTACTTTTCTTCATAGAAAGCATCTCCTTCTCTATTTCTTCCTTACTTTTTGTATTTACTTTTTCCTTTATCTGTACCCTTTGCTTCTTTCGGTTTGTTGGTTTTAGTGAAAAGATTTAATAGTTCATCACTCTGCAGATTCTATTGTACATTGGCCTGTGTCAGACTATATATTTATCATAGGAAGCATCTGCCTCTTTGCTTCTTTCTTATTTCCTATGCCTTTGCTTGTCTTTCTTTTTTGTGCTCCTTTAATTGCTTATGCTGGTTGTGGTGGAGAAATTTATTACTTACTGGTTTTCCTCAATCATATGGTCTGCCATCTTATGCTAACCAAATTGCTCCCATCATTCTCTCCAGTCTGTCTGTTTCATTTCCATTTCATGGAGTGGTCGAAACATAGCCGAAGTGATGTAGGCTTTCTGACTCTGGTTGTCCGATAAATCTAGGCTTACTTTCTTTGTTATAATAAATAATGTCTGCCAAAGATAAGAAGCAATGCAATTGAGGGGGACAGAGAAAGACAAGGGTATATCTGCCAGGGTGATGACTGCCATGAAGGGGTCGATGGATCCTATGTTAGTGGTGCAGAGGGTGTGCATGTGAGTAATGATGGACTTGAACAAAGCATGGGAATCCTCTTTATTCTGGTGAGAGCATCAGTCATTTTTTTGCTGAATAAACAATTATTTTTTTTTTTTCCTTTATCATGTTTGAACTCCAATTATCCTTTGCAGCATGACTCCAACAAAGGCTTGTGAGGGAGAAATTATATCCTACTCCGTGTGCATCATCTTTTGTCTTCTTTAGGGCTTGCGAGGGAGAAATTATATCCTACTCCATGTGCACCAACATAGCGGTGCATTATGTCAATCATCTTGTCTTCTTTTTTGTGATGGAGCTTACAAAGAGTCTAGATGATTGATATGATGTATGATCACATGGTGCATATGGTGTACGATAAAATATCATTTCACCTTGGCAGCCGTGTGCTTTCTGTAAATGGCCTTAAAGAATGTATGTAGTTTACGTGACTCAATCCATTTCTGCTAGCAAAATAAACATCCCAGCTGCATAGCCGGCTTCATCCCCTCTAAAAAAAATATAAATAAAATTTTTATTTCAATTTTTTGTTAAAACAAAAGAAAAGCGATAACGATGCCAAATGCAGCTATAGCTTCAGAGTTTGTATTTGAGCCAGGTCCAACATGTATCCATTAAGACCTAATTGTCTGTTGATCCACTAAACCTGCTTGCAAGCTGCAGTCCAATTCTCATAGAACAGGTTGATTGCGGTGACAAATTAGCCTACCATTGAACAAGTGGATTACGGATGGGCTATTCATTTATACCTACGTAGGCTATCCTGATATCAAATTTAGATGCACCCAGATAGCTCTGGGGCCGATGCATTTACTCTTAACCTTGTGCTCTCTGGCATGTCTCTTCCTTGTCTTCAGGTCATACCTAATGGGGCAGACCCATCTTGTCTTTATTGGATACAAGCATAAGGCTGAAGGCAGCGGATTGGAATTTTTCGTCATTCATTTCTTTGGTGATAAGGCTTTAGTCTTTTTCACATCCAGCAGCTCATCTTCCACCAATGTTCTCCTTTATGTATCAGGCTGAAAAGAACAAATACCTTTAGAAAAATCATCCAAACTTCCGTGACAAACTTGCCATCAAAACTATTTCAGATAATTTATCGAGTGGCAATCTGGAATAAATATATTTTCCTTGTAACCACTTATTTAACTCTAAAAATGAATTTAAAAAAAAAAAAAGAAATCTAATTCCAAGCTTTGAGCAGACTTTATTTTATAATTATGGATAAGTTCGACGGTAATGTTGGAATTGGATGGTATAGATTCATTTAGTTTATTCGTGAGTCATAATTTCTTAGTGAGGTTGCTTTTCTTTAGAAAAGGATTATTCTAAACCTTGTGCTCTAATTAGCTCAAACGTTCACGTCAGTAGCAGTACCTTGGAGTAGTATTTTAGACTTTGGGTGAGCATGCTCGTTTGATACGCAATTGGCAGCAGTGTGTGTTGGAAACGCGAAACGCGCCCAGCTTGTCTTTTGAAGGGGCCCTTCCTCTAGACACAAGAGAGTACATATCTTTTCATTCATTTGCGTCCAAACCCACGCCTTTCAACTCTCCTAAAATTAAAATATCTTGTAGTGTTAAAGATATTAAAGAATCTGGCAATTGGATGCTTATTTACTAAAAAGAGAATTATGGTGGGATTATATATGCCCCCATGGGCATGGTTTTTGGTGACAAGTTTAATTCCTTTGTCTTCTATCCTATTATATCCATACTTACCAACCTTGAAGTTTCAAATAGTGAGCAGGGTTCTCTCTTGATTCATCAAAAGAAGTTGCTATGAGTTTGTCGACTCTAATTCATCGTGTGATATTGAATAAGGAATGAAAAAAAAAAAAAAAAAAAGGCACTAAAAATGGTTCATGTGAATGCCCTCTTAGTTTAACATTTAATGATAACTCCTGTCAATTGCCAAGGCAACCAACTAGCTGGGTGAATGGTGAATCCAAATATTTGAGCATAATGGGGAAAAAGATGTAAGGGCTACGTCTTTTCAGGTCATAGCATTGTGTTTATGGAAGAGAAGAATCTATAAGAATAGTAGAGATGAGAATAAAAGTAACAAGGTTCAAGTTTAGTTGGGCATTTGAAGTAGCTTGATCTTACAAGCTAATCCAATTATTACTGATTGGTTTATATCAGGCGTGGAGTTGAGCTATCTACTTAATGGGTCTACAAATAAGATACTAGATATATAAAAGCAACATGTAGGGCTTCGACATGGATTTGATTTGCGATATTAAACCTTTTTTTTTTTTTTTTTGCAAAAAAAATTTGGTGTGTGTCAAACATCAGCCAATTAAGATTCATTATAGGTCAAGACTATAGCCATCCATGATTTCATGTAAAACATCTAAATTAGCATCATAGTTTACTCATCACATGGTTTTCAATGTCCTTCTCAAGGGGGTTAACCTTAAGATACATGGCGATCTCACACTAAATCCACTAGCATGTCTTTCATTCTCATCTATTTTGTGAAAGGTGAATTGTTATATTTTAGTATTAAAAGAATTTATTATAGGGCCAGTCTGCATCCCATACCATGATTTTTTTCTTATCGTTCTTACCATGATTGTTAGGCCGGCAATAGCTCAATGTATTTTTTTATAACAAGATTGAAATCTTCTTGTTGGAATGAAGCAAAAAGGAAAAACTAAGCATCCTTACACGAGAGAGAGAGAGAGAGAGAGAGAGAGAGAGAGAGAAGATTTATTGAAATATTAATACAGTAACACCTATCTACAGTGTCCTTGAGCTTGTCACGGCAATGGCAATATAAAACTTGCCAAACCTGTGTATCAAGAAATATATGCTTCTGATTGGCTTTTTACAGTATTCTTTTTTTTTCTCTCTTGAAGCAAACCAAAATATAGCCTAGTAGTTGCATCCACTTCCATTTGTAAAGAGACTCTGGTTTCAAAGCCTTTGGTATTTCCCAAGTTTTTCGTCTCTGGCAAATCTAATTGGTGACGCTCACCCTGTTGTTCTGAAGAAGAAAAATATTCTCATGGCTAGAGTCTTCTCTTTATGGTCATGGATCATCCACTTGACCATCGCGTCTTGATTGAATTAGACTCCATGAGCAATAGTTATCTTTACTGTTTAAATTATATTCGAAGTGTTTAACTCCATTCATTATTTTTTTCCATCACCACCGATTGTACCGGAGACCAATATATAACTCTATCACCTGGCTTGCAAGCAAAGGTAATGTGACGCATATTGCCTTAGATCACAAATTAAAATTATACATGCACATGTGTGTACACGCATGTATATATACTATATATATACAAACATATATATACGTACGTACGTACATGCATGCATGCATGCATATGCACATGGCAGATAAATGGAAAAATTTGGGCCATAGGCATGTGGTGAGTCCAAAAAGGCATGCGCCACTCTTCATCTCTACTTAATTTCCAAAACCCTACCTGCCCAATTTCCATCATCTCTTCACTTGGCCTCAGAAAGTCTCAGCATCCAGATTGTCTACCGTGGGAATAAGCAAACGACAACCTATCTCTTCACAAGCCAAAGTACAAGCTTGGAAAAAAAAAAAAGGGGATCAAATAAGGTGGTGCCCATGACCCGGGACTCGTTGGTGGCAAGTTTGATGTCATTATAAACCCAACAATCTAGAAACATAGAAAAATAAAAGTATAAGAAGAAGAATGGTATACTTGGATGACAATTAGAATCAAGAATAATAGTTGATTGAAAGGAGAATCAATAAGAAATGGTACACGTGGATTTATATATGAGAAGAAGATAGGCAGAGAAATAGGTGAGAGATGTTGGAAACCTTGTCACGCAATGGAAAAGTTATTTTATACACCTGATGGTTAGACTCTTAATAACAGGTGGATGTAATATTTAAGCTAGACCTTTTCTCTTCTTTCATCTTCCTCCTTGATGTCACACATATATGCCAACAAAAAAAAAAAAGGGTAAGTCTGAAGGTAGCTTTCAAGCATAGAAAAACCAAAGCACGTCGCCGGATTTTTTCTTGGCTTCAGGTGGAGATGCCCTGGTTTCAAGCCTAAGGTTCCAAGGGTTGGAGATGCCCTTTCCGTATTACTTTTGTTTGGTCTCATTTACCTAATCTTAGAATCCTAGCTCTTTTTCTCCATGATGTGACTGCTTAGACTAAGTCATCTTACAGCCCTGGGTTCTCACTGGTTGGAGGCAAATTTTTTTTTTTTTTTGGTGGGGGGTGGTGAGGGTGGCGGACAAGATAGATAAAAATTTGTGGAGTTCATCACCATGAATATTGGTTTTTGCATGAGGCATGGCTAATAGTGTCATGACATCTGGATTATTGGTCTTTTTTCAGGAAATGACAGCTAGAGTTTGATGCTTGTGAAGCATTTTGCTATTCCAAAGGATCTAATATAATTGTTTTGCCTTAATGGAATAGGAAAGTATCATGGTGCATATAGAGGAACATCAAAAGGAACACAAGTCATAAGGAATAAAAGAAGCATCCCAAGAAGCATTAGCAAACAACTAGTGTTGGTGCAATAATTTTCCTCATTGGAATAGAAGTAATGGTATCATTACAATTGTTGATAGATGTGATCCTATGTAGGAAGTCAAATTGGCCTCGAAATCACATCATCAAACCATGGTGCTAGGTATAATTTCTCGGTTCAAGCTTCTAGTCAAGCATGTCCTCCACTTATATTTTGTAAATTTTAAGAGCTTTTCAGATATCTTGAAGTATTACCCTTTACAATGATGGTCCTATAAGTAGTCTTCAAAACTCATCCTCCTACAATCTCAATACTAACAGTTTACGAGATGGCTTGAGAGTTTAAAATGATGCATTCTCTATTGGGGCTAGTTGCTGCAGCACCATGACCAAGATCTTGGAATAAAAAAAAACTAGTACTTAGATTGTTAAATTCAATAAAAATCTAGACCGTGATGCAGATCACCTTGTTAAAAATGGAGATGCAATTTGCCGTATAAGCTAAGCTATTATCGCCATCGCCATCACCATCGTTATTTTCTGAGAGTTGGTCTATTCTTTGCTTGTTAAGTTTCGATATCTCTTATCTATCTTCCTAATCTCATTCATTAAAAAAAGTTATATATGTTATTGTATCACAAATTAAAGTCAGTAGACCATGTGAATTGACCAAACCCGGCTGTCTTATCTCCAACAACACCCTTCTACTGATGCTGTGGCAGTTTCCAATTGGTCGGGGAAGGCATGTTGTGAACTTGGGGCCTAACACGTCAAGGTAGCTTAGTCCTCATCACGTATCCAAGAAGGATGTTTCTGACCTAACCCTATTGTCATTATGAGGCTTCATGCTTAGCTTTGGTGGGTCTTAATCTAAGTCTGAACGAACTGACATTTAGCAATCCCAATTACCTCAACCCTTAGCATAATCAAACCGGCCTTTTTTGATTGCAACACTTCCAACAAGATCCTTTCTTTTAGGCCCAACCTGCTATCAAGCCCACTGCCCCAATGGGAACATGCCACTCGGCCAGGCCTACTCCAGGACCTGTTCTTTGGAACAGATTGGGCTTGTATATTTCTCAGCTAGATGGGATTATTTCCCTTTGCAAGAAATCTGTCAGAGAAATTCTTCATGCACCACGCGAGGTGCAGCCCCATGCACACCGCCTGCAATGATTGGCTCATGCATAGGACCAGAGTACGAGGTGCAGAAAAAAAAAAAAATTTCTTCTAACCCTATGCGCAATCACCCATCTGCACCGTACATGGTGCACAAAGTATTTCTCAATCTGCAAATGGGTCTGGTCAACTGGGTCAACACAATCCTACGCATTGGGCCCCGAGGGTTAGTTTTAGGTCCAGGAACTTGTCCATTTGAACAATCAGGCCCAGTCTGTAGAATATACTTCTCTACTTCCATCCAACCTCCATCAAATTCAACCCAGACCGATCCCATGATTTTGAAATCAATAATTCCTCCATCACTAAATTCTTTGCCATGTTTGGGATTGTAGGATGAGTATTATGGTTCGACAATTATTTATTTAGAGTAAAATGCGCTGATTCACCTTTTTGGATTTTCTCCTCCGATTAGCCATAAGTTCAAGTCATGAGCCAGGGTTTTAAAAAAAAAAAAAATCAGGTCAAGTTCAAGTCATGCTTGGCTTGATCGATTCTCAACTTGGATTGCAAATCTAGTAAACTTCCACCCTATTTAATGTTTTAGCTTGACTTGGTCGAAGATTTGAATACTTCACTCAACCAAAGTCTTACGGAATTCGACCCGAGCTATATTCATCTTAGAAATTACGGAATTGAATGGGTCTATTTGGGCTTTGTTGGTCGTATTCCAAAGTTCAAGTGGGATGGGTTAGACTGAGTTCAGAAATAGGATTGGCTATTGGTTCTTTGATGCCCTTATCCTACTAGACCAATTAATTAAGTTGGTCATGGGTGACCACTGTCAAGTTTATCGTCCAAGAACTGCTAAAAGTCACCCATTGTATCCCTGCGCATTTCAATAGACCCTTTTCGCCACCAAAATTTGCATGCATCGCATCATATAGGACAACCGACCACTATCAAAGGTGTGATCCGTAACATTAATGCTTGCCCTTGTTACAAGCCAACATGGCCATTGATGCTTTAAGGCCACATCTTTGAGCATCTACGGCCTTTCTTTCCATTAACCTATCTTTTTTTAATCATCTTTCCACTAATCTATCATGGTCTTGCTTTTGCTGCATTCTCGATTGCTATCACATTGTAATCGAGGGTTAAGGTTGTATCTTTCATGCGAAAGAATGACTCATTTTCTTTCACAATATCAATCATTAAATTGCACATAGCCACTCCGAGATCTATGCTAACAGATGGAGGAAAGAGATGAAGTGATTTAAGATCGGATGCTATGAAAGAAGATTACTTATTTTTTCACACGAAAGATACAACCTCCCAAAAATATACGAGTCTCATTCTTATATTGTTGGTGTCTACTACTTGTCTGCATTCACTTCACCCAGCGGCTTCTTTTCTAAACTCAAAACTTCAATTAAAGATTGCTAGATCCATATCAGAATCTAGAAAAGAACTGCTCAATAGCATTTTTTATGATTTATTTTTTCAAAAGCTGGGATGGAAAAGAATCTGGATAAAAGCAGGGTAAGGATGGGATCAAATTCAGGTTAGCGGCCATCAGTATCCAATGTCCAATCACTACACCTCAATCAATTAGATCCTCATCCATACATCACCTTTTGGTCCACAATTCAGAATTAAACATTATGATTCAACATCAACTTGATCAAGATGTATTTGATTAAATAAAGTAGTTCACATTGAAGGAGATTGTCAATATCCCATGTGACTTGATTGTCACTTGCTCCTACTTATGCCGAAGACTCCATCTTGAGCCCTCCAATGTTAAGCATCAATCATGAGTTGGATCTATTATGGTGATACATGGAACAAAAGGATTTGGATTGAGACATATTCCATGGTGCTAATCAATTATATCTATGTAAAACTCTTCTACATGCAGTGGCCTAGCCTTCTCTTTTCTCCAACCATGGACTTGATGGCGAAGTATCCCTAAGGTTTTTCAAGTTTTGAGAAGAAGAAAATGTACATCCAAAATATATAAACTCTTCTGTATAAGTCTCACCATCGGAGACCTTTATGATGACCATCTTTTTCAATAAGTCTAGTTTAGTTAGCTATACTTCATAACTCAGATCGACAAGCATGAGCTATTGCTAAACCATATAAATTCTAATATCAACCATAAATTTTTTGTCGAAGTAATTTTAAATAGAAGTTTGAACCCTTTCTAGTTTGGGATTGAATTAGAGGAGTTTAATATTTGATCACTAGCCATTCTTATAATACGGGGCAATTAATGGTTGAGTGGAGCAAGGATAACATAGAGTATATACCTTGCACTTGCCATTGAATCACTGATCATCCCATAATTGATGTAGCCTTAACAGGGTGTTTGTTGGAGAAGAGAGGAGAAAGATGCACGAAATGAGAAAAAACGGCAAAGAAGAATAAGAGAACTTTCTTTTGAAGTTTTTAATTCAATAATTTAAAAAAACTGACTATAACGTTGGCCTAAAGGGCCTTATTTATAGATAAAAAATTCTAATAGACTTAAATAAGAACTCAAACTAAGAATTATAATCAAAGTAGGAAAAGACTAAGAGGTAAACTTATGTAGAATCTTTCAAACTCCCGTTAACCTATCAAATAGTTGAACTAGGCTCTAAAATCAATTATAACTCGTAGAGCTCAAAAAGAGCTTTCTGAATTAGGGTCATAATAAGGATTCTGATACCAGATGAGAAAATTATGGCTATTTTAGCATGATAGTATCAAAATTTTATAGAATTTAATGCAAGCAGATTTTGTGCTCTTTAGGGCCTAGTCCATCAAATCCAAGTATCTGGTTGCAGTGACGTCTGCATCATCCTCCCTAGGCTGGGAAGAGCTTATCTCGAGTTTGAAGTTTTCTCATCCTCTAAAGAATCACTTCAATTTTTTTTTTCTCAATGAACTAATGGATAGCTTGGATATACTTGGCTTATTTCATAGACTCACTCTTGAAATAAAATCAATATGATGTGAAATTTCTCTTTCCGATAGTAGTTCTATAGGCAAATCCTTAGAAAAAACATCAACAAACTTTTAAAGAATAGAATTTACCATGGATGACATTTTTTGCTCTGCTAACTTGTCCTTCTTTACCACTGCCAAGAAGTAGTCAGCCTCCATTACTTTCTTCAAGTAGGAGTACTTCGTCAGAAGGTTGATGTTAGTCTCTGGCATTGGTTTAGATAGTTTTTCCTCCTTAGGAGAAAGCAAGCTCTTTCAGATAATAAGAACCTCTCTACTATCTCCAAATAGTGGCGAATCATCCTCTTCTTCACCTCCCTCATCATAGATTCATTTTTTATCTTTCTCATATTGTTCATCTCCCTCCTCTATCAGTAGCTGCTTCTTAGGCTATCCAGCAAGTTTTCTGCACTTATTTCGTGTATGTCCGATCTTGCCATAATTATAACACCGTAGCATGGAAGTCCCCATCGGGGTTGGCTTCCAGGGTTATGCATCAACAGGACCACGAACAGGTTGGATAGAAGCCATATTGCACCATACGTCCCTCTGAATCACCGATCCTTGACTGCTTCTCTGAGGTGAATCTAATATGATAATAAATCTTAGCCACAACTGATCCTCACCAACCATGGCTCGATGGTACATCTTCTTTATCGTCCATAAGGTGTGGAGCCTCAAGGTATCCTAAATCTGTTGCCATAAACCACTAAGATATCTTGCAGCCATCTGCTCCTTGCTCTGCATCAGGTCATTCCACACAACTAGCTGGTAGAATTCTTCCATGTATTCATCCATGGATCTTGATCCTTGCCGGAGATTTTGGAGGTGCTGGTATAGGATTTGTGTATAGTTGAAAGGCAAAAATTATTTTCTCAATGCTTTCTTCATCTTCTTCCAGTCCTAGATTTTAGGCTTACCTTTACGCTTCCGGGTTTTCTCCAATTGCTGCCACAAGTAGAAGCATACGCTCTTAATTTTAAGGTGAGAAGCTTCATCTTCTTATCATTAGATACCTTTTTATATTCAAAAATGTGCTCAATTTGATCCAGCCAATCGAGGAATACCTCCATTTGTAGACTATCCAAATATTTAGTTAGATCTACTTTGATAGAGTCGAACTAGGGGGTTGATCATTGAAGAAATCGCCACAACCTTTTTGCCAATGATTGAAAATATCCTGGTGAAAGGGATTCTCGAAATCTAAAGCATCTTTTTCAGATCTGCAATCTTCAGGTTTAGCCTCTAATCTTGCATCCCGATGTTCTAACTAAGCAAGATGCATGGTCAGATCTGTTACCTGTCTCCTTAATTCTTCGCACTCAATTATCAAATTCCTTTTTATTACATGATTTCTATCGCCTGATTCACAGGTTGATTCTTCTTGCGACCATCATCCACCATCTAAACTGTAGAAAAAAATCACCGTCAAAGGATTGCGAAGCTTTGATATCAACTGATGCAATCTTAACACAATATTTATTAGGAAAAAAAGAAAGAAGATGCATAAAATAAAAAAAAAATGGTAAAGTAGAAGAAGAGAACTTTCTTCTGAAGTTTTTAATTCAATAATTCAAGAAAACTGACTACAACATTGGTTTAAA
Source organism: Cocos nucifera (assembly GCA_006176705.1). Classification (NCBI taxonomy): domain Eukaryota; kingdom Viridiplantae; phylum Streptophyta; class Magnoliopsida; order Arecales; family Arecaceae; genus Cocos; species Cocos nucifera. The sequence goes on from QRFJ01000018.1 coordinate 1,267,622, forward strand.
GGATTTATAGATAAAAAATTTTAATAAACTTAAACAATGACTCAAACTAAAAATCCTAAACAAAGTAGAAAAAGACTAAGAGATGAACTCATATATGATTTTTCAGGCTCCTGTTGACATATCTAACAATTAAATTAGACTTCGAAATCAACTACAGGTCGTAGGGCTTGAAAAAAACTTTATAAATTAAGTCATAATAAGGATTTTGACACCAAATGAGAAAGTTATGGCTGTTGTAGTACGACAGTATCAAAATTCTATAAAATTTGATGTAAGTAGCCTAATTACATGCTCTTTCAAGCCCAATTCATCAAATCCAGGTATCTGATTACAATGACGTCTGCATCAATAATACACCAACCAGATAGGAGACAAAACTTGTCTAATTCAATTCCAAATTGGAGCAAATCTCAAACTAAACATTGAATGTGATTGTATAAACTATTAAGTTATTGTGCTTACATGGTTATTACTAATATTTTTGTTATTATTATTTTTTGTATAATTATGTTATGTACTTAGCTTGATATTTGTAATTATCATGAATGTCCACTTATGGTAAACTAAGAGCTATTGATGGAAATCTAGGTGGAGCTAAGGAAGAGTAATTGAAGGAGTGTAAATAAGGTAAATGAAGAGTTGGCATTTTTTGGAGGAATTATTTTGGAAATTCAAATGGGCATGAAGAAAAAGATCATATTAAAGTTATCAATGGATCGGGTCTAGACCCGAGACCCATGGGTATTTATCCGATGGATCCGAGTCTGATATTAGTATTGGACCCGTTTATTCGGACTCGAATCCGGACCCAAAAAATTATGATATAAATGGATAGGATCTGGATATTTAGTATCCAAATCTGATAGATTTAAAACTTGAATTATATACATAATATAATAAAATGATATTATATATAAATATTAAAAATATTTTGAGCTGTTGGATCTTTGCCATTAGATCAAAAATCCAACGGCCAAAAATCATTTAGGAAAAAACCTTATCTACTTTAGATCACTCTCTCCCTCTTTGTCTCCCTCTCTATTTCTCAATTGATGCCGACGGCGCCTGGCTCTCCCTCCCCTCCTTCCTGCCTCTCCTCTCACCAGCGGACCACGGTTGGATCCTGATCTCGTCCCCTCAGATCTTCTAATGGTCCTCCCTCTCTATCTCTCGATTGACAACACCTCTCTCTCCCCTTCTCTCCGCCTCTCCTCTCGCCGACGGACTACGGCCGAACTCCGATCTCGCTCCCTTGGATCTCTCGGTGGACTGTCGCCCCCTCGGATCTCCTGGTGGATCATCGCCCGCGCCTCCTCAGCGAAACGTCATCCCCTTAGATCTGCTGATGGATCGTTGCCCACGCCCCTTCGGATCTTCCGACGGACCATTGCTCGTGCCTCCTTGGCCCCTCGAATCTTCCGACGGACCGTCGCTCCCTCGGATCTCCCAACGGACCCTCACGGTCTCTCTCTCGATATCTCCCTCTCTCAGTCCCTCTCTTGATCTCTTCCTCTCTCAATCCTTCCCTACCTCTCCCTCTCTCTCGATCTCTTCCTCTCTCAGTCCCTATCTTGGTCTCTCCCTCTCTCTCCTTCTCTCAGTCCCTCTCTCAATCTCTCCCTCTCTCAGTCACTCGCTCGCCAGCGGGCCACGATCGAACTCTAATCTCACATGCGCCTCTTCGACGCCATCGAAGACTTTGAATATGAGTTTCGAATTTCGAAATTGGGTCTGGATATCTGGAATCCATTTGAATCCAGGTCTGGTACTTCAAGACTAGACTCGTCGGGTATTCGGATCAGGGTTCAATATCAATAATTAAAATCGGATTCAGATCTAGATACTAGGTTCCGATCCAAACCCGATCTATTAACAGATCTAGGTTATGAAATCCAGATATCAAAGCATCACTAAAGAAAGGTCCCTAGGGTCTATGTAGAGCATTCATTTCTTGTATTTGAGAACATGGTGTGTTAACTGTACTCAAATTAGTCCCTCTATAATCTTGTTTGAGTGATAAACTATTAAGTATTATTTTGCTTCTTTAAATTTGTTCTTCTTGCTGTTTTGCGCAGCCTTTCTACCACAATTCTTAAAACGCTGTCTAAAATATCAGGCTACACTTTAAAAATGATCGTACTATCAATATAAATATAAGTGATTAAGTAGATTACGGAAGTCCATAAACTATTTATATTGTAGCCAATAGTCCTTGAAGCTCGCTAGTTGGTGCCCTTGTCCTTCATGCTTATGCTTAGGTGATGCTCTAAATGTTATCTTAATGATTGCATTCCATTTTATTCTTAAAAAGTACTATGCATCTAGTTTGCTGCAATATATATATCCATCAACATAACCAAGGGTAGGGAGTTGAACTTTGAGATAAAAATAAAAATAAATAACTTCTATTTCAATTATTTGATTAAAAAAAAATTATTTTTATTTTAATTTCAATAAAAAATAAGCATGCATCAATCCTTCAAAATTTAATTTCTACTCTTTTTTTATATTTAAATTTTATTTTAATTTTGATTTTAATCACAAATTTAATATACAACCGTTTCAATTCTTATTCTAATCCAATTTAATTATGATTGCAATTCCAATCATCAACAAAATTTGCTCTAAAAGTTATGCTGGTCGGAAGTGGCTCTTGAATGAAATCATGCTCAGCCTCACGCCAATGCGTGTGTAGGAGGAGGGGGAAGAAGTGCTCCACCCCTGCCTTTCAATCGTACAGAAACAAATGGTTGTCTAGGAATGCATGACTCAATTATCTGCTCCGTAATTTGAGGGGTAAACGCTTGTCCAACCCACACGCAAAACGCATGCATCGTGCGTCTCGCAATCCAACATCACATGCTGAAACATGGCTCCAAATTCAGTCAACGATAAGCAAAAGGCTGGCATGCGCCCGCTCTCACCAAGTAAATTTTAGTGGTCATCCTTTTAAAGAGCCATCAAAAAATTCACCTAAAAGAAAGAACCATAATTACATAGACTCCAGAACCAAAGATGACGTGTCATCACCTCAGACGCCGATATTATGGATCTTGTTAGATCCGACCCGAATCCAATAATTTCCACACCCCTCATCCCGTCATGCCACGTTCACCACCAAATCAGATCTTGAATCACCCCCCGCCCAAAGTAGAGATAAGCTGCCACGTGTCAAGATATCATCCACGCTGCCCGTTTCCCTCCACCTTATAATATTTCGGAGATTCCATCTCCTCTGCTAAGCTTTCCGATGGCAGCGGCTGCGGCGAGCACAGCTCTTTCAAGCGCTGCCCTCGGCACGAGCTTCGTCCGGCGAGTCGATGCCGGGCCGAGGACGGTGGGCCTGCGAAGCGCCCTGCCGCGCACCGGGCGGGCGCTGTTCGGGCTGGAGGCCGGGCGGGGAAGGGTCACCGCCATGGCAACCTACAATGTGAAGCTGATAACGCCGGAGGGCGAGAAGGAGTTCCAGTGCCCCGACGACACCAATATCCTCGACATGGGGGAAGAGATGGAGTTCGAGCTCCCGTTCTCGTGCCGGAATGGCTCGTGCTCGTCGTGCGCCGGCAAGATAGTCTCCGGCGAGGTGGACCAGTCCGATGCCAGCTTCCTCACCGAGGACCAGATCCAGCAGCGCTTCGTGCTGACCTGCGTCGCCTACCCCAAGTCCGACGTCGTCATCGAGACACACAAGGAGGAGGAACTCTTCGGTTGACGGATGGAGCATGGGATGGGATGGCCGTCCCACTTTGTTTAGCTTATTTTATTGCCTTTGGTTGACGAGAGGCCTTTGTGTGAGCTTGTGTTTATGGTTATCGCTATTATGCTAATGAAACTAAGTTGATAAAGTATTATAGCAGTTGTAACAGAGATTCGGATTTTGTTAATGCTGTCATCATCAAAATTTGGAAGGCTAGCTAGGTGTATTTGAAAGATGATCACCACACATTATGATTTGGAGGGAAATGGAAATGCCTTAACCCCTCAAACTAATCCACACTCTTTCTTAGTATTTAAAGTCCATTCCGATTCTAATTCAGATTACAAATTATTGCGACTAATTCTCTGTTATGCCTATTGCCAGAAAAAAAGGGTCTGCAACAAAAATTCTTACTGATCGAAAATATTTTCGATAAAGATCTTTGATGCTTAAATTAGTGAAAAAGTGGTTAAAGAATCAAAATTGAAAAGTATAATCCATAAGTGCCTTATCAATGCTATTCATTTGCCTTCTTTTTATAGGCAAACCAATCGTAATGAATAGATATTATGGATCCCGCTTTTTATGGTACTAAAGGATAGTTAATTCCTATTACCATGCCATCTATAGTGGTTGGTCAATGAATGACAGTCGATCATGAACAGTAATTAGTCATGAATGACAGTCGACCATGAACAATCATCGGCCAATGAATGACAGTCGATCATGAATGAATGACAATCAGCCATAAACAGTCATCGACTAATGAATGACAATCGGCCATGAACAACCATCGGCCAATGAATGACAGTCGGCCATAAATAGTAGTCGATCATGAATAGTTGTCGGTCGATGAATGACAACCAATCATGAATAGTGGTCGGCCGATGAATGACAGTTGGTCATAAACAGTAGTCGATCATGAATGACAATCGGTCATGAATAGTCGTCGACAATGAATGACAATCGACTATAAACAGTTGTCGACCCATGAATGATAGTTGGCCATGAACAGTTGTCGACTGATAAATGACAGTCAGCTATAAATAGTGGTCGGCCAATGAATGTAACAGTCGATCATGAACAGTCATCGATCGATAAATAACACTCGATCATGAAAAGTCATCAACCAATGAATGATAGTCGGCCATGAACAGTAGTCGATCATAAACAATGGTTGACTGATGAATGACAGTCGATCATGAACAATAGTCGATCATAAATGATAGTCGATCATGAACAGTAGTCGATCATGAATGACAATCGACCATGAATAATGGTCGGCTGATAAATGATAGTCGATCATGAATAGTAGTCGATCATGAATGACAGTCGACTATAAATAGTCATCTGCTGATGAATGATAGTCGGCCATAAATAGTCGTCGGTCGATAAATAACAATCGATCATAAACAATTATCGGCTCATGAATGACAGTCGGCTATGAACAGTAGTCGATCGATAAATGATAGTCGATCATGAATAATGGTCGATCATGAATGACACTCGATCATGAATAGTGGTCGGTCGATGAATCGATCGTGAATGACAATCGATCGATGAACGCCGATAAATCGGTCATGAATGACAGTCCGCTATGAATAGTAATCGATCGATAAATGATAGTCGACCATGAATAATGGTCGATCATGAATGACACTCGGCCATGAATAGTGATCGATCAATGAATCGATCATGAATGACAGTCGATCAATGAACATCGATGAATCGGTCATGAATGACAGTCGACCATGAATAGTGGTCGGACGATGTTCATCAGCCAACCATTATTCATGGCCAACTGTCATTCATCGGCTGACCACTGTTCATGACCAATTATCATTCATTATTGACAACTGTTCATGGCTAACTGTCATTCATCGACCAACGATAGTTTATGGCCGATCGTCATTCATAATCCACTACTGTTCATGGTCGATTGCTATTCATCGATCGATGATTGTTCATAGTCGAACTGTCATTCATGATCGACTACTGTTCATAATCGACTATCATTTATCAGCTAACAACTATTCATAGCCGACTATCATTCATCGATCGATCACTATTCATGATCAACTATCATTCATTGATCGATGATTGTTCATGATCGACAGTCATTCATGATCGACTACTATTCTTAGCCGACTGTCAGTCATCAATCGATCACTATTTATGGTCGACCATCATCATCATCGACGATTATTCATGGTCGACTGTCATTCATATCGACTCTGTTCATGACGACGTCATTCATGTCAATAACTGTTCATCGACTGTCATTCATCGATCGATAACTATTCATGGCCGATGCTTAATTTACAATTATAAATCCATAGTCAATCTAATGATAACAACAACTCTCCACGATCATTATGGGCATAACTGCCCACATCGATCGACGATTATTCATGGTCGACTGTCATTCATAATCGACTCCTGTTCATGACCGACTGTCATTCATCGATCAATAACTGTTCATGGCCGACTGTCATTCATCGATCGATAACTATTCATGGCCGATTGCTTAATTTACAATTATAAATCCATAGTCAATTAATGATAACAACAACTCTCCACGATCATTAGTGGGCATAACTGCCCACTAACTCCATAATGATGGCCTCATAATAGGAATTAACTATCCTTTAGTGCCATAAAAAGTGGGACCTATGATGTCTAACCGTTACGAACGATTTGCCTATAAAAATGAGTTAAATGAATAGCATTGGTAAGGTACTTCTGAGCTATGCTCTGCCAATTTTGATTCTCTTTATCTCTTCGACTACTTCATTAACTTAAGCTTCGGAGTATCTCCACCGAAAATACTTTCGATCAATGAAAACTTCGTGCTCTTTTTCGGCGATAGGCATCATAGAGAATTGGCCACACCACAAACCAAAGACATCAAGGGATATGATTATTCTGATTTTCATTTCAATCTATTCTAATTCCCGTCATCAACCAAACACACACCCCTAGTGTCTTCTCCCTTCGGCTAATACTCATTAGAATAGGATATATCGGCCATACAAGATTTTGATAAGTTCAAAGATTCACCTGATGAATTCCATAGTCCACTAGGCAGGAAGGTTATCCGGGTCGGCCCACACACAAAACAACACCCAGCCCAAAACAGTTACCATTTCATGGAGGACTCGCATTGCCCAGCAAACTAGACTCTGGTACTTTGAGTTCACTTCCTAGCGAGCGACTACGTCTAGTTGAGTACACAATTATAGTATAACTAATAACTCAAACAGGATGAACTGTTCCTGCTCAAATGAGATGTATAAGTCATATCCTTTGTGAGCAGATTACCTACATATCAAACTTGGATTGAATTGAAGGTCATTCGGTTAAGACCTGAGATAAGCTGCTAGTTCAATAGATTCAGACTTGCTCCCTTAGGCTGCAGCCTGGACTGACTGCTGAGGAAATGCGACAATTGGGAATTATATAGCATATGAAATGATGAGTTTTATGTGAATTCCAAGCTCAGAATATGCACTGATAACCTTGGCTTTGTTGGACCAACAGAAATCAAAGAAAACGAGGTCGCAAAATATGCTGCATTAACTAGCCTATTAACTAGTTAATGCCTTACAGTGCTGCCAAAATATATATATATATATATATATATATATATATATATATATATATATATATATATATATATATATATATATCCAGCTAAAGGTAGGAAGCCTGATTTCGTTCTCCAGTTGATGAAGAAGCTGCATTCGTCAAACAGTACAAGCAATATATTCTTCTACAAGGTTCTTCTCTCATATTTTTTTCTTGGCAATCTTGTTGTACTACGTCCATCATATGTTGGCATGATTAGCCCAAATAGCACCATCCATCCCGACTTATCTTGCATCCAAACAGGGCCTTAGCAGATGTTGAGATCTAGTTTTATAGACTAGCTTTGTCATTTGCATCACATGATGGTTTTAAAATGTCATATAGATGTTTAACAAAATACTAAAGCCATCTACTGCTTTCACAACAAATGCCATGAAGTAGGAGAAAGAAAAACATTGCTAATCAGAAGTATTTAATGAACTGCATGTTAGCCCCATGGAACTTATTTTGAACAACCTCATAGCACCAGCAAGTTAAAAGCTAAAAATCACAAAAAAGGCATACCTGTTATCTTGTTTCTAGCCTTCACTCAACCTAGTAAGAAAGCTGGATAACACTGCTGAATCATTACGAGTTTTCTGATAACCAATCTTCCCCAAGCTGAACAATAGCATCCCTGTACAGTAGTCAAGTCATTGACATTAACAACAATGGATGCTTATGTTAACATATGTGAAAGCATAATTATATGTGTGTAGATTGACTCGTTTAAAATAACATATATTAAGTAAATAAAAAGTCAAAGAACTTCTAATTATATTAAGTAAATAAAAAGTCGAGTTGAAAATTAGCATTCCTATCCATTAGCCAAGTCATTGATATTAACAACAATGGATGCTTATATGAACATATGTGAAATCATAAATATTATGTGGATTGAATCATTGGAAATAACACATATTAAGTAAATAGAAAGTCAAAGAACTTCTTTTGTTGCCCAGAAAATTGAGGATATACCTCCTTATTCCTTAAGCTAAGAACCTCATAATTTTTCCGTAGATAATCAGCATACTTTGTGAGAACATCTTGTGTCAAGCTCATTACCTTTTATTTTACTATTTTTACAGAACTAAGATGACGCGGGAATATAAACGGAAGAATGATTAGAGGCAGAACTTCGATATTTTATTTTAGATTGAAATCTTTATTATATTTGATATAAGACCTTTTGAATATTGTTGAATCTTATAGGATATTAAAATTAGATTTTAAATAATTAAATTTTGAATTTAATTTATTAATAAATTATTTCGCTGTTGTTTTATGATAGCATGATGAGATGCTTTGCATGCTTGTGGAGAGAGCTCCCTGTGAGTGTGTGGTAGTTGTTATGACCCCTAACTCGCAAATGTCGGATTGGGGGCGTGACATCTTGGGCACAATCTTTACCCACTGTTCTTATTGCAGCTGCATTGATTAAATTTTTAAAAGAACCGTGCTTTCTAAATAGTTTCAGGGCTGTCTTGTGACCAAAGCTGAGGCCTCGTGCTGAATTCCAGTAACACCATCAGCTTCATCTCCCATAAAATACCCTAAATTGAGAAAGTTTTAGTCAGAAGCAAGTTGTATCCAAAATGATATGTTACATTAATTGACATTATATCATGTAGCAGGTGGTAATATATTATTCTATAATTGCTCGCATAGCTTAAAAGAATTTTCGTCCCACCATAGTAAAGTAATGCCATTATAATAGCACCAGGATATATTTTACAAGTAGAAATATGTTGATCAGAGTCTGTTGCCATGTGCATAAATACATTACTAAGTTAAAAGCCTAAATGTATCATAATTCATTGTGACAAATTACTATTCCACGACTGGCACTGTAAAAGCTAAAAATATTTAAGTATTGATATTCATGCAAAATAAACTCCTTTTAACTGTATAGCTAATATCAAATGCTGAAAATGAAGAAGCTGCTCATCAGTGACTGGCATGTTAAAATCTGGTAAGAGCCTACGTACCAAATGATAAATAAAGTAGTTGCCTCTAGATAGACATATCAAACATTTTGCATATCTACAATGTCGACCATCATAAACCCTGCATCGTTCTACTTTATCAAGAAAAGTTTAATGACAATTGATTTATGTATTTATTCATAATTATGAGGATAATGAAATTCATCACCAAAAATGATGCTCCTTGATAGGAAGGTTAACCAAAGACCTAGTAAGTCAAAAACATTATATTCTCATGTGCAACCATAACTTATCTTCAAATGCCTTGCTTGTTAAGCTTGATCAGAAGAATTCGATTTATTTTATTATTTTCACATGTAGAAAGTCTCCATGAGATGAATAGCAGGCGATATGAGATGTAAGCTTCACAACATTTAGTTATCAATAAGCATTACAAAAACAATGGAAACATTTTTTGTTCTTCTTAAAGTGATACCATCAATAACCCGGAGCATTTGGAGAACAATGGCATAACAGGATGCAACACAAATGCCTTATACTCATGAAGGCTCAAATGAGTGCTTGGGTCACACTTATACTCAGCAAGGTAATGCCTTAATGTGTAAAAGACCGGCAACCAAACTCAGGCATGGGCATGACCATTTGCACATATTCACATATCAGGTGGTTGAAATCTTTATCTGGAGAGCCAATAACAACTCAAAACCCTTTTTGCAAAACCTGGTCTATAAGCATTGCTACAACATTATCTGCCTCATTGCCATTTACTTCAATATCCCTTATCTGCCTCATTGCCATTTACTTCAATAACCTGCATTACTTAATATTTTAATCATTGTCTGGCAGTGAAAGAACAGGTTGCAACATATCAATAACTAAAAATCGAATATTTTTTATGGTGCATGACTTAACAATTATTAGATTATGAGGTAGAGAACATGTACTTTGCTATTCCTTAAAAAACTTTTTATTTGTATATATATCGCAAAAAAGCATCATGCTGAATGGAACAACTAAGCACATTTGAATAATCCCAATGATGGCACTAAACAATTTGTTGTTGCATTTTTTCCTACTCTCTTGGAGAAGCAATAACAATTCCATTACTAAGAGAATTTTAATATAACATCCTTAGAAAATAGGTTCACACATATTATGAATTTCTGATATGTTAAAGCTTTTTGCTAAGGTAAATTGGTGCTTACACCAAAGTGCTGCACTGATACATTGGATCGATATTAGAACAGCAAGCATTATGGATTTTTCTGATAAAATACAGATTGTCTTTCAAGCACCAAGCATAAGACATGAGAATTATGTTTCTATTCATGACATAAAACTTGTGTACTTTTTCATTTTGCAATTCTATTAACCAATAAATGTACTTACCTTCTTTTCCTTCATAGACACTAAGGATAATATCATTTATGCCTACCGATGGCTGAAACAAGAAGCCCTTATCCCACTAATGTGGTGTTGGTATTTATGATTGATTCACTTGACAGCTACACTCATTGCCACTACCAATGTTCAATTGTTACTCACTGGAATTCATTCATGCTATCTTAGGTCCTGTTGCACAGATTCTTGCCCTTTTGACACATCAGTTACTCTCCTTACAGAAGCCTCCTTGTGTCTTATTGGCAAGTGACCATACCATCCAATTCAGTTAGTTGCACCTTTATTATCAATGGTATAATACCTAAGCTTACTCAATGTTAATGATATTCTTTCTAGATTTACTGATGTTGCGGCCAATCCTCTGAGAAGAGCACCTGCAAAAGAAGTCTTCACTGACCGAAAGTATTTTCGGTGGGGACCCTTCGATGCTTAAGTCAATAGAGGAGTGGTCGAATAGGTATGTAGAATCAAAATTAGCAAAATATAGCCCAAAAGTGTCCTACTAATATACTTTATTTACCTCTTTTTTATAGATAAATAATTAGTAACTGTCTGATAACGGTTAGACATCATGAATCCCGCTTATTCTGATTTTAATTGAGCAGTTAATGCTCATAATATGATCATGGGATGGCCGTTATGCGTTTCTTATACTGGCGGTTTTTGATACATGTCGGTAAATAGCATACCAACTATATATCGGTAGATATGATACCGACCATATGTCGGTGTTACTATTGTACCGACTTACCGTCAGTTGAGGATTGGCTGATTGTTTGAGCCGTCGTATTCATTAGAAAAATCAATCGAGAGTTGTCGGTTATCCATCGGTTCTCCCGATTGATAGTCGGCTTAATTGGTTATGAGTCGACCAACCTTTTGTTTCTGACTTATTGTGGGGGAAATCCGCCATCAGTCGTAGGTTGGATGCTCCCATCGTTCAATCGGTGGCTCCGACTGAAAGTCAAAATACAAATGTTAAATCGAGGGGAGCGAAATCAATATTCCCAATAACCGAATATCTACTTTGTCATCCTCATATGTCATGCTTGACATGTTTCACATTTTTGATCCTTAAAACATTGCTGCTGTCTAGGACATATTATCTGTCTCAAAGTCAGCCTGCAATCTCAAAAACCCTAAAAACACCTTGGCTCGTCTTCCATCTAGCCATAATTTTCTATTAAATATGTTTTTGATAATCCCTTCATTGTTTTATGTAATATAACATTTACCTCTGAGCATCTCCTAGCCATCCAGTTTGGCTGTACCTTCATGTTTGGTTATGCTTGCATTAAATTTTTCATGTGCTCAAATTTATTTCCTAAAAACTCATTTAATATAAGGTTGTCAGTGCTTTGGGAACCGTAGTGGAAGCCAGACATGATTACATCTAAAACCAACTTGTCTCACCACATATATGTCTAGTGCTTGTTTAAATACATATTAAAATCAAACTAAACACACCCTTTATGCATATTTTACCTTTCTTCAACTCCCATCTCATTGGCTCTCATGGTATTCAAACACATGCATCTCTGAGTTAACTAAAACAATTTGGAGACTCAGTCCATTCTTTCAGAATCTTTTCTAACAGTTGTTTGAGCAAGGGAATCGGTTTCTTGCTCAATTATTTACAAAATTTAATTTCATGACAAGTGGTGTAAGTTTTATGCCAACCATCTTCTTTTTTTTTTCTTTAAAGAACAGAAAAATGGGAATCATAGCATTTAGTTAATCACAAGAAGTTATTCACATAAATTGGGTCATGTTGGGTAACTTGCTGCCATGGTGCAATTATACTACTGCTTAGCATTCAATGAGATTGATCCAGTTACTCATAGAAACCACCAACTATGCAATCATCAGCATAAGAAGCTATTAACAATTTTTCATTTCTTTTTACCAGCATTGTACTGAACAATTTTTGTGATGGCAAAACGAAGCTTGGATTATGCAACAGAAAATGATTTTCCCCCCTAACTCACCGGCATGTTGCACTTTAGAGGAACATCCATCACCTGCGGCTCAGCGGAACTCAGACCCCCATCAAAACCATTCCGACAACCGGTGCGAGGTGCCAAAAATTGCCTGAAAGCACTCCTCCTGTGCGCTTTCTATGAAGGCAGCAGCTTCCTTCTGCACTCATTCCATTCTTCTCCATATCTAACACCTATAAAGCAACAATCTTTATCGAAAATTAGGTTCTGGAGCTATCATTCTGGGCGTTCCGATGAATAACTTTGATAAGATTGGCGAGCTTACGTCAATGACGGGGTCGCGGAGGCTGACTTGGTCGAAGAAAAGCGCGAGCCAGCGAGCGAAGGAGCGGAGACTGGACTCGGCTTCCTCGCAGCAGAGGCGGTCCACCTCCAAGAAGAAGACCCCTGGGCTTGCCCTTGACGTGTTTGCGGGAATTCCCCAACGGCGCCACGACCCCCCCGGCGTGCACGAGGGGCGGCACATACGTTCGCTACTACCGCCATTGGAGAGAGAATCCGTCTCTGTTTTGCTCCAATTCCCGGCTCCTCGCAGTCGTTGGCATAAGTCTACGCCGTTGATCGTTCATTCGGGTAGTGTCATTGGATGCCATGGGCTCGGTCCAGCCAAAATTTCTTCGGGCGGCGTCATTGGTTGGACCCAGTCAATTGGCGGCGAGCGCACCAACGTTGGCTTTTGATCCATAATAGAGGTTCGTTCAACCACGCATGGAGGAGGCCGGTGTGTCTATTGTGATAATTCCGCTTTTTGGACTACACGAGAAATCATTGCGATTGCCCAGCAAGGGGTGGGTGAGGGAAAGCGTGAGTGGCGTAAAATCTTATTTTAGCTGGGGAGAGCGTTCGCGATGATCGGCTCTCGTATAGAGTTAGAATAAAATAAAAAAAATGTGGGCACTCCCGGTCATGTTAGCCGATCACCGCAAGCGGTGTAAAAAGCATTTCCCTCTAGTTGATGGACTCCTTCTGTTACTTTTGAATATATATATATATATAATCGAAAATACTATTATGTTTAGAAAAGGATTGCTGGTGATGCTATATTAGTGGTTTGTTTGCATTGGATCCATGATTTTTCTTGATTTACCACATAATTTGGTAACATATTGTTAATTTATTAACATTTTTATAAAATCTATACTTGATAATTCAGCCTAACAATTTGCATACGCATAATTATATCATTCTGTTTATGCATAGATACCTTTCCTGTTAGGTTTTTACCTAATGGTATTAATAAATAACTGTTTTGAGTATTGTTTGACATCATTGCTCATCTATATGAAATAATTATACTTGGTTTATATTAAAAATGCTATATTTTTATTATATCAATAAAAAATAACAAAATTATTTTATATTTAAAGCATTTATTCATTAACATAATCATCCAAAATTCTAACAATAGATGTATCTAATTTTCAAAGGATGAATATGTAAAAGGTCATACAAGAGTATATATAATAAAAAAAAAATTAGTAGGATTAATCATGTTGCAATAGGATTTTATATGATCGAGGAGATTCACACTGGAGAGCCGATCGAGCCGATTCATGTGGATCATGGGCTAGCCTGTAAGAAAAGTTCCAAAAATCGATGGGATATCCTCCGATTTAGGATCCTTCGATGCTTAAATTAGCTGAAGCCTTGTTAACAGATAGTGGAAATGAAAGATTTGAAAGACGGAATGAGAAAATTTGAATAGAAAATGATTCGATCTTCCTTCAATTGAGAAGTCGAGAATGATTTCAGCAGAGTATCCATCCTGAGAATCTTGTGCTTACCTTGAAGGAGTACCTTATTTATAGAGAAGTTTGCTTAGATCTTAAGAAAAGTTTGTTAGACTATTAGTTTATTATGGTCAGCTGAATTATAGCTGTTGGCCATTGATCTTGCTGGTGATTAGTTGAAGTACAGTTGGAGGAGGATCGAAATTTGATTAAAGCATCGTAGGCACTTAGTTGGCAGTCGGAACGTATTTAGGTTGGTAAATCACCGATCTGACTTATATGATGAGGTCGGTGATTTACCAATCTTACTGCTATGATGATGTCGGTATTTTATCAATCTTGTATATCATGTCACTTTGGTCATAAGTTGCTATTTACCGTCGACGAGGTCGATGATAACCCGATCTTCTACGGAGTTTGACGACTGTTATTCTTTGGAACAACAAAATACTGTTCTGGTAGTGCGCAATCAAGTTAGGATCGGCTTGTTATCAACTTCTATTGAAGTTTGTTTCGAATATTATAAAAAATAGTGGCAGACTGATCTAGGATTTATCTAGATTGATTTTTTACCGATCTGAACCTGATCATTTTGGTCTAACTCCGACTAGTATTCTGGCCTCCAGATCGATACTTTACCGGCCTGACATCAAACTTATTGATTGGATGATGTCATGCGTTCAGCAGAGGATAACCGTATCAATAGATTCAAACTCAAAAGTGTTAGTTATAGGCCCACATCTTTTCTAACTAGTCATATGCAAAAATGCATAATAAGCATTCTTGATTTAAGTTGAATCCTTCCTTACCTAGTTAGGATTTGTTTGGTTTGTGGAAAAGATGTTATCTCACTGAAATTTTTTTTTTGGAAGTTGCATTTGATCTTCTTCAAAAGATTGAAAAGGAAATTTTTCCTAAAAAATCAAAGCCTAGATATAAAATACTTGAAAAAGTGATTTTTGTATGTTTTGTTGGCTAAAAATGTGACATATTAAATATATTTATGAAATAATTTATATTTAGTTGAGCATCTATTTTGCTAAGAAAGTTATATAAAATACTCATTAAACCCTTAAAAAAGATATTATAAAAAAAATATATTGTATATATAATTTTTAGAATTAGATACTTGGAATACTAAGACCTGGAGATTTTGAAGATGTAACACTAGAAAGACTAGAATATATTTTTAATAATTATTTTTAAATATTTTTAATCTAGAAATATTATTAAATATTTAAAAATAGCTATTAAAATATTTATTAGCTTGAGTTTTCTTAGAGTTCTAACAACTTTTAATAGTTATATAACTTCTTTATATTATAATAATTTTTAATAATTATTAATATATTTTTTATTGATATACCACAACTTCTTTATATTATGAAAATGTTAATAATATTTTAGTTATTTAAAATCAACTATTAAAAATAGTTATTAATAAGATCACGATGGCTTAAATGTATTTTTAGCAGAATATATTATAATATCTGGTCCATAGAAAAAGAGTCTTTTTCATATCTCTCATAGATTTTTTATTCACATGAAATATGGGTAACTTATTATTTTTATAAAAAAACTTTCCTATCTCTCTTATTTAAAATCTCTAACCAAATTTTTTTTTCTTTAATTTTTTTTATGGATCACACGTTTCTCCCTCCTCTTCACGCAAACCAACCATATTCCTAATTAATTTTCTCTTCGTTCTATGGATCAGCTCATCCCAAACATGGGTATTAATTTCTTGTGCTGCTTGATTACCACGACATTGGAATCACTCTGGCTCTTTGCTGCAAGCAAAGGCCAGATTCATTAAGGGAGGAGGGGAGGGGCGGAGAGAGGGAGAGAGGGAGAAGGATTCATTGTATATTGCAATGATTCACTTAAATGGTAAAGCTTTGCTTGTGTCATTGGTTAAGAGACTAAATATTCAACAAAAATTCACTAAATATTCAACAAAAATTCACGCCCCGCTCTGTTGTATGGGAATGAATTTTTTATTTTTGCATCCACTAGAATAGTGACTTCCTCCCTGGAGTATGGGTTTATGGAGTTATACATGCACTCACCGTATATATAGAGAGAGAGAGAGAGCGTGAATCAAACCTATTAAATTTAGATTCAGATCTGATCAAAATCTTATAATAAAAATTATATATAAATAATTCAAATAGTTGAATATAATCTATTATTTCAAAATTACTTATACATAAAAAATTATATGATTTGAAGATCCCTAAGCTATACATCAAATAGTTAAAAAAAAAATAGTCTAAGTAAAATTAAATTAGATATATTTTTTGATAACTTGATGGATAGGTTAGGAAGTCTTCAAATTATATGATTTTTAGCATGCAAGCAGTTTTGAGGTAGTAGATCATATCCAACGGCTTGGATCATCGATGTAGCACTCTTATTATAAAATTTTAATCTGATTGGATCTAAACCTAAATTCGATTGACCTTATCAAAGTCCCTATATATATATATATATGAATATAATTAAAAGAATCAGAAAAAAGATATTTTGAACCGTCATAGGCATAGTAACAGCATCAGTCCAGAAGACCCTCCCAAGTGCTCAACAACGAAAGTGGCCACACAATGAATAATTCTATTCGTCTCTTGATAGATGTATCCAATATCCACAAAGACACTCCTCTATGATTTTTAAAATGTCTTACAAAAACAGATATGTCGTAGTTGCTCTCGTGCGCACTACATCCAAGCCACCATAGTGACAAAGTCCCGCTGAACGAGCAAGTAGTCTCTAGTTTCTACCTCACATGCAAAATACCCACTTAGGTTGTTCGCAAGTCAATGGGATAACGATATAAAAAAGATGGCTCCCTTCTACCATCAGAAGTCTGGAGTCTAGATTTCGAATCATAAATCCCGCTCCACCATACTACTATCAAAATTGATCTTAAGGAAACTTGAGAATAGAAGCTCCTAGATGATGAACACCCATCGAGTCACTACTAGAGTGAATAGAAATTCCAGTCGTCTAGGCCAAATCATTGGGAAATGGATGATCAATCTCAGAGGCTTGAAATAAAGCTCTTTTCAAGATGGATTGTCATAAGGATATCATTACTTGAGATCATCTAGATGTAATAAGCAATATAAACCATTTGAATGTTCATCAATCAATCTGGAAGTCTCAGTTTTTGTACTCTGCGATGGTACCTCAAGGAAGCCTTAAGCCGGCTTAATGGAAGCGGAGGAGGACTCGCTGCGTGGCAAAACTATAACACTCCTGACGTGGGAGGCTACATGGCATCTCTGTTTTAATTATCATCCTTCAATCATTCTTCATGCAGGATTGCTAGAGCAACTTATTTGCATGATTGTTTGCAATAATTGGTGTGGTAGCTTAAGGTGATATTGCAAAGCAAAATCAAACTGGAAGATTCAAAATGATGTCAATAACCAATAAGCATGGATAAGTATATGTTTCGTGTTATCATAGTCGGCAATTATGGTTCATGTCTTTATGTATGAATTGGCAAGGGCAATGGAGGTTACAATCCCAAATGGCAAGGGATGGGAGAGGTTTGGAACCAGTTTGATGATGACACCTATCAAATGACAAAGTTTAGATTGCCTAGTAGAATTATTATTTGTGCAAACTTTAAAGTCCTACGTGAGTTGCAAGTCATCCATGATGTATAGATAATGTCGTAGCCAACTTGAGTGATCAAAATGTAGATTCCATAATAAATTCTATATATTGGACAGTGATAGATCATGCTGCCCGTTTAAAATGGTCTGTGGTCTCATTGGCACACATTTAATCCTTTGATATGGATCCATTAAACCTTGGGGCTATCCGCGTGCAAGCGAACAACAATTGCAAGCGATATGTACAACACAAATCTTCTTATATATATAGGTCCCACCTATTGGCAGACAGGTGTCTGGCACACGAAAAATATAGGTTAAGCACAGCCTGTCACATTAATTATTTAGTCTAAAGATAGAACAATTATTTTTATATTCCAAACATAAAACTCGATTGTTATATTATGATATGTTTGTAAGTTTCCACAATAACAACATCAAATGATAACCGGGAGCATTTCAGAGGCTGGATCTGGAAACAGCATTGTACATCTCCTTCGATCCTATAGAAATTTTTGATTAAGCACGATCCATCATATTAATTATTTAATCTAAAGATAGAAAAATTACTTTTATATTCGAGACATAAAAGTGATAAGTTTGTATATAACAACATCAATCAATAACAATGCGGTCGATTAGATTGCATCTTATATGGCAGAGCATTCCAGAAACTAGATGATACATCTCCTCCGATCTTATAGAATCTTTCGTACGTTGATTTATGGACTGCTCTAATGTCAGATAGATGTAACCGCATGATGGATCATGATTTTTATCTATAATCTTCTATACATTTCTTTTGAAATCATTTTGATCCATCATAAAAACATAATGTTTCTCTATAATTATGTCTTTCTTAAATCCTAGGAAAATTATATACAAGCTGCACTAAATTTGTAGCAGATATACCGAATCCATAGCTGGATATCACCTTAAAATCAACCCGCCCTAAGACGAACAAAATTATAATAACTTCCCTTCCATTGTATCGGGCCGTAGCGACCGTTATTAAAGCAAAACACGTAATATGTGGGTCCACCTACAATCCAACGGCCCAGAAAAAAATCTTTTGGTCAAGATCTTGCCCTCCTCCCGACGGAAAAGGACTGGAACACGGACGTCAAGAATCTGACGGTCGAAATCGAGGGTAAAAAAGGGAATACACGACGACGAGAAACCTTCCCCTGTCCGCCTCCTAGCCGTGGATTCTAGATTTGCTTAGGAGCTGGAAGTTAAATGAGCCTATTCCCGTTGCACCCAGTCATCTATAGCTTATTTTTCTTTGAAAAAAAAAAGGGAAATGAAATTAAGTAAAGAATAACGGCTGCTGCGTTGGTGTCGCTGTCTCCGTCCGGTGTTTTCTCCACCAATAACGTCATCCATTCGATCAGTGGTCCGTTGTCAACGATCGAATGGATGGGAAACCCATCCTATTTCTTTTCCAAATCACTCACCATTGACGAGGAGTCACGTGGATGACAAGTGATTTAAGCACGTACGTTCAAAACTGACTGTTGCTGTTTTTTTTTTTCCTTACTTTTACCGGTTATTACAACATGAAAATGAATGAAAAGTACTATCTAAAAAAATGAATAAGAAATTATTTTGTGAGGTTTTAAGATCATATTAGTAGGTATTGTGCATTTAATAATCACCTTATTGGTAATAATGGGAATCCTTCAACTTCGATGCTACTGGTTATTTTCTTTATCATTTTGAATATTTTTGTCAATATTTCAAATCCACCATGCACTTTATTTTGATATACTACAAAACTTAGTCATGATGTACCATTTTTGCTACTCAGCCAAGAGAGCTGGGTTTCCATTTCACCAGAATAAAGGTAGAGAGGTGGAGATTAGCCTCTTCGAGACTTAAAAGAAAAAAATAAATTCTAAAAGCACCAGCGCGGGTGGGTTCAAGGCTTGGTTAGGTTCAGAACAGGTCAACATAGGAAAATAACAAATTCAAACTCAACCTAGCATACATGCTTTTTCCCCAAAAGTCGGTTAGAAAAATTTAGCCATGCTTCTTCCTGTGTGGATATTACAATAACATTTTAACAGCATGAATAAATTTCTAATTGATCCAACTATGTGATTATGAATTAGTTAATTTTTAAATATGTTCGATAACTCATTAAAAACACACCAAATATCTTAAACTTTCAAGCCATTTCATTTAAACTACGTAGACATCTATCTTCATGATCCAAGCCGAGTCCAAATTTTAACTTTGTTCAATAAACCAAAGGATTGAAGTTCTTAATATAGATCAAAGCAGGACAAAATAAGACTTGGCTTGGACGTTCAAGTTGAGGCCAAGATCTTTTACAGTTCAAACTTATTGTTGAGAAAGGAAAATCGAATTTCTCAATTATAACTTATTTTATATTGTATAGCAACCATCATTTGTACCGAATCCTGCTCAAACACATGTGATGGTAATCGAATGGACTCCTCGCAATGTTATTTGATACACCACTATTTAAAAGGATGATCATGGTTGAAATACTAGATCTCTTCGGTTTAACCCCCAAGACTAAAGAGGATTCAAATCCTCACATCAATATTTATCAACCCTACTGTAAACATTGCCAGTGTAATAATAATCTATCTTCCAAAGTAAAAACGAATTCCTGTTTCATGCTACAACGGCCGTTTGGTTTCACGTTCAAAAAGTCCACAAAAACAAAAACAGCCACAAGTCCGGTATCCTCTCGTACAAAAATACGCGTAGTCTGTTACAGTCAAAGTACTTCCTTTCTTACTTCTCCCGCTTCCAAAGTATTCTAATACGAAGCAAGACGAAAAAAATGGAAAGTCGTGTCACTGCTGGTGGGCTCCACTCAGCGAGAAGCTTTCTCACCGCGCCCCCCTTTCCTTGTCTTCCATCCCCTCTATTTCTTGGAAGGCGAATTCGGGGTTTTGGATCGAGCGCGGGGTTCTTCTATATTCCTTTCCCTGGGAGAAGATTTCAGGGATCGATAAGGATAGATTGGAAGGAGGGGTTTATAATTGCGGTTGTCGGCAGATATTCCATCTCGATTTCTCCGAACGGGTAAGCGATTAGCTTGCCTTAATCGCTCCTCTTATATTCGATTTTTCTCCGTTTTTTTTTTCCTCTATGCATAAATCCTCGAAGGTTTTGGGAAACGGAGAGATCGATCTGGGGGTTTGAGGGAGGCGGAATTGTGTTTTTTTGGATTAATTTGGTTTTTCGTCGGTTTTGGGCAGATTGTGGGACTTGGGGTCCATCGAGAGGTGAGGTGAGGTGGGAGCTGGTACCTGAATCTGGAATTTTTGTTTCTTTTTTTTTTTTGAAAAAAATTGGTTGAGTGGATTTATTTGTTTGGTTCTGATTAGTTTCGCGATCGAGGTTTAAGAAAGGGCGGGTCTTGGGTATTTAATTCCCAGAATTTTTTGAAAATTCTCCTGGGTTTCCCTAGTTTTAGGATCTGTTGTAGTGGTGCTTACATTTTTTTTTAAAAATTCATAAATGATCGAGTTATCTGTTTTAGTTTTAGCAGGTCTCTTCTTTGTCTTTCCTTCATTGTTGGTTTATTTCTAAATTTTTGCATCATGTTTTGATTCTGGATGAGATGGATAGTTTGGTTTTCGTTTTCACGAGTTGGATGCGTGAAGTTCGTCTGTTTTCCTATAATGCTATTTAATTACACTTAATTTGCTTTGATTTATTATGTTGTATTTTTTTTATTTATTTAAAAAAAATAATTTAGGTGATGGATATTTGAAATGTTAAGATTTGGCTTCCCAGCCGTTAGGAACTCCTGAGTTTGGTTAAATTGATATTTCTCTTATGGACATGGATTGGTCGTCGAGGCTGTTGTTTTTGTATAATTATTTTTTGATGTTGTAGTCTTGCATGACGTTTTTGAGTCTTAAAGATTCCATTCACGATTTGTGGTAATTCTGAACTTTCGATTTGATTTCTAATCCCTAATTGTGCTTTATTGCATGGGACTTATAATTACATAATTTGGGTCTATTACTGCTGATTCTGTGAGTTCTCGTTGTTGTTAGTTATCATTGTCAGTTTCTTGCATTAGATATGGTTCCAGATTCTCTGAGGTTGCATTTAGGCGTTCTCCATTACATAGTTCTAGGTTGAATTTTTTACATGTGTGTGCTTTTTAAATAGGTTTTTACCATTATTATAATAATTTAGTAATTTTTGATTTTGTTCATAGCCACTTTTGTTGGAGCTTATTATTTTCAATCTCTCATTAGCACTGGTGCGGTGTGGATATTTTTGACATTGGCGTCCCTTGTTTTCCATCTTCCGATTTTTCCATGGAAGTTTCATGTTTCCCTCATTCTAGTTATGTTTTTTTTTTTGCAGCTTTTCATGTACCTTGAAGGCTAATGTGGTCTGTGTAGTTCCTTTGGATCTTGTCAAGATTTTTATCTAATAGTTTATTTGTTAAGGTTGGAATTGCTTTACTGCATTGAAGTGTGGCATTCGGTGGATACTAATCAATTCTCTTATTTTCGGGATACTGGATGTAGTGGGGAGGAACTGGAACGTGATGTTTTTATCAAGTTCCATTGGGAACTTATGAATACAATGTGTCATGCATGTGGCTCAGAAAAGACACCCCTGGATGGTGAATATTACTGTAAAATTTGCCATCATCCCATCTGTCAGGAGTGTGAGAAAAGGGATAGTTCTTCTGCCCTGGATGATGAATACCCACTGGGGCACTGTAAATCCTGTCTGGAGAAGTATGGGAAAGAGTCTTTAAGAATGGATGGTTTGAGTCCTTACATCACTCCTCTGGTTAGTCCCGCACTCTCTCTATCAAGCTATGGGAGTTGTGTTTCAAGCCATGGTAACTGACTTCTTTAATCTATTTTTACCTTTTAGATGTTGTTTGATTTAGCCTCTTGTAAGGCATATGGTGTTAATGTTTTCTATTCTCAGGTGATTTCCCTGCTGATTTGAGTTCACAAATGAGGTATGTACGATAGTTTGATCAGCATTTTGTTCAACGAAAACTATGTTGTCTTATTTCTTGTTGCACTACATTGTGTAAGTATGACATTGATGGAACGTTAATTTTAGGCACTTAGTTTGAGATTAACTAACCATAAGCAACCCTTTTGGTACCTGAGAAATTCTTTGAAGATCTCATTCATTTCTTAGAATGTGTGGCAAAGCATCCAACTGCAATTTATTTCCTTTTTAAATTCGTCTACTTCCATTCTTTGGCCTAGTAATTCTTATATACTTGAATTTCCATTGCTTTTATAAGGAAAGCTACTAGTGATGACAAGATCAACTATCGTGGATCCAATAATTGTACTTTTATTGTTTTATTTGTTGGAACATGTGTTGATGGTTGACATGTGGCTATTTACGAGTTATCATTTGGCAGGGAGGATGGAGTTGAGTCTCTGGATACTGGTCAAAAGCATCCAGACCTACGATTTACTGAACACTTAGAAGATCATAGAAATGGAAATTCGTTCAAAGATATAGATATTCAGTCTTCTCCTGCTAAGGTCAATGCAGATGGCAGTGGCAAGAAATATGGACTTTATAATGGCATGTCAGGTGATGTTCAATCCGCGAGAATTGGTGATGATTCAGATGCGACAGAGAACGCCATTGACAGCAGTAGTCCAGCATTCTTATCCAATTTCGAAAAAGATCCTCTCATCTGGACACCACCTGAACCGGAAGACATGGAAGATGACATTGATAGTGTTGCTAATTTGGATGACGATGATGACTATGGTGATGGTACAAAATGGGGTCAACCAAGTTCTTTAAGCAGTCTTGATGAAGAAAATGGGAGTGCTCACAGTTATAAAGAAGAGCGGCAAAAGGCAATGCTGGAAGCAATGAATGGACAATTCAAAATTCTTGTAAGTCGACTTTTGGCCTCCGAGGGCCTCAACTTTTCTGGAGGAGAGGGTGGTGAGAGTTGGCTTGACATTGTGGCATCATTATCATGGGAAGCTGCGCTGCTTGTCAAGCCTGATGCTAGTGAGGGAAGGGCAATGGATCCTGGGTCATACGTGAAGGTGAAATGTATCGCATCTGGTACTCGCAATCAAAGGTACAAGCTGTAGTAGTTCATTAGTTATGTGGTTTTTCTCATATCTGTTTTAGATTAAGGCTAAAAAGCTGTTCTCTCAACCGGGGAAATTTTCTTTGCAGTCAAGTGATCAAAGGCTTAGTTTTCAAGAAGAATGCGGCACATAAGCACATGCCAACCAAGTTCAAAAATCCTAGACTTCTTCTCCTTAAGGGAGCCCTAGGGCATTCTGCAGTTGGTTTGTCATCATTTGACTCTATGGAAGAGGTAGGCCTAAGAAAGTTCCTTGGTGAATGTCTTGATGATGGTTCTCATAGATTCTGAGCTCTTTTCTCCCTTTTTTCTTTTGGCATCAGGAAAAGGATCATTTAAAGTCTATAATTGAGATGATAGAAACATGTCAGCCAAATGTAGTTCTGGTAGAGAAAACTGTTTCACGTGACATACAAGAATCTCTTCTTGCAAAAGGAATCACGCTGGTCTTTGATATGAAGCTTCCGCGCTTGCTAAGAATTGCACGATGTACTGCTTCTTCCATCATTTCTTCTGCTGACATTTTGATGAAAGTGAAGCTGAAACAATGTGAGTCTTTCCATATTGAAAGATTTGTGGAGGAGCATAACACCTGTGGTGAAGGTGGAAAAAGGCCGTGCAAAACTTTAATGTTTTTTGAGGGTTTTCCAAAACCTTTGGGTTGTACGGTGAGTTTAGTTATTCCATTTGGGTCCCATCTTAGCAAACATGACACTAGTCTTTCTCCATTAGTCATATATTTGTTGGCTGAATATCCTATGCCCGCACAATGAATGAAGATGATTGGATCTTTGGCTTCAACCAGTGAAAATCTTTATGCTGTAATGTTGTTTATCACTTTGTGTAAATGATATAACACAACTAAGTAAAAAGATGCTATTTAGCTGATGGCATATTGAAAGGTGTTGAAAAAAGGGTTTACTTTCCTTTGTTCCTTCATAATATGCCAAGTTGAAATCAACTTGAGTTGGATCCACCCTCAGAGAGGTGGGTGGATCTGATTGATTCCTTAAAGCATGATTTTTTTTTCCTTCATGTATAAAGCATCATTTTGTTTGATAACAAATAACAACCATCAAAATCAATTGGAAAGAGATTGCTATTTTCACTATTGGAATGATGTTTAATGACTCTTTAGTATCGGTTATGTTGGCATTCATTATCACAATGCAATCTCAAAACTTATCTTATTCATTGCTCTTTGTTTACCAGCACCATTCCTCTTAGCTCTGGCAGACGTTAAACTAGTATGCAATGTGGGTACTTCCAGAAACCTCAGCAGTGGTATTTTACAATATCAGATATCACGAGTCTTTTCTTCTTTCTCCATGGTATTTGAACCACTCTACAGGAATCTGAATAATTATGGTTGCATATGGAACCATTTCTTTGAGTTTTCCAGTATTGGAGGCCATGGTGAAACTGAAGAGGAGCCAACTTGTTGGTATTAGCTTTATTAGGATCCTCTAATTCTTGCATCTGAAGTTTTCTAAGTACGCCTATATACTTAATGCTTTTGATTTGTATCTATTTTTACTTGGTACTTTTGATTTATATATGTTTTTCATTTCATCACCAACACTCTTTATCTGTTGCTGATTTAGAGAAATACTTTCAAGGGTGTATTACATAGAAAGATAGAATTGCTGCTCCTCTTAATGAAGATTTCATCTCAAAACCACTGGAACACCCTCTTTGTTTCGTTCCTTTTCTCTCCAGGTAACAAAGACATGATCAATTGTTTCTTATTTCAGATATTGCTGAAAGGAGCACATAGTGATGAACTGAAGAAGGTTAAGCGTGTGGTGTATTACACAGTCTTTGCAGCATACCACTTGATTCTTGAAACTTCATTCTTTGCAGATCAAAGGTTATTTATCTCCAGCAAAAATTTTGTAAGAGAAGGTTCTGGTTCTTCTAAAGATAAACCAGTGCTCTTAGCTACTTGTGATGCTGCACCTTCTTCAGATATTTCTAGTATTGAATGTTCCATTTCTAGCATCACTCCAGTGCATGCACTAGATATTCCAATTTCTTATGGACAATTAGAAAAACATGCTTATGAGCAAATGGCATTGATATCTGATCCAGGTGCTGAAAGGTCTTCTTTGTCACCTCAATTAAATCCTGCTGTTAGTTCACTTGGAGATAGTGTTAATCACAGAGATTTGTTTTGTGATAAACCACACAGTAGTGGATTCCTCCAGTCTGATTCATCAGCATTGCTTAAACCTGGGCAGGTTCGATCATCTGTCTCAGGGTCTTTTAAGAAATATTTAGGCAAAAGGTTCCAATCTCACACTTCTGAGCCTGATTCATCATTCTCTGGCTTCAATGGGAAGATGCTTGATCTCCCTATTTCTTCATCTTTGGAGATGCTTGATTGTGATAAAGAAGCAACTGCTACTATTCATCAAGAAAAGCCTGATGATAGAAGCATCAATAATGCAAAGCCTGGGCTAGTCCCAGATATCTCTGAGCCTATTGAGCATTGCACTTGTGATGTCAGTGACCAAGTTGACATGCAAAACAAGTATGATATTCAGAATGTATTAGATCCTCAAAGTATATTGGTTTTGCTGTCCACCCAGTGTATCACAAAACAAGCTGTTTGTGAGGAGAACCATCTTTCTCGTATAAACTATTATGGAAATTTTGATGTATCACTGGGACGATTTCTGCAAGATGTTTTACTCAACCAGGTTATTTATTTTATATCAGTACTTGTTAAAAATCTTTGGAAAATTATTCAATTTAGTCGTAGTTGGCACTGATGAGATCTTTGCACTTGTGGCAGAAACATTCTTGCTCTTCATGTGGTGAACCACCAGAGTCGCATGTATACCGGTACACCCACCAGAATGGAACTCTTACTGTTCTTGTCAGGCAACTTCCTCCAGAGTCACGTCTGTCTGGTGAAGGTGAAGGAAAGATTTGGATGTGGACCAGATGTTTAAGATGTGCACGTCAAGGTGGCATTCCAAAATCGACACGAAGGGTTGTAATGTCAACCGCAGCACGTGGTCTGTCATTTGGGAAGTTCTTGGAGCTCAGCTTTTCAAGCCACTCCTCAGCCAGTAGGTTATCAAAATGTGGACATTCGTTGCATAGGGACTGCCTTCGATTTTTTGGGTATGCGCATAGCATTGAAACTTTTGTTTTGCAAAATTGTTTATTGTTTCCTGTTTTTGATTATCAAACTTGTTGACTCATGCTGATTAACACACAGATTAGGCTCCAAAGTTGCCATGTTCAGATATTCGTCAGTTGAAATCTATGCTGCATGTAAGCCGCCACCGGTCATAGAGTTCCATAATCCCCACGGAAAAGAGTGGTTTAAGAGGGAAATGCAAAATGTATGTTATTATTATACTGCAATCATTGTTTCTGTTTTCTATCCAGCATTGCTGCTTTTATAATATACATTTATATTTTTTATTTATTTTTGCAAGTGACCTTTTAATTTGTCTTTTTAAGGTTCTTGCTAGAGCACTTCTTTTTTTCTCCGAGGTTGCAAAGTTGCTGCAAAAATTGAAGCTTAAACATCCTAGTTCAATCTCGAAACAGTATATGGATATATCAGGCTCAGTCAAAGAATTTTCTGAAGTGGAAGAGATGCTGATTCAAGAAAAAACTGAGTTTGAGGTCATTTTTACTACTTTTTAGACAGTTTTTGGTTTTCAAACATGATTTTCTTTTCCTAATTTTTTCAGAAAACCTTACTGATCTTATTTATTACCATATCATGACATTATTTTCCTAAATTGTTCAAAAATTCTCACCAATTATATTAACATTGTAATCATTTCTTTTGATTGTTCTTTTTGGCTATCAATCATGCAGGCTTCTTTGTTAAAAGGTATTAATCACGGCGAGCAGCTGGGAATGACCGTGCATGAGGTTTTCGGTTTAAATTGGCTAAACCAGGAGCTTCTCCTTCTGCTGTATGTTTGGGACCGTCGTTTGCATCACCTTCTCCAGCATAAACAAGTGCAACAAAAGAAGGATGGCAGTACGTGCAACGTATATGTTGAAAGAAATATGCCAGAAAATGGTGAAAAGATTTTGGAAGCTCCAAGTCAGATTCTTATAGATGTTAATGAATCCTCTTCTTCTAGTGGCAATTGTCATGCTCAAGATAAACAAACTGTGCTGCAAATTGAGTCAGTTGATGACTCTGGTGACATAAGCGGCAGAGCCCAAAATTTTCTTGATGCAGGGTTTTCTGAAATTGGAAGTTCAGCTGGGCAGATTTCAGATAGATCAACAGTTGAGGAGCATTCAGCATCTTTTCTTGACCAAGATTATGGTAGCAAACCAGCTGATGTATCTACACTTGCTGGAAGTGGCGAGAATGGCCAAGAAGCACAAACTCCTATTTCCGATGACATGCTGGTAGACCACTCTATCCAAGTTGCAATAGAACAATGCCTTGAAAAGGTAACTGACCTAGGGCTAAAAACTGATGAGACAACTAGGAGCAGTGAAATGTCTGTGATGTCCATGTCCAAGGACCATCCAAGAATGTCTCAGGAGTTCTCCAATTCCAAATTAGAAGACCCAAACAACTGGATATGGGCTCCTTTTTCTGAATTGCGAAGGGCATACAAAAGGGATCTTCATGGTGGTTCATTGCAAAAGTTTGAATTTGTTAATACTTACACTCCTGTCCTCCTGTCTCCAATATGTCTACCATCTGCTTCAGAAAAGGGCTTGTTGCACTTCGTGGTTGGTCCAGGTGGCAATGTTTTGTCAGTTTCAGAAGATGAGATATCAAGCATAATAGCTTGTGCGCTAGCCATATCTGTGGGTCGATATGGGTTGTTGGATGGCATGGCTGAAAAAGAAGCAGGGGAGAGCAAAGGGGAGACTGATAAAACACTAGTAAAGTGTAACAGCCTGCTATCTGATGGTTCTATAGGTTCTTCTGTTTGGTCATCTACTGGATCTGTAGACTATGAAGGAATCCAATCATCGCTGATTGGTTCGTCACTTTCATCCGATGGGTTGTCCACCCCTTGTTCTGATGGGTCCTCATCTGTGGATCGCCTGCTAGCTTCAGATGATCTGCATCCCGAAATTCCTGTTGGATATCGAAAAGTTGCTGGAAAGACCAAATACTCGGTAGTGTGCATATATGCAAAACAATTCTATACTCTCAGGAAGAAATGCTGCCCATCAGAACTTGCCTACATATCTTCCATAAGTCGTTGTAAGAAATGGGATCCTCAAGGAGGGAAGAGTAAAGCCTTTTTTGCAAAGTCAATGGATGACAGGTTCATCATAAAACAAATTAAGAAGACAGAGCTTGATTCCTTCTTGAAGTTTGCCCCTGATTACTTTAAGCACATTTCTTATTCTATAGAATCAGGAAGCCAAACATGTCTTGCTAAAATTGTTGGAATATACCAGGTCTGCTGTTAGATAACTATGTTCTTTGTGTCTTTTTAACTGCACATTTTTGTGTGTTCGCTATCTCTTATTGAGTTTTTTAAACTGCAGGTTAGACAATTGAAAAGTGGTAAAGAGGTTAAAATTGATCTAATGGTGATGGAAAATCTTCTCTTTGGACATAGTTTTTCACGCATATATGATCTCAAAGGAGCTGTCTTTTCCCGATATGTTCCAGATACAAATGACCATGGAAAGGTTCTTTTGGATCAAAACTTCATCGAAGATATGCGTGTTTCACCTATTTATATTGCTGGGAGAACTAAACATCTTTTCCAACGGGCCATTTGGAATGATACAGCGTTTCTTACTGTAAGTGTCCTGTATCTCCCTTTCCTGCTTCAACACCATTGCAATAGGATTTTAGCAATTTGAGTTTTAACCTATATTGTTATATTTTTTGCAGTCGATCAATGTAATGGATTACTCCTTACTTGTTGGAGTGGACAAACAGCGGCATGAGCTTGTATTTGGCATTATAGATTACTTGAGGCAGTACACATGGGACAAACAACTTGAGACATGGGTGAAGTCTTCTTTGGTTGTTCCTAAAAATTCATTGCCAACTGTGATTTCCCCAAGGGAGTACAAGAAAAGGTTTAGGAAGTTTATGGCTAAATACTTCATGATGGTGCCAGATACTTGGAGTTCCGAGCGATGTTCAGATACCTGCAAATTTTGTATTGCTGACAGCGGCAATTCATTTAACGCACGCAGCAAAAAGCTGCCAGAACAGCCAATTGAGGCTTGTGCATGAGCTCCATTTATCTGAAGTTGGAGATTACAGTTTCCTGAAATCTGCTTAATGTTAAATCAATGTTAAATTTTTTCTTGCCTGTTGTCTGTCTTTCTGGTTTTGCGAGGGCTGTGTATAAATATTCCTCACTCATTAGGTCCTCCCAATATTTGCAATTTTTTGGCAAATTTCTGGGGTAGGTGGGTCCGTGATGTAATTTGTATTTTCATATATCTGTGATCATTTTTTAATCAATTCACAGTGATTGTAAAGAAATTAGAAAAGATGGCCTGGTATATTTATGTTCCTTGGAAATATATACAGTGGAATAATGCTAAAAAATTCTTTTCGGTTATGTTCCTTGGAAATATACACGGTAGTTCTGAAATAGCTCTCTATGTGCTTTCAGCAAATAGGGGTGGTACCAGTTCTGTATCTGCCATGCAGCTCAGGCTCCTGTAGAGATTCCAGTTTGACGATTTGAAGCTATCAACTG
Source organism: Cocos nucifera (assembly GCA_006176705.1). Lineage (NCBI taxonomy): Eukaryota > Viridiplantae > Streptophyta > Magnoliopsida > Arecales > Arecaceae > Cocos > Cocos nucifera. Next base: position 1,298,429 of record QRFJ01000018.1, read on the forward strand.
TTTCGGGTCAATACCTTGTCACCAAAGTTCAAGCTGTGCACGGTTGTATGGTCTAATACTTTTCAGATGGAAGATCTTGTATTGCTAAGAAGTGAAAGCCCTTTTCTTTTGTTTTAATTTATTCGAAATTTTCTTGTCGTTCATTCACAATTGTACTATGTTGTAAAGATGTCAAGGTCTTTCAATTTTGCTCATTTCGATTGGTTGTTGGCCATGTGCTTGCGGACTTGCTAAAATATGCTGTCTGTCATTCCTTAATCTTTCTAAACGTGTGAAGGAGACTTGTCCACGTATTGTTGTGCTTGCCGTATTCGGGTTGTGTGACAAAAGATCCTTTGTTGCATAACCGTCCGTAGAATTTATTTATTTGTCCGGATGATTTGCTAAAATTTGGTTAGTTTCTTCGCAAGTTACAAATTTGTAACTTTGACTTGCTGTTGATTACTGATTAATCTTTATCTTTTGGATCATATAATTGACTGTCAGGTTACGACAGTGACATGCACGGTCTTCAGGTGATGTGTCTAGCTTTCTGCACGGTAGAATAAGAAGAACTTAAATTAAAACTTCTCCATCCCTTCCTCTCTTTTTTTGTTTTGCATTTTTAACTATTTTTTTGATGAGACTAGCAACTGTAATTGCACCATAAATTTTACTGAAAGGCATGGACGAAATAAATCAAACTGCAGTTACGAGGTGTATAAGTTATTCGTTCTGGGTGCTTTCTAGAAATTTTCACACAAGCTATGCTTCTAGTTTATAGCTTGCAGGGAGGTGCTTTGCTGTTGATGCATGTGGCACTAAAGTTCCTTGTTGGAGTGTGCTTGGGATTCAAGTCTTCAGTTCAGCTTGGCTTTAGTGGTTTTTTTAATTGGTTTTGAAGCTTGCTGCTGTTGGGCGCTGCTTTTATTATTTTTCCAGTCCAGCTGGTAATGGTTTTCTTGGATGTTATGTTACTTTTGGCATATCTACTTGTTTTGTTGCCACTAGAGCTGGAATTGCGCTCGGACCGGTCCGAGGCCCATCTAATTGAGCTGGAATTGCGCTCGGACCGGTCTGAGGCCCATCTAATCGGACCGATTTTGTATAGAATCGTGGGTTTATATATAGGATCCATTTATTTTTTTCGGACCGTATTCGGACATATATTCGATCCTGCCCTGGTCAGGCTAGGTCCAGGTATGGCTCGAGCTCGCATTTCAACCTGATCAATAATCCAAATAGTCGATCCGAGTTTAATTCGCTACTTAAATTGGTTTAGTTCGAATACTCGACTGGAGTTAGCCCGAGCCTAATCAATTAGTTAGTGTTAGCTAATTAGTTTAATTAATTAGCCGAAATATAACTATAAGTTTTAAGCCCCGTTCCATGTTCCAGACCTTCTGGTGTTTGTGGCATTCATCACTCAATTTGTCTCCAAGACTCCAACTCCAACTAAGAGAGCCCTAGCCCTTGGCCTTGGTTCGTGTCGTCTGGTCTTCCATCTTTCTCCATCACTGATGCTGGTCTTTTGTCTTCTTGCATTTTCCATCATCGATGCCAGTCTTCTGTCGAAGAAAATGCTGGTGAGGAAGGGGCAGAAGAAGTGCTGGGGGAAAAGCCGGCGGCGCGAAGGCGGACGGAGATGGAGAACTTGGGGGCAGAGAGGAGGATAGAGTCTGGGACGGAGGTAGCTCGGAGGTGGGCAAGGCCGACGAGGAGCTTGTCGGGAAGGGAGGTAAGGGCGTGGAGGGGCAGCGGAAGGGATCATCAAATGCGATGAAAGCAGCAGGCATGGTAGATGAGAGTGCCGAGGTAGAAGGCGCGGAGGCGAAGGGAGGGGTAGTCGAGGAGGCGGCTGGTCTCCGGATAGGCGGTGAGGAAGATCTGGAAGCCGCGGTCGAGGAGGAAGCTATCGAGAGAGTCGGTGTGGACGTGACTGTCGACAACATCAAAGGCCTTAAGGAGGAGGAAGGGGACGGAGGAGGCAATGAGGTGGGTTGCAGAGGCGAGCACCAACGGTGATGGCGCCGGATTGGGTACTCACAGTGGCGGGGGAGGAGGAAGAGAGTTCGCAAGGGGAGAAAGGGGAGGAGACATAGGGTTTGGGTGGAGCAAAGGAGGGCCAGGAGATATATATAGGTTCGGGCCGGGCTTGGGCTCGGGTTCGGATTGAACTCGGGCCGGGCTTGGATCTTAAATTTTAAAATATTTTTAGGCCTAAGCCCAACTCAAAGCTTGAAAAATTATTTTGAACTAAGCTCGAGTAGAAATATAGCCTGACCCATTTTCAGTCCTAGCTACCATCCATTGGTTGTTCTGCATAATACCTTGGAGATTCTCTTTTGATGATTGATAAAATTAAAAAGAGAGAAAAAAAGTGTATTTTTCAATAAATTAAAATAATAATTAAAATTATAATGTTATGTCATTTTTTTCTATGTATTTCTATTTTTGTTTTGCATTTTCACCATTCTATTTTAGTGATCTCTCTGCCCCCCCCCCCCCCCCCCCCCCTTTTTTTTATGAGGAATCTAAAGATTTAAATAACATTTTTGTAGTAAATATCTTTTTGTATCTAATATGCTAAAAGATAAACCGTCCACCATGGTATGGGCGATCTAATTGCAGCTCGATATATGTTTTTGATAGAAGGTGATGGAGCAACCACTCAGTCTCTGCCATCTGATCTTTTACAACTATGTCAAAGGAGCTTCAAAGTCTTCTACCCATTAGACGACAAGCGGTCAGGCAACCCATTGCTCCACTCCCACCTTCACTCAGTGAGATTTATAATCTCAACTAGCTCCAGAACATGTAAGTTATTATTATCTAACAATCTGAGTGCGTCTCTACAACTCCCAGGGAGAAAAATGGCATACTCTCTTTTAGATAATAGATACCCATTTTCGTCTATGAAACTCTACTCTCCTAGACCATCCAGATAGGTGAAGACTTACTTCGCATGCTCTCTCTCAGAGATTGATTCCAGACGAATTGGAGTCTATCTCTCTTTCCATACAAAATTTTGAGCAACTATGATTCTATCTCTGAGTTGCACCTTTTGCATGGCATCTTCTGAACTTTCATACTTCATCCTTATGCTCCAGTCTACCTCATCTTATACTCAACTTTATTACTAAATTTTTTCTGTAAGAGCTTAAACCTCTTTTGTTTATCTTTATGGGAGATTAACTCAAGCATTGGAGAGTCCACTACTGGAGAAACCTTTTAATATAAGAACTTTTCTATCTTTAATAGTTGTGCAAGATCTGACTGGAGAGATTGATCGAATTTTTAGCATTTGGCTCAGAGGTCTCGACCGGCTGATTTTTGTCATCTGTCCCACTCTTTTGACTCCAACTCGATGGCCTGAGCTAGCTCGACTCCCCGACGGCAATAATATCTCTAGTTTCCTAACTGAATTTTGGAATGCCAAAAATAAAGAAAATACTCTATGTTGCGGATGTTGCCAGTTCAAAGGACATATCGGGTGTGCAGGCTAAATTAAAACCCCTCTTCGATTCACTGAAAAGGTTTTGACAAGAAACGGTAACATCTAGAATTCCCTACTTCCATACCCAACAAATAAATCATTGAACACTCAATTTTCTCAAGAATTTATTGAATTATAGATATTAACAACATTAGCAAGAACTAGATATTAGTAGAACTTCATGAAGTATTTGTTGGTAGAGAGTTCATTATACGTGCATGCATGTTTTGAATGTACACTAGTGTTCATTTGCCGAATTATAGATATTAATAAATTAGCAAGAAATGGAGTAGAGCATTTTGTGGAACAATTTTTCTTTTCTTTTCTTTTTTCTAGAGAGTTCATCGTATATGAATGTATGCTTTGAATGTACACGTGTTCATTAGTCTTGTACGTGGTCTATAGCCCTCGTTAGATTTATGCTAAAAATAAAAACACACGATAAAGCAAATAATGGCTGACAATTTTTCAAGAAAAAGGTTTGAGAGAAAACCCAAAGGAACATGAAGATACTCAAAAACATACAAAAGGGATGAGAACTTCTAAACTGGTTAAATGATAGGCATATAGAAGAAGTATGTTAATAACATTGTCTCATCCTTGTTCATTCTTTCTTTCTGATTGGCAAATTAAAATTAGTGAATTGTTAAGTGTATATTTTCTGGAATAGTAACAAGAAATAAAACCATATTGGGTTGCAAATTTTCCATTACAAACATAAACTGAAGATTCCTTATACAGACAAGTGCATATTTCTAACTAGAGGATGGAAGCCTAGAATGTAAGTATACCTATGCCATCTTTATATAATTTGCTCAAGTATTTCCTTCTTCCTTGCTAGAGTTCAAGTGCCACTCGACGATCTTACTGCTGCTTTTCCCGGTGGTGCTGTTCTCTTGCTCTGACCTTGGATGTATGATCCTTTTACTTATAACTAACAGACTTTTTCTCATGTATTTGGAGTTGATTTGATGCAATGTAAGCATGAATAGAAAAGAAAACAAGGAGTTTGCCGACTGCTCGAAGAAGTAGAGAGAAGAGATCACAGTTATCTTCTCTTGGTTTCACAAGAGACGAAACTAAGAACAATATTTTTGTGAGTGAAATCCCCTCTTACAGCACTAGCAGCCCTTTATTTAGCCTCTATATTTATACTCCTAGTCAAAGTTAACAAAGTGCCTTCTAACAAGTAAATAAACAAAACATGCCTCAAGTTAAAGAAGTCCTATTCCTGTTTGAAGTTGAAGGAACTCAAACAAATAGAGAACAGGAAAAAAAAAAACTAATTCAAATAGTGAAATCCAACTTCGTAGTTGAACTACTTGACTGGGCTTCAGCTGATCCCAATATCTAGAACTTGTCCACAAGCCGTTGTACATAATGATTATATTAATCACAATATAGATGTTATCCTGACAGTTGAGTTTAAAACTAAGACCCTCCCCTCTGGTTTCTTTGCTTCTATTACCCGAAAAGATACTCCTACAATTTTATTTGCCAGATCTTATAAGTAAACATTAATTGATTAATGTTGCATTGCCATATCTCATTAATTAATAGATGCTTCCTAAATATCTAAAGTTTTACAATTGCATTGCCTCGGCAAGTTTTACTTTTGATATGACAACTAAATTAAACATATCCTTGTATAGATTCTTTTGGATGTTGGGAGAACCCCTGATGGTTGGATAGCAGGAAATCTAGCTAGGTGAATTATCTATTTATATAGACTATCGGTGGCATAGATTTGGCCATCGAATCGTCAAATCTTACCACCTGACCGGCATCGAAAGCCACAGTCTATGTAATCCTTCATTGCACTCATCCCAGGTCAAATTGCATTGGCGTGCTTCAAAATTTATCAATACCTGATGCATGGTAAGTCTTGATGAATCCTCTCAAGTTATTATTTCACGATCCCTCAAGCTCCCTCTATAATGATGGCATGGATCACGAAGCGATGCCCTTCATGAGCAAGGTGGACTCCTTCAAAGGGAAACTGAATCGGCAGCTAGCAGACAAGTTGATTACTTTCTTTGTTTGAATTCAGAAAGCTACATCAAATTCGAAAATGGGAGGTATGTGTTGTGGGAGAAGCCCGCCGATTAGAACCAAATCCCTCTTGGAATGTGCCCAAAGTCCCATAGTGAAATTGCCCTAGACACGAGCTCAAAATTTCGATCCAATGTCCATTTTAGACCATCGACTTGACTAGCCATGGGGTGAAGCCCACAACGGACATCCAACTAATAACTAAAAGGTTAATAGGGGATCTTTTCTCTACTGAATGGCCAGAACATGGTCCGATGGCTTGGAGAGTTAGGACTAACAAACCTACAAATTTTGGCTAATAGCCTACGAGCTCTACCTCTATATAAAGGTCCGAGGGGGACCCTCAGGTAAGAAAGAAGCAAGCAAAAAATTGGGAGAAGAATGAGGAGAAGGCTCCAATCTCTTTCTTCTCTCTCTCTCTCTCTCTCTCTCTCTCTCTCTCTCTCTCTCTTTGGTTGTTCCCAAGCTTCAACTAACTTTAGCATTAGAGGGTCTCCCATTGGAACACCCTTGGTGAGTATGGACTTGCCTTGCAAACATCTTCCGGTATCTCAGATCTTGAATGGTGTCCAACTCTAGCTACCTCAGCATCCTTCCAGATCCTTATGGCAATACCTTGCATATTAGTCCTCATTGAAGGATTGGGTTGCGCATCGGATTGGTCAGAGTTAGAGGCAGTGGATTTCAAAAAATTTATTTGATTCGACATGCAATGTATAGATTTAAATTAGATAATAAAAGCATTTATCAGTATTTAATTAAAAGGGAGTGAGTGATAAATGCTTTACCATCTTGCGCAGGTAGCAATTCACTATGATTGATGATCGTGGTTTGAGGACATCCATTTGTCGAGCTGTACAGGTGTCTGGCCTTTACAGGTATCCACTCGAACTTGGCCTAGGAAGCTTTCTCCCGATCTGATCCACCTACTCCAAGGTAGATCTTAGGGCTCCTGGATCTACAAATGAATAGATCTTCAGAAGCCACTAGATCAACTCTTGATGTGGCCTTCTTCTTCCTTTAGTTGGACAGCACCTAGACTACTTCAAGTGCACTAAGGATCTATCCAACACCTTTAGGCATGGATTGTGGCAGCACCCTAACTCTTAGGTGTGTGATATTGGAGGGTAGTGGAGGTGGGAGAGAAGCAGGATTTTGGGTTGGAAGTTTTTAATATATCTACCAAACTCTTTGGCAAGGGGTCTAACTTATAGACCCTAGTCCCTCACCCAACAAACCTTGGGCAGCACCCATTTGAAATCAAATTTCAAAATGGGTCATCCCCTCCTTTCTCTCCCTTTTCTTCATACAATATTTGCATGAGAAATAACCAAAGGGGTATGGAAGATTTATCCATTTCAAATTTTAAGTAGGGCTTATGCCTAACAACTTTGTTTAAATTTGGAGTCTTCAAATTCAAAGTTGAAATTCAAATGGGCAACCTTCCTCATCTCTATCCCTTATCTATAAGGGGCTCACACCCCTAGATCTTATCCAGGGAGGGGCGTGCGCCCCTTCTTTCTCTCCTCTGGATAGGGGGTGCAAGCCTCTCATCATTATTCCCTTTTTGGGTGTGCACCCCATTTGACTTTCAAATGGGCGTGCACCCTTTCTCTTTTGAAAATGCACAAAGAAAGAAGGGGGGGGGGGGGGGGGGGGGGGGGGGGCACAAACATTTTGGTGCCCCTCCATCCTTATATCATTCAACCAATGTTTGGAATTTGAATAAAATTCAATTATAGGAGATTAAGGGCAACCAACTTTTGGTGCCTAATTCCGAGCCCAAATGGATTAGGTTGAGCCCTATCTGATAGAGAACCCAATCTAGGAGAAATTTGGATCTAATTATGTGCTAGCATGATTACCTTAGACCCAACTAGACTATTTAAATCCAATTAAGCAAACTTAGACCAAAATTCTTGATTATATGATCCTATAGGTTCAATTCTGCATGGTAATGAAATATGTTATGATGTCTATCATCAACATCATTGAAACTCTTTTCGATAAATATGAACTCTTTCTAATTTAGTCAATTAGAATTATTGATCATCAACATAATTTTAATTGATCCCATAATCCGTTAGTGACACCCAGTAATGTATGATAGCAATTCATTAGAACTGAAGAGATGAACCTCTAGATATAGTTATCGTGTGATTTGATTTTTCTATTATGAGTCTCGATAGGATCGAGGTTAAGGATAACTCGTCAAACCTTATCCCTGTCATATGATAGAATCAATCGATCCGAGTCCGATGTAAAATCTTATGAAAACTTCTTTCAATCATTCACACTACCATGGACATGGGCTTTAGGACTCAATTTCATGATCTATATAGGACTATTTCTTTTGTACTAAGGTCGATAGATCCTATCTTGGTGCAATCCAATTTCTATAATGAACATACTGTAGTCAATATATACCTCAAGACTTCATATGGCTAGAAGATCAAGTTATGGTGTAGTCAAACTATAGCACCTTTAAGATGAATAGCTAATGCACCTCAGGTCAGAGAACTGAATACACAACTACAGTTTCAAGTATGTCATTAATGAAAAGATAGATATTCTTATAACTACTCATAACTGGTCATGCTTAGTATCCTTATTCTTAACAAGCACTGGCACTTTCACTCCGATATCTCCACACCATAGATTCAAAACTCATCTATCTGAAGGAAGTGATCATGCACCAATCTTTTTCGATCAATCACAATCCCCATGATAATCCTACAATCAAGAGTATTTTATGAGTTAACCATACATGTCTCAAATTTTCAACTCTTGAGAATATGTATTATCATATCTATTAACTCAATGGATGATTCATAGATACTATAAATATAGATGTGAATAAATAAAAATTAAAATTTTATTAATATAAAATTAATTATATAAAATATATTCTAAAAAAAATTTTACAAGTATCGACCAATCTGACTTCTAGGGCATATATCCAACAAACTTTCACTTGACCTAAAGCTAATTTGCTACAAATCTAAGTCTCATATTCTTAAGATGGGCTTCAATCCTTTGCTAGCTCAATTGCTTTATTAGTGGGTTAGCGACGTTGTCCGCAATATCATCTCTCTTTTTCTTGATATATTCTTTCTCAAGGTAATCATGCATGAGGTGGAACCATCGCTTGATGTGCTTGAATTTCTGATGAGACCTCAGCTTCTTAGTTAGTGTTATAGCATCATTATTGTTGCAAAATAGTGAGATGACATCTGATGGTATCACACCCAACTTTGTAATGAACTTTTTGAACTAGAATGCCTTCTTTGTAGCTTTCGATGCGACGATATACTCTACTTCCATGGTACATAGATGAGCATTAGATCTAGAGTCAATTATCTAACTAGATGCAAAAGAAATCATTATGTTAGTTTCTATAATGAGCATACCTTCAGAAGATCCATCTTTCTTTTTATTTTTCAAACTTGCAAGGTAAGCTGGGCAGTTCCATTTCCAATGGCTGTCAATGTTACAATGGAAATATTTTTCTCTTTCTAAGCCTTCTTCTTTGAAGCCACCTTTTTCTCCTTCTTCTTGCTCTCTATCTTCTGCTTCTTTACAAACTTTTTTTTCTTTCTAGTTGACTTTTTTTCGAAGAAGTTTGCTCCACAGCAAGTAAAGAGCTCTTTAAACTTTTCAAAATTTTCTCAATCATAACTATTATATTCATCAACTTAGCAATGGTGCATTGAATTTTATTCATATGGAAGTTTACTATAAATTGTCCATACAAATCTATAAGAGACTATAGAATGAGGTAAATTTGCAACTCCTTATCCATCGGCATACCAAGCTTCTTAAGCTTCTCAAGATCCTTGATCATTAATGTCAAACAGTGATTGTGGATCGACCACCCATCATGTATTTTTTCTTTGAAGAGCCGTCTAGACACTTCATAGCAAGCTATGTGGCTCTGCTCACCATATAACTCATATAAGTAAGCTAGAATCTGCCTGGTTGTCTTCATGTTGGCATTTCAATTCGTTAGATATTGAGGCCAATATATAGCACCTAACTTTATTGTCATCGTCTGACCACTAATCATGAGACACTCTTTGATTAGCAGTCGGATGGACTAAAAGAGCGAGAAAGTCCTGGTCAAGTACATAGCTAATTTTCTAGAAACTCAAGATGATCTTTAAGTTGCAGAGCCAATCCTTAAAGTTTGGTCTAGTCAGCTTATAGTCTTTAGGATCCGGGCTAGGGGATTGAAAGCAGACATTATTTTCTATAAAGAATCAAAGTTTCTAGTTAGATATTATAATTGACTTAACTAATTTATTTTAAAAATTTTATTTTAAAAAATAAATTTGGGCTTTCACTATTTTCTTGGATTTTTTACACTTTTTGGATAGAGAAACAAAAACCTCCATGATTAAGAATTTTTAGTGGGTATTGTGGTCTCACTAATTGACTCACCACCTCACCTAATAATTATTAGTAATGGATCAGCCGATGAGTGGATAATTTTTGTCCAATATTTCTTTAAACATATTGCAGCCAACATCGATCTCTAATTTGTGAAGCCTCACCATGCCCGAAATACTGGCCCACTCATTAGTTAAGTCAGACCCATCGTTTATGCCAAATGAAATTATCATTAGAATTCTTACCATATTCGAAATATTAAGTCCAACCTCATTTCCATCCTGCAGCATCTCATGCCAATAGCATGGTTGTGTCTTTCTGGCGCAACTGAACCACTGTGTCTAGTCAAAAACAATCAACCTTAGGAAGGACCCGTACAACTATAATGATGGAAGACCGTAAGACTTAATATCTTATAGAAAGATTTAAATTTAGGTCTCATCCTTAATTATTCATAATTGTTATGACTAACCGAGTGGTATGGTCTAACTCGAATCATTAAGCAATCTAATTCAAAACTTAATTGACTAAGTTGGCCAGATAAGTATGATCGTTAGGAGGGTTACAGATGCTTGCCTTAGACACCACTTATGCATGGATAGGTAAGCATGATCTCAATTAAAAATCATGATCCAGACTTGCCTTAAACATCAATAATTAATTAGAATCGAATAGGTCAGCTTAGATTTGGGCTCGAACCACTGAGCCAAATTAGATCTTTGATTTGATTAACAACATATGGCTGTTAATCGATTTGATCAATTTACAACTATTGGGTTTGGTCATGAGCACACATGATCCAATCCTAATCAACTTTTGATTCAGTTTAATCAACCGCTTAAACTAGACCTAATTGAGCTATCCATACCAAAAACCCCATATCTTATGTAGTGAATTTTAGATCTTAAATTTTTAATTTTAGATCTCTTAGTTTCATATTTTAATTCTTAATTAAGTGCATTATGAACATGGAATTTGTTTGAATGTCGAAATAATTTCTTATTTTGTATCTCATATATATTTTCTGTCTGCACAAAGGAGTCGACTCATCTTGGACTCGAGTCAACTCATCACAGTGAGTCGACTCAACTTCGAGACCAAGTCTACTCCCTATGATAAATAGAAATATGTTAAGCCTCAGCTTACACAATTGAGTCGGCTCGTCTACAACCTGAGCTGACTCATCATGGTTTCGAGTTGACTACACCAAAATTGAGTCAACTCACCAGGGTCTTGAGTCAACTCGAATAAAAATGAGTCAACTCGACAGGAATGCCAGTAACAAGTTTCAAAGATTCAGTTCATATGTGCATTATCAAAAGTTCTAGTTTAGATGTCAAAATAATTTTCTAATCTAAACAACTTTACGTGCAACATATATAAATAGATCCTAGGATTTTTGGATATAGGATTTTCAAAAAATTAAGTTTCTTTTGTTTCATGGTTCTTCCTCTTAATTCATGCAGGCACCCCCTCTACCATAGTCCTCTATGGCAGGATGGCCTTTAAAATATTTTTTAAGGAGTACTAGGCTACTTAGAAAATAAACTAAAACTACATATCTCATATGTGTACATATATCTCATATATGAAAACATGCTGATCTATACTTAAAAAAAAAAGAAATTAGATGTGCACTTAGTTTCAGATCTCATCTAAATAGATCTGATTTAGATCTATGATCCATGCACAACTTAGCTCTCATACCAATTGAAGGATCGGGTCACGCATCGGATCAGTTGAGTTAGAGGCAGCAAATTTCAAAAATTTTATTTGATCCGACATGCAATGTATAGATTTAAATTAGATAATAAAAGCATCAATCAACATTTTAAAGGATGTGAGTGATAAATGCTTTATCACCTTATGCAGGTAGCAATTCATTATGATTGATGATCCTGATTTGAGGAGGTCCACTTGTCGAGCCACGCAGGTATTCAGCCTCTACGGATATCCACTCGAATCTAGCCTAGGAAGCTTTGTCCCGATCTAATCTGCCTATTCCAAGGTGGATCTGAGGGCTCCTGGATCTGCAATCGAATAGATCTTCAAAAGCCATCGGATCAACTCTTGATGTAGCCTTCTTCTTTCATTAGTTGGATAGCACTCGGACTTCTTCAAGTGCACTAAGGATCTGCCCAACACCTTTGGGCATGGATTGTGGCAGCAACCTAACTCTTAGGCGTGTGATATTGGAGGGTAGTGGAGGTGGGAGAGAAGCAAGGTTTCAGGTTGAAAGTTTTTGATATATTTATCGAACTCTTTGGCAAGGGGTCTAATTTATAGACCCTAGACCCTCACCCAATAAACCTTGGGTGACACCCATTTGAAATCAAATTTCAAAATGGGGCATCCCCTCCTTTCTCTCCCTTTTCTTCATACACATTTGCACGAGAAAAAACCAAAGGGGTGTGGAAGGTTTATCCCATTTAAATTTTAAGTAGGGCTTATCCCTAACAACTTTGTTTAAATTTGAACTCTTCAAATTCAAAGTTGAAATTCAAATGGGCAATCTTCCTCATCTCTATCCCTTATCTATAGGGGGGCCCCTGGATCTTATCCAGGGAGGGGCGTGCACCCCTTCTTTCTCTCCTCTTGATGGGGGGTGCAAGCCTCTCATCCTTATCTCCTTTTGGGGCATGCACCTCATTTGACTTTCAAATGGGCATGTGCCCTTTCTCTTTTGAGAATGCACGAAGAAAGAAGGGGGACCGCCAAGTGTTGGCACCCCTGCATCCTTATCTCATCCAACCAATATTTGGAATTTGAATCAAATTCAAATTCAATTACAGGAGGCTAAGGGCAACCAACTTTTGGTGCCTAATTTAGAGCCCAAATAGATAATTAAGCTGAGCCCTATTTAATAGGAAACCTAATCCAAGAGAAATCTGAGTTTAATCATATACTAGCATGATTGTCTTTGATTCAATTGGACTACTTAAGTCCAATTAAGCAATCCTAGACCAAAGTCCTTGATTGTGTAATCATATGGTTCAATTTTGTATAGTAATGAGATATGTTATGATCTCTATTAGTAATATCATCAAAAAAAAAATTTATTGATTAGAACTCTTTTCAATTCAACTAATTAGAATTATTGATCATCGACATAATTCTAATTTATCCTATAATCCACCAGTAATATCTAGCAGTATGTGGTGGTAATTCATTAGAACGAAATAGATGAACCTCTAGGTATAGTTACTGTATAATTTGGTTCATCTATTATGAGTTTCGAAAGGATCAAGATTAAGGATAACTCATCAAACCTCATCCCTATCATATGATTGAATCAATCGATCTGAATTCGATATGAAATCTTATGGAAACTTCTTTCCATCATTTACGCTCTATGGCCATGGGCTTCAAGACTTAATCTTATGATCTACATAGGATTACTTTCTTCTACTTAGATTGATAGATTCCATCTTGGTGCAACCTAATTTTTATAATAAACATATTATAGTTAACATACTCCTCAAGGCTCTGTATGGCTAGAAAATTGAGTTATGGTATAGTCAAACTACAATACCCTCAAGGTGAGCAACCAATGTATCTCAGGTCAGAGAACTAAATACACAATTGCAGCATCAAATATATTATTCACGAGAAGATAGATATCTTTATGACTACTCATATCTGGTTACGCTCAGTATCCTTATTCCTAACAAGCACTTGCATTTTTGCTCTGATATCTCCATATCATAGATTCAAGACTCATCTATTCAAATAAAACGATCATGTATTAATCTTTTTGGATTAATCATAGTTTTCATGATAATCCTACGATCATGAGTATTTTATAAGTTAACTAATAATAGCACATATCTTAAATTATCAACTCTTGAGAATATATGTTATCATATCTATTCACTTAATGGATGATTCACAGACACTATAAATACAGATGTGAATGAATAAAAATCCAAATTTTATTAGTATGAAAGTTAATTATACAAAATATATCTTAAAAATTTTTTATAAGTGTCGGCTAATTTGGTCTCTAAGACATACATCCAACACTCACAATATTTACAATTTTTTAGGCAAAGTGCTAGGGCAAGTGTGTCCATGATATAATGTGTATTTCATATATTTATGATCATCTTTTTTAATTGATTCAATAATTATGAAAATAATCAGAAAAATGGGTCACATTTAGGTTTCGTAGAAATATATACAGTGGGATAATACTAAAAAATTATTTTTAGGGATCCATATGTACTTGATTAAGTTTTTGGAATAGCTTTGCACTAGTATATAACCTATTGGGGATAAATCCATGCCTGCCAAAATTTGGCTAAGAATCTGGCTCCTGATCAGTTCCATCCGATTGTAGCTATAATGACTAAATCTTCACCCGCAGAAGTATTCGAACTCTAACTCATTCTGAGATGGCCGACTTTCAACATTGCAGTCAAATGATCCAATTGATTGAGAAGGCCAATTCTGGATTCAACAGGATGTTACAGATTCTTTCTTCAGATGAACTTGAACAGTTAAAGCTTCTATCCCAAGGGGGCTGGCTAGGTATCTGGCTTCTGCGCATTCTGTTCGACCGAACTCCTTCCAGCAACCTACATGGCTTCATCCGGATGATCTTCCTCCAGTCCCCCTTGGCAGAATCTTAGTCGAACTTCTTTCGAATCTCTCCTTCAGTGGAACTTCTCCAGTAGTTGAACTTCTTCCAAACTGCCCCTCAGACGAACTTCAGGACTTTATCATTGTTTGCCGATGAGTAACCCCGAGAATGGCCAAACTTCAAAGAAATAGTAGAGATGTTGGAGTGTTTCGGTTGCGCTCGCTCATTGTGACCACTAATCAATACTTGGTCCAATCAAACTTTTCTTTCGATCGAACTTCTTTCAGACTTCTTCCAACTACCTGAAAGGACCACAGCATACACCTACAATATAGCGAATAAAAGCCAACGCACGGTCAATCTTGAGAACCTCGAAACTCCTCCAAAATAATAACATCCAAGAGCCCTTCATCACCTACAGCTATCCTATTCGAACTTCAACTATTAGGTCCCAACAGACCAGCACGTCACGACAATAGACACCATTTTTCATAACAAACTCCATGTGACCCCAAACAGCCCACTACTAGACGGTTACGACTATTGCTCTCGATTTGTTACAGGCTCCACTTATAAAAGGAACCCTCTAGATACGTTTCTCTCGAGAGCTCTCTTTTTTATCCTATAACTCTACTACTTTTTTTTAAGCACTCCATTTTTGTTGGTTAGAAGAGCTAACTTGACCATTGGAGGATCCTGCCAGAGTCACCATCTCCGACTTCGATCAAGACTTATCTTGCAGATCCTCGACAGCAACCTCATCTTCTCCGACTCCAACGAACTCCAACATCTAGTGAAACTCCGCACTAACAGGATTAGTGTTAGAAGAAGGGCCCCTCTATCTTTTGAGATTTCTTTATTTTTAAAGGAGTGCTCAGCATAGATCTCTCTTCTCCTCCTCCAAAGTTCTTCTTTTTGGAAAGGATACCCCTTAGAAAAGCTTCAATCCGATGATCAACGACCTCTGCGGTCATATTCCATCTAGATCTGCCCGCTCCTATTTTATCTTCGATAACTCAAGCTCCACCTACAGCAATGATGGATGCGGAGTAGTTCAATCAGATAGTCCAACAAGTTTGCGGCATCATATAAGCGGTGCAGACCATGCGGCAGTAGTAGCCTCTGACGTCAATTCGACCAGAGCAAGCCACTCCAAAACCTTAGGATCCAGATTGGGGATGGCCGACTTGGGCTAGCCAGTCAGTGACCTCCGAAAAAGGGAAGCAAAGGGCTAAGAGCCCCTACTCTGATTATGACTCTACCTCCGGGGGGACTTTGCCTCCATTTAGTCAGAAGATCTTGGAGATCCACGATCGAGAGGATTTCCTGAACCAAAAATTGTAAGAGACAAACCAGCAGATTGAGAAACTCCATCATGCTCCTCCCTCCCATGGCGACGACATCTGCACCGACCCTCCTTTCTCTCAGAAGATTATTCTGAAATCCATTCCACCAAACTTCAAGCTCTCTCAATTCGAGAGCTATGACAGGACCTCCGATCCGATTAACCATCTGGAGATCTTTCGAATAATGATGCTACTCCACGGCATGCCAGACGCCATTCTTATCGAGCTTTTCTATCCACATTAAAGGAAGCAGTCAGAAATTGGTATTCAATCCTTAAGTCGGGTACCACTTTTTTTTTAATCAAATGAGTTACCAGTTTATAGCTCATTTCATTAGCAGTCGATGCTCCCACCGAGGTTTCAACTTTCTCATGAACATCAAATAGAAAGAAGAAGAATCCATCTAGGCCTATGTCATCCGGTTCAATGCTGCTACACTGGAGGTCCGAAACTTAGACTAATCTATTGCAATGGTCACACTAAAGGGCAGCCTTCAGAAGAATGACTTGCTATTCTCTCTAGAGAAGAAGTATCCCATGAATTTTGCTGACATGCTGGCTTGGGCTGAAGGGTATGCCCAAGCAGAAGAGGCTTTCAAGGTCAAGGATAATGAAGCCATTGGAGAGTGGCGAATGGATGAGCCGAGCAGACCCATTGAGAAAGAAAAGTCGAGTGAAGCTTGGCCACGCTCCCAAACTTTTTTTGAGCGCAAGCAAGCCCGGACTCCTCTCCGAGCTCGAAAGTAGGGAAGCCCTGACAAAAGGGCATGGCAAGGCTCCCCCTCCAAAGGTTTCATAACTATGCTTCTCTTAATGCTTCAAAAATCCAAGTACTGATGGAGATCAAGGGACAGTTGCTAAGGCCAAAAAGGATATGCTCTCATCCTAGCAGACGCAATTCCAACTAGTTCTGTCTCTACCATCATGATCATGGTCATGATATTGAAGAATGTATCCAGCTCCAAGACAAGATCGAGGAGCTCATCAGACGAGATAGGCTTGATCGATTTCTATGATATCGGTCTGAAGGATGAAAACATCGGCCAGGGGCACCACCACCATCAAAACCGCTAAGAAGGGAGCAGCAGGCAGATCGATCATCCCTCAGCATCATCAACACTATCTCTGAGGGACTTCGATGAGGAGAGGCTAGCGGATCAGCAGAGTTTGAGAAGAGATGGAGAACTAAGCAGCCCATTATTTTCACCAATAAGGATGCCCAAGGAGTTCAGTTCTCGCACAATGATATGGTTGTAATCTCTTTAAACATTGCTGACTATGATGTGCACCGCATTTTGATAGATAATGAAAGCTCTGTTGATGTTTTATTTTATGATACTTTCTCAAAAATATCTTTATCTAATAATCACTTGGGACCTATGAACTCTCCGTTGGTAGGCTTCATTGGCGATGTCGTGCCAGTTAAGGGTATAATAACTCTGACTGTGCCTGTAGGCAACGTCCGAAGCTGGCCAGAGCACAGATCAATTTTTTAGTCGTAAAAGTTTTATTTGCCTATAATGCTATTCTTGGCTAATCTGATTTGAATGCACTTTGAGCTGTAGTCTCAACTTATTTTTTAAAGATGAAGTTCCCGACAAGCTATGAAATTGGAGAGATTAGGGGAGACTAGGCCTTGGTAAGGCACTGTTACTCCATAGCCCTACAGAAAAACATCCAACGTGACCTTTGCCCTATTGATGGGCTGATGTTCACGATGACCTTACGGAGGAGCGAGATGACCCTATGAAAGATCTTGTAGTCGTACCCTTGGATGATGAAAATGCAGAGCATACTATGCAGATCGGCTCCAACTTGGAGGATGAGGTTCGAGAGCAACTCATTACCTTCCTATGGAGGAACGCAGACGTCTTCGCCTGGATCCCAATAGATATGTCAGAAATTGATGTTGAGATCATGGAATATTGGCTGGCTGCTGATCCCAAATATCGGCCAGTAAAAGAAAAGATGCACAGCTATACTCCGGAGAGGCAGAAAGCAATTGCAGAAGAAGTCAACAAGCTCCTCAAGGTCGAATTCATCCAAGAAGTTAACTATCCAAACTGGATCTCAAACGTGGTGTTCGTCAAAATGACGAACGATAAGTGGAGGATGTGTATAGACCTCAAAAAACTAAATAAAGTCTGTCCAAAAGATAGCTATCTTTTATCTAAGATTGATCAGCTGGCGGATGCAACCTCGGGCCACAAGCTTCTTCACCTTCATGAATACCTTTTTCGACTATAACCAAATCCAGATGGTGCTAGAGGATGAGGAGAAACTACTTTTATTACTGACCATGGTCTTTATAGTTATAGGATTATGATTTTCGAACTCTAGAATGTAGGAGCAACGTACCAGCATCTGATCATCAAAATCTTCAAAATGTAGATCGATCGTAACATGGAGGTGTATATGGATGACATGCTCATCAAGAGCTGAGCTTCAATAAATCACATTATCGATCTCGAAGAGATCTTCAGCATGCTTAAGAAGTATAAGATGAAGCTGAACTTGATCAAGTGCACCTTCGGTATAACTTCGGATAAGTTCTTGGGATTCATGGTGTCGAGGCGCAGGATTGAAGTGAATCCAGAGAAAATATAGGCTATTTAAGAGATGACAACTCCAAAAATAATTAAAGAAGTTCAGCGTTTGATTGAAAAAATGGCATCCCTAAAATACTTCATCTCGAGATTGGTCGAGCGATGCATATCCTTCTTTCAAGTTCTCAAGCAACCAAAGAACTTCTATTGGACCGTCGAATATCAACAAGCCTTTAGAGAGCTCAAGGACTACCTCTATTTACCTCTCCTATTAGCAAAGCTCGAACTCGAAGAGAAATTATTTTTGTACCTGACGGTTTTCCCAGTGGCCCTCATGGCAGTCTTGGTCAAAGAAGAGGCAAAAATGCAACGATCGATCTACTACATAAGTTGAGTTTTGAGGAATGTCGAGATCAGGTATACTAAGTTAGAAAAACTAACTTATGCTTTGTTGATTGCAGTCCGAAGACTCCGACCTTATTTTCAAGGGCACACCATAACTGTCCTCACTGATCAGTCAATTAAAGCAGTCCCTCATCGAACGGATGCCTTCAAAAGAATCATAAATGAGCAATTAAGCTTATAGAATTTGACATCAACTACCAACCTCGATCATTGATCAAAGTTCAAATATTAGCAGATTTTGTAGTGGAATGCACCATTGCAGGTGAACCCGAGTTTGAATAGAACTTCCTAAAGGTCATGGCTGCAACCAAGCCCCCTCGAAGAGAGAGTCGACCTTTCTGAAGGTTTTTGGGCCCCGTACATGGATGGTTCATCCAATGCTACTAGTGCAGGTGTGGGGTTGATCTTGGTTAACCTTGAGGGAGTCATCGTCGAATATGCGCTGCGCTTTGAATTTTTCATAACTAATAATGGGGCCGAATATGAAGCTTTGATCACTGAATTAAGAATAGCAAAAGAGTTAGAAGCAGATCGGCTCCAAGTCTACAGTGATTTTTAACTAGTGGTCAAATAAGTTAACGACAGTTACAAAGCTTGGGAAGAAAGAATGACGAAATATCTTAAGAAAGTAAAGAGCTTGACTCCAGCCTTCAATAATTTTAATATTTAACAGATTCTGAGGGTAAAAAATATATGAACCAATTTTCTCTCAAAATTGGCCACTTTAGCCCCAGTTGAACTGTCCAAAGAAGTATTTTTCGAAATTCTAAAGTGCCCAAGCTTAGAGGATTCACAGCCTGTTATGTAAATCGAGCACAAGCTGAGCTGGATTGACCCGCTAGTTGCATACCTCAAGGATAGAGCTCTTCCTCATAATCCAAAAAAAGCTCAAAAACTCAGAAATCAGGCTTTTTGATATATTCTGTATGAAGGCAAGCTATATAGAAGATCGTATTCTCTACTATTCTTGAGATATCTCCGACCTTCAAAGGCCGACTTTGCATTATGGAAAGTGCATGAGAGAATTTACGAAAGTCATGTAGGAGCCAGATTCTTGTCACAAAGATTGCTTCGATAAGATTACTATTGGCCAACCTTGTGCCATGATTCTACAGAGTATGTCAAGAAATATGACCATTGTCAGAGAAATACAAACATTCAGAGGCAGCCGACTTTCAAACTTACATCCCTGAGTATCCGGTGGCCGTTCGTTGATGAGTATCATAAATTTATCAATAAAAATATTAATTTATTAATTAATTTATATTAATTTTTAAGAATTAATGATCAATTTATATATATTTTTGAGAAATTAATATTTTTATTAATTAAAAAAATTAATTAAAAAATAATAAAAATTAAAAAAATAAAATTTTATTATTAATAGAAAGAGCTTATTTTTTTTGATCATAACAAAGTAAGTTTGAAGCAAAACGGAGCTAAAATGAAGAAGATATGAATTTCTAAAGAAATAAAAGAAAATAAAATTAAATAAAAAAAAATGGCTTAGTCGGCTCCGCAAGCCAAGCCACCAAGCCACCAAGCCAAGCCAAGCCGTTAAAGCCGACTCAGCCATGAAAGTCATCAGCCAGTCCATGATCTAGGCATGGATTGCCAGCTCAACAGACACCGGCAAATCACGATGCGACATGTGGCGGACCTAGACCCTTAAAGGGTCAATAGAAATCTATCGCAGCTCATAGGATATTTTGAACTTTTCACTCGATGATAGGAGGCACTGATTGGTTGTGGTGTGTAGTGCGATCAGTCCATGCGGTCCATAGCTACAGTAATTGCATGATCCAATGGCCTATGTTCGATCCGATGGAGATCCGACGGCCCATGACAAATCCTTCTTTGATTCGAATAGTGCTCAACGATCTGATGCGATCCGATGGCTAAAAAAATCAGCCGATGAAGATCCAACGATCTAGGAAGCTCCTGACTTGATTAAAACATCCAGAACTCGATTCGATGGTCAGATTCTCTCCTGATTAACTCAATTGGACGGTCAGAATTTAATCCAACCTGATCTGGGCCGATACGCATTCGATTTTGATGATTTTTGGTCCGTTGGATTTCTATTGAATGGCCAGATTTCACCAAAACCATCAAAATTCTTCCAAAACTCTTTTAATATAATTTTTATTTAAATTTCTTTATATTTTAACGATCAAAGAGCTCCTTAGTCCCACATTGCCCAGAAGAAAACTCTCTAGCCCTCCTAGCTCTATAAATAAGACCCTAGGCCTCTAGAGTTCATTATCTCCAATCAAGGTGAAGCTTTGGTACAGGAGGAAGCCAGACAATGGGATAATGGCTGCTTCAAAATAACGGATGTTGAGAAGAAGAGCTAGGCTTCTACACCATCCTTCTGCTAATGCCGATTCAAGATTAGAGATCAGCCTATTTTAATTTTTTTTATATATATTTAAATTATAAAATTTTAATTAATATAATATTTATTTTTATGTTCTTTAATTTTATACTCTTTATTTTTATTATAATTTAATTTTTATATTTTAATTATTATTTTTTATTTTTCTACAAGTAGATGCTATGATCTAACTGGTAGATCTTAGTATCAAATTTATTTTTCTGCATAATTTAATTTCTACTTCATAATTTTAATTTTTATTTTTCAACTTTAAATTTTATTTTTAAATTTTTTTAAGAAAATTAAAGATTTTAAATCTCAAAATACTATCTTTCTTATGGATTCGATCCGACTCACTGTTATCTATGTATTTTTAATTATTTTAAGAAGTTGGATTAAACCGATAAATACGGTGTCTTAACGATAACATCGTGTTCCTATCAAGTTTTTGGCACCATTATCGAAGAAGGCACGGATATTAAATTTTTGATCTTTTTAATTTTTTATAAATTAATTATAAATATTTTTTTAAATATTGCTTACTAACTTTTTATTTATTTATTTTATAGAAAAAAATAAAAAAGAGAAAAGAACAAAGAAGATTAGGGCACGAACAAAACTTTCAATCTTATTTGATGAGATCATTCCTAAATCCTAAATCTCTTTCCTTATTTTTAATATTTACTTTATTAATTAAAAATTACCTACTTAAACTTAATTAAAAATCTCATCACAAGATTAGAAATTCTAATTATTTAGAGCATCCATCATATCAATTTTATTTATTTATTTATTTTGATAATTGCTGGAGGTAAGGTAAGCTGTTCAAAAATTTAATTAATTACATGCATCCAGTTTAATTGCATAGAACCTTTTGCTTGAAAATCTAAATATGCATATCATATTGAATCAATTTAAGAGCATAATCCATTAAACAAGATAAGATGGAGATTTGATCATCCTTCCTTGGCCCACCAACAACCAACCCTCATATTGTATTAATCCAAATTTTAACTCTTAAAATCAATTAGACATCAACCCTTAAGGATATTCGAGCTCAATAGGATAAGAAAATCTTAGAGTTGAAATGGGTTAGGATTAATCAATTTAACTGATGTCTAAAAAAGTGGTTCAAGGACGATTGGATCCGAAGGAAGGTGGTTACATAATTGGCTCCGTTTGCTTACCTGACCAAGCACAATTGGTGTCTAAAATAAGAAATGAGGGGACTTCCACCGATCTTATACTTATCTGGCCAGTTGATTGGCTATCCTACACTTAGAGTGCTCGAAGGCTGACTTGAAATAGTTAGGAGCTGTATAGGTCTAGACTGATCTTAGGTTAACATTAATTTATTTAAAACTTATTTAAAAATAAATATTTTTACTTTAGGTATTTTAAATCTCTATTATCCTGACATAAGGTTGCCCTGGCATAACGGAAAGTTATGTTGCATGGTTGTCATAAGGTATGAAAAGATTGAATTAACTTAGAACTTAAAAAAAAAGAGTTTAAAAAAATAAAATAAAATAAAATAAAATAAAATAAAAGATTGAGGACATTAAGAATATAGTGAATTCTCCAACACCCGTGTGTTTCAGGTCGACTAGTCAAAATGGATTTAGTTCCTATTTTAGATCCTACAATCTCAACATCCACAATGAATTTAGCAAATCAGCCTCAGCCTTAAACCCTTAAGGACTTATGTTATCCAGTTAGTTCCATCCAACCCTCTTGTATCAGGTTGCTCCAACCCACAACAACCAACTTTGAAACTAAACCTCAAATCATTAACATACTTCCAAAATTTATGGGAATAGAGGATGCATATATATTCATTAGAAAATTTGAAGAGGTTTGTGCAATCATGAAACTACAATAATTGTTAGAGAACGAAATCAAACTAAGATTAATCAATTTTGCCCTTAAGGATAATGCCAAAAAGTGGCTTTATAGTCTTCCAAATCAATCTATCACAACCTGAGAGGGCTTTATGAGAATATTTTTAAAAAAATATTTTTCTCATCATAAAACAGCTAGAATTAGAAATGAAATAAATCAATTCTATCAACTAGCCAGTGAATCATTTTGGAAATACTTCGATCGATTCAAGAACCTCTTGACCCAATGCCCACACCATGGTATAGAAACTTAGAGGCTATGCCAAATAATTTATGAAGGGTTAGATTTAAATTTTCGAATAATGCTAGAGTCTATGTGCCAGGGATAATTTATGTACAAAGAACCAAATGAAGTCTGATAATTTTTAGAAGACCTAGCAGAGAAAAGTTTATAATGGAAAATAACTAGAGAACCAGAAAAATCCACACCTTTAAGAGGTGAAATTTATCAAATTCAAATCTTTCTAGCTGCAGAAGCTAAAATTATAACTTTGACACATAGGTTAGAGGCCTTAGAACTTCAGAAACTAGCCAGTATGAACCAAGTGTCTGCACCCATGTGCAATGGGTGCAATACACCAAACCATGTCCTTGAGGAATGTCCCCTCCCAATGAACCAATTAGATAATGGATGTGCACAAGTGAATGCTACATATCAGAGACCGTTGAACAATCCCTATGCACCTACTTACAATCTAGGTTGGAGGAATCATCCAAATTTTTTATGGTCATAAAATTCAAATATAGGCGGTCCAAGTTTCAATTAGCAGAATCCAAGGCCTAATCCTGTGATAAATACTCTGCCACCATCAGACTTTAATATTAATGAAAAGAAACTTAGTTCTTTAGAGAAAAGCCTGAAAACCCTAGCCAAATCTAATGCTGACACCAATGCTATCTTAAGCAATTTCATGCAAACCATGGGCCAAATTCTGAATTCAAATTCTCAGACCATAGCCCACTTATAAATGCAAATGGGTCAGCTGGCATTTACCATAAGTGAACGTGAACGAGGTAGGCTACTTAGCCAACCTGAATCCAACCTCAGGAATCAAAATGGTAAACCATCCCAAGGAAACCAAGTTAATCAAGTTAATGCTATTCATTCCTTGAGATAAAAAAAATAAGTGGATAATAAGGTAAATACACTTGACACCAAAGAAGACTTGAGTGCTGAGTCTATTGAGCCTCCCACTGAATCACTCATAAAAATGACTAAACCATCATTTGAGTCATCAAAAGAAGAGGCACCCAAAGTAGAGTTGAAACCCCTCCCTGAGTATTTAGGTCCATAAGAAACCTTGCCTGTAATTGTTGCATCATACTTGAATCCTAATCAAGAGGTATGTAATGAAGTGTCAATGAAGTTATTTAAGCAAGATCATATTAATTTATCTTCAAAATTAATACCACCTTTTGTCACCATTCTAGTACCTATTGAATCAAACTTAACTTCTAATATAAAAACTCCATTCATGAGTATTTTAGAAGAACAAATAAAAAAAATTCTTAATAAATATGGATCTGAGAATGGGACCATAAAATTATGTTCCCAAAATTAATAATGATTATATCAACAATGGGATTATAAATCAACTTTTTGAGATTAGCAATCCAAAATCATTGGAATTTATCAATTCAATATTTGACATAGGATAGTTAAACTACATTATGTCTAGCTAAAGACGGTAAACTTAGTGCTTGTTGGGAGGTAACCCAATATTTAGTTTTCTTTAGTCTAATTTATTTTTTTAGTTAATTTTTTTTTAGGATAATTTGAATAAATTGAAGGAAGAGCTTAAATTTTCAAAGACATGTGCTGGACCAAAAATATAGTCAGATATATTCTTTCATATTCTTTATTACATTCTTTATTTTTTCTTCTCCATTGAGGATAATATCGATTAAGTTGGAGGAGAGAAAAATAAAAATTTTAAAATTTTAAGTCCTAAAAAGTTAATATTTAGTATTTAGACACCTGATTATGCTTAAGAATCAAATTAAACTAAGCATTTTTAAAAAAAATTGATACATAGATAAGAGAATCTGTGAGATATTGAGGAATCAAGTATTAAAAAATTTTAATAAAGAATTAAGTCTAGAATATAAAAAGTCTTTTCTTGGAGTATTTCTAATTTTTTCTACTAGCATTAAAGAAAAGTCTACTTTTTATAGGCTTATGTAGGATAACTATACATTTCTTCATATAAAAAATTAAATAAAATAATTTTTATATAAAAAATTTAAATAAAATAGTTTTTAAGTACTTCTCATTGAGTAATCGGGCCTCTTTACCTAAGCAAGTATTGAGTTTTACATCAAAAGATGGGAAGGGCAAAGAAGCTCATTGTAAAGCTAGTCTTAACTCATAGTCCGTTTGATTCGAGCTAGTAAGCTCGAGGGATATTCTATACCTAGTGCCCTAAAGTCAATTAATTTGGATGTCATTGATCCAAGACTCGCTACATGGATCAAATAGAAAGCTTCAGAGGTTAAGACACTCCATAGTGGTACAATGTTTAAAAAAAAAATATTAATTTTTCATCAAGTAACTGGATCCCGTTGCCTAAGTAAGCAATGATATTTGCATCAAAAAGTAGCAATATAAAAATAAAAATTAATAAATAAAGAGCGAAAGTAGCAATACACTTGTCTATATGAAAGTTTAGATAAATTAGAGATAAAGATGAAATAATTTAAAAAAAATTTAAAAAAATTAATATTTTTTATTTAATTTTTTTATTGATAAGTATTAATATCCCAATGATATGTCTCACTTAAGCTATAATGAATATCAATGGCCATTTTGAAAACTGCTTAGATAAAATTTGAAACTCTAAAGTTAAAAGGTATTTAAAACTAAATTCTTTTTTTACTCGAGGACGGGCAAAGCTTAAGTTGGGGGGTGTGATAAGTACCATAAATTTATCAATAAAAGTATTAATTTATTAATTAATTTATATTAATTTTATTAATTAATTGATACATATTTTTGAAAAATTTATATTTTTATTAATTAAAAAATTAATTAAAAAATAATAAAATAAAAAAATTAATTTTTATTATTAATAGAAAGAGCTCATTTTTTTAATCACAATAAAATAAGTTTTGAGCAAAATGAAGCTAAAATGGAGAAAATATAAATTTTTAAAAATAAAAAAAAATTAAATAAAAAAAGAAAAATGGCTCAGCCGGCTCCACAAGCCAAGCCAAGCCGTCAAAGCCGACTCAGTCGATCCACGATCTAGACGTGGACCGCTAGCTCAGCAGAAACTGATGAATCATGGCATGATACGTGGTGGACCTAGACCCTTAAAGGGTTCACAGAAAATCTATCATGGCTCATAGGGCATTTTGGTCTTTTCACTCGGTGATACGAGCGCTGATTAGCTGCGGTGTATGGTGCAGTCGATCCACGTGGTTCATGAGAATAGTAATTATGCGATTGGATGGCTGCGATTGATTACGGTCAAGATCATATGGTGGTGGTTATTTTCGGGTTTGATTCGAATTTTATCAGCGATCTGGCATGATCCGATGGCTAGAAAATCAACCGATGAAGATCCAATGGTCTAGAAAGCTCCTGACGGTGATCAGGACTTCCAAGGCATGATTAGTGGCCAGATTTTCTCCATCAACGTACGATCGGACAGCTAGAATTTAATCCGACCTGATCTAGACTTATACGCATCCAATTTTGATAATTTTTGGTCCATTGGATTCTTATCAATGGCTAGATTTCATCCAGAGCAATAGAATTCATCTAAGACTCCTTTTAATCTAATTTTCACTTAGATTTCTCCATATTTTGATGATAAAAGGGCTCCTTAGTCCCATATTGCCTAGAAGAAAACTCTCCAGCCCTCCTAGCTCTATAAAAAGGACCCCAGGCCTCTAAAAATCAACATCTCCAGTCAAGGTAAAGCTTTGGTATAGGGGGAAGCCAAGCTATAGGTTAATAGCTGCTTCAAAATAATGGATGTCGAGAAGGAGAGCTGGACTTCTACACCATCTTTCTGCCAATGCCGATCCAAGATTAGAGATCAGCCTATTTTAATTTTTTTCTTCTTTTTTTATATATTTAAATTATAAAATTTTAATTAATATAATTTTTATTTTTATGTTCTTTAATTTTATGCTCTTTATTTTTATTATAATTTAATTTTTATATTTTAATTATTATTTTTTTATTTTTCTGTAAGTAGATGCTAAGA
Source organism: Cocos nucifera (assembly GCA_006176705.1). Lineage (NCBI taxonomy): Eukaryota > Viridiplantae > Streptophyta > Magnoliopsida > Arecales > Arecaceae > Cocos > Cocos nucifera. Next base: position 1,325,715 of record QRFJ01000018.1, read on the forward strand.
TCTAACTAGTAGATCTTAGTACCAAATTTACTTTTCTGCATAATTTAATTTTCACTTTATAATTTTAATTTTTAATTTTTGATTTTAAATTTTATTTTTAATTTTTTTAAAAAAATTAAAGATTTTAAATCTAAAAATACTATCTTTCCTATGGATTCGATCCAACTTACTGCTATCTACGCATTTTTAATTATTTTAAGAAGTCGGATTAAAACTGATAAACATGGTATTTTAACGACAACATCGCATACCTATCAAGTTTTTGACGTCATTGTCGGAAAAGAAATAGGTGCTATTTTTTTTTAATTTCTTTAATTTTTTTGTAAATTAATTATAAATATTTTTTTTTTAAATATTGCTTACTAACTTTTTATTTATTTATTTATAGAAAAAAAGAGAAAAAAAAAGAAGGAAAAAGGAAGAAAGCATCTAATCTTGGTGAGGTCAATCCTAACTCTAGTCCTCTTTTCTTTTTATTTATTTATTTATTTTATTTTTAAATTAATTTAAAAAAAAATATTTAAACTTAATTAAAAGCTTCATGATAAGATTAGAAATCCTAATTGTTTAGAGCATGCATCATATTAGTTTTATTTTTATTTTTTCTAGTGATTGCTGGAGATAAGGTAAGCCTTTCAGAATTTAATTAGTTGCATGCATCTAGTTTAAATTGCATAGAACTCTTTGATTGAAATTTTTTATGGATATTCATATTAAACCAAATTAAGGGCAATACCCAATTAAATAAGATAAGATGGAGATTTGATCATCTTTTCTTGGCCCACAAACAACCAACCAGCATCCTGCATTGATCTAAGCCTTTAATTTTAAAATCAATTAGACATCAGTCCTAGTAGCTCGAGCTCAATAGGACAAGTAACCTTAAAAGTTGAACCAGATTAGGATTAGTCAATTTGACTGATGTCTAGAAAAGTGATTCAGAAATGACTGGATCCGAAGGAAGGTAGTTTTTAATTGATTTTGTTCGCTTATCTGACCAAGCATAATTAGTATCTAAGGTAAGCAATGGGGGGACTCCTACCGACCTTACACTTATCTGACCAGTTGATTGGCTGATCCTACACTTGAAGGGCTTGAAGGTGACCTTGATAGTTAGGAGCAGTCTAGATCTAGGATAACCATGTTAGAATTGATTGATCAACTTGATTGCTAACCAACATCAAACCTAATTAAACCTAATTCTTCTCTCTTTTCTTAGTTCCAAGACTCCTTAGGACCTCTTCTTTAGAACTCTTCTTTCTTTCTTCTTCTTTCTCCTCTAAAAATAAAATAAAATAAAATAAAATAAAAATTAAATTAAACTAACTAAAAAAATATTAAAAATAATAATTAAATTAAATTAAATTAAAATTAATAAATAAAATAATTAAAAAAATTAATTTTTAATATAATAAAATAATAAGAAAATATAAAAATATTCCAAAATTTTTTTGAACCATATGTTAGGTTTGCACTAGTGCATGCATGATAGAAAATTGCTTTATCTGATCTAGTTGAATTCAACTATAAAATTAAAAGACTGAATTGTATTAAATTCGATAACTAAATGGTTGAAAATTTTAGAGAATCACCTAAGCAGATGAAGGAATACTTTATTTCTTCCACCTATAATCCATCGATTTGTATCCAATTACCTGAAATTCATGCTACCCACTATGAGATCAAGCCAACTATAATCCAGATGCTTCCATCTTTCTATGGGAATACCAATGAAGATTCTTATAAACATCTGGATGAATTTCTAAAAATCTGCTCTACGGTGAGAATTCAAAATTTAACTAATAATGCCCTCAGACTAATTTTATTTTCCTTATCATTAAAAGATAAAGCCAAGTACTGGCTTGGCACAATAGGGAGATCAATTAAAACTTGGACTGACTTGCAAAGTAAATTTCTTAAAAAAATTTACTCCATAGGTCGAACCAATACTACGAGGCGAGCTATCACTGAATTTGCTCAGCTTCCAGAGGAACAGATTCATGAGCCATGGGAGAGACTTAAGAAACTTCTTAGAAAATGCCCACACCATGGTCTGTCTAAGTGGCAAATAGTTCGAGCTTTCTATGAGGATTTAGGAGACCAATACAGACAGATGGTAGATGCATCCTGTGGAGGTGCATTCATGAACAAGAGTGAGGATGAAGCCTATACCTTATTGGAAATCCTGAGTGAAAACTCAATTAACCATGCTTCGTTATCTTTCTACCAAACCTAGGCAGGGATCCATGAATTTAAACATCTAGAATCTAATCCTAAGATTGATTCAAATTTGATAAATAAAGTAGACTTTCTTGCTCAAAAATTAGATCAAGTCCTAACCCTAGGTCAACAATCTTCTGCACAATTCACATCATCTTCTAATTATCAGGAGATTTGTTCAATCTATGCTAGCCCAACCCATCATGTGAGTGAATATTCTACGACTGCACAATTTTCACCTTTTATCCAAGAATAAGTCCCTGCTAAAGATTACTCCAAGCCAATTAATGATCCATTTTTAAATTTATATAACTCTGGCTGGAGAAACTATCCTAATTTTTTTTGAAAATCATAATAGACTCAGGCTCAGATCCAAACTCCATCAGTGCAAAATTATCAGAATAGACCTCAATACCAGAACTATGCTTATAATAGAGGTCAACCTAATAAGTCTTTTCAGCCACCATATTATAATCAGCCCTCATAACCACCTCCTTAATAGATCAATCTAGTTGACGATAGATTTAACCAACTTCAATAATTGATTCTAACTCAACAGCAATCTATCGTCAGGTTAGAAGCTCAAATTGAATAACTAGCTGAATCTAACATAAGGAGAGAACTAGGTCAATTATCGAGCCTACTAATTTTAAACAATCCACCTAATATCCACCAACCATCTGGATCAAGTTATCAATTTAATATCTCACTTAAGAATTCTCAACCTGAGAATACCAAAGTAATTTCTGAACTTAAAAGCTATAGGATTCTTATGGATCCATACCAAGATCAGATGAAAGAGGCTAGTACCGATGCTAGCTAAAATAAAAATTTAGAGGAACATGTTAGTACTGAGACTAACCACGTAGAAGAATCTGAGCTAGAAATTAGTACTGATACTAGTTCTAGTTTAAATGATATAGACATAGAAAAAAAGAGAATAGATGATTTATCCGTGACTTATAAATATAATGTCCTATTTTCTTCAACCTTATAAGCTGATTCTTCTTATAAAAATTAAGAGGCATGCAATGAAATATCAATGGAGTTATTTAAACAAGATCATATTAATTTACCTTCAGAATTAAAACCATCTTTTGTCACCATTCCAGCATCCATTGAATCAAACTTAACTCCTAATACAAAAACTTAATTCATGAGCATTTTAGAAGAACAAATAGGAGAAATTCTTAATAAACATGGGTCTGAGAATGGGGTCACAAATTATGTTCTTAAAATTAACAATGATTATATCAATAAAGGGATAAGAAATTACCTTCCTGAGATTGGCAATCCAAAATTATTGAAATTTGTCAATTCAATATTTGACGCAGGGTAGTAAGCTGCATTATGTCTGGCTGAAGACGATAAACTTAGCGCTTGTTGGAAGGCAATCTAATATTTAATTTTTTTTAGTTTAATTTATTTTTTTATTTAATTTTCTTTTTAGAATAATTTGAATAAGTTGGAGGAAGAGCTTAAATTTTCAAAGGCATGTGCTGGACCAAAAATATAGTCAGGTATATTCTTTCATATTCTTTATTACATCCTTCATTTTTTCTTCTCCATTAAGAATAATATCGATTAAGTGGGAGGGATAAAAATAAAATTTTTAAAATTTTAAGTTCTTAAAAAAGTTAGTATTTAGTATTTAGACATCTGATTATGCTTAAGAATCGAATTAAACTAAGTATTTTTTAAAAAAAATTGATACACAAATCAGAGAATCTGTGAGATATTAAGAAATTTAGTATTAAGAAAATCCAATAAAGAGTTAAGCCTAGAACATAAAAGATTTTTCTTTTGAGCATTTCTAATTATTTCTACTAGCATCAATGAAAAATCTACTTTTTATGTATATTTTTTCATATAAAAATTTATTTTAATAAAATAGTTTTCAAGTACTTCTCACTGAATAATCAAGCCTCTTTGCCTAAGAAAGCATTGAGTTTTGCATCAAAAGATGAGAATAGCAAAGAAGCTCGTTGTAAAGCTAGTCTTAACTCGTAGCCTATTTGATTCGAGCTAGTAAGCCCGAGGGGTATTCTATACCTAGTGCCCTAAAGTCAACTGGTTTGGGAGTCATTGGCCTAAGACTCGCTACATGAATCAAATAGAAAGCTTAAGAGATTAAGACACTCCATAGTGGTACAATATTAATATATATATATATTAGTTTTTCACCAAGTAATCAGATCCCGTTGCCTAAGTAAGCAATGATATTCACATCAAAAAATGGATAATGCAAAAATAAAAATTAATAAATGAAGGACGAAAGTAGCAATACACTTGCCTATATGAAGTTTAGACAAATCAGAGATAAAGATAGGATAATTTAGAAAAAGTTCAAAAAAATTTAATATTTTTTACTTAATTTTTTTTTGATAAGTATTAGTATTCCAATGATATATCTTACTTATATTCTACTAAATATCAATGGCCATTTTGAAAATTGCTTAGGTAAAATTTGAAACTCTAAAGTTAAAAGGTATTTAAAACTAAATTCTTTCTTTACTCAAGAATGAGCAAAGCTTAAGTTGGAGGGTATGATAAGTACCATAAATTCATCAATAAAAATATTAATTTATCAATTAATTCATATTAATTTTTAAGAATTATTAATTAATTGATATATATTTTTAAGAAATTTATATTTTTATTAATTAAAAAATAATAAAATTAAAAAATTAAATTTTATTATCAGTGGAAATAGCTCATTTTTTTTTATCACAATAAAATAAGTTTCGAGCAAAACAAAGGTAAAATGAAGAAGATATAAATTTCTAAAGAAATAAAATTAATAAAAATTAAATAAAAAAAATGGCTCAACCGGCTCCGCAAGCCAAGCCACCAAGCTAGCCAAGCCATCAAAGCTGACTCAGCTGCGAAAGCCATCAGTCGGTCCACGATCCAGGCATGGACCGCCAGTTCAGCAGAAATCGATGAATCACAAAGCGACACGTGGTGGACCTAGATCCTTAAAGGGTCCACAAAAATCTATCACAGCTCATAGAGTATTTTGGACTTTTCACTTAGCAATAGGAGGCGCTGATTGATTGAGGTGTATGATGAAGCCGGTCCACGCGGTCCACGGAAACAGTAATTGCGCAATCGGATGGTTGCAATAGCTTGCAGTCAAGATCGGATGGTGGAGGAAGTTTTCTACATCAGACTTCATGTGGATCGCTATCCAATGATAGCGCTCGATCCAGGGGATGAGCCGACGGTTCAGAATGCTTTCGATGATGATCAAGACTTTCGATGTGCAATCAATGGCCAGATTTTCTTCATCAACGCGCGATTGAACAGCCAGAATTTAATCTGACCTTATTTGGGCTGATACACATCTGATTTTGATAATTTTTGATCCATTGAATTTCTATCGATGGCCAGATTTCATTGAGAGCAGCAGAATTCATCAAAAACTTTATTTAATCTAATTTTCATTCAAATTTCTTCATATTTTGATAATTAAAGAGCTCCTTAGTTCCACATTGCTCAGAAGAAAACTCTTTAGCCCTCCTAGCTCTATAAAAAGGATCTCAGACCTCTAGAAATCGACATCTTCGATCAAGATGAAGCTTTGATACAAGAGAAAATCAGACTATGGGTTAATGATTGCTTCAAAGCAATGAGTATCGAGAAGAAGAGCTGAGCTTCTACACCATCTTTCCATCAATGCCGATCCAAGATCAGAGATCAAGATATTTTATTTTATTTTTTTCTTTTTAAATTTTATGCATTTAAATTTTAAAATTTTAATTAATGTAAATTTTATTTTTTACACTTTGATTTCAACTTTTTATTTTTATTATAATTTAATTTTTATATTTTAATTATTATTCTTTATTTTCCTATAAGTAGATGCTAAGATCTAACTAGTAGATCTTAGTACCAAGTTTACTTTTCTACATAATTTAATTTTCATTTCATAATTTTAATTTTTAATTTCTGACTTTAAATTTTATTTTCAAATTCTTTTCTTTTTTTAAAAAAATTAAAGATTTTAAATCTAAAAATATTATATTTTCTATGGATTCGATCTGACTCACTGCTATCTATGTATTTTTAATTATTTTAAGAAGTTGGATTAAAACTGATAAACACGGTATCTTAATGACAATATCGCATTCCTATCAAATTTTTGGAAGGTGTGATAAGTACCATAAATTTACCCATAAAAATATTAATTTATTAATTGATTCATATTAATTTTATTAATTAATTGATATATATTTTTAAGAAATTAATATTTTTATTAATTAAAAAATTAATTAAAAAATAATAAAAATTAAAAAATAAACTTTTATTATTAATAGAAAGAGCTTATTTTTTTGATCATAACAAAATAAGTTTAAAATAAAATAGAGCTAAAATGAAGAAGATATGAATTTCTAAAGAAATAAAAAAATTAAATAAAAAAAAGAAAAATGGCTCAGCCGGCTCCGTAAGCTAAGCCATCAAGCCGTCAAAGCTGAGTCAACCGTGGAAGCCGTCAACCAGTCTACGATTCAGGTATGGATCGCCAGCTCAGCAGACACCGACGAATCATGGTGTGACATGTGGCGAACCTAGACCCTTAAAGGGTCCACAAAAATCTATCGCAGCTCATAGGGCATTTTGGACTTTTCACTCGATGACAGAAGGTATTGATTGATTATGGTGTGCAGTGTGGCCGGTCCACGTGGTCCATAGCTATAGTAATTGCGTGATCCAATGGCCTATGTTCGATCCAGTGGAGATCCGACGACCTACAACAAATCCTTTTTTGATTCGAACAGTGCTCAGCGATCTGGCATGATCCGATAGCCAAAAAACCAACCGATGCAGATCCAACGGTTTAGAAAGCTTTCGACTTGATTAAAACATCCAGAACTTGATCCGACGGCCAGATTCTCTCCTAATTAACTCAATCAGACGGCTAGAATTTAATCCGACCTGATCTGAGCCGATATGCATCCGATTTTGATGATTTTTGGTCCATTGGATTCCTATTGAATGGCCAGATTTCACCAAAACTACCTTAATTCATCTAGGACTCTTTTAATGTAATTTTCACTCAAATTTTTTTTATATTTCGATGATCAAAGAGCTCCTTAGTCCCACATTGCCTAGAAGAAAACTCTCCAACCCTTTTAGCTCTATAAATAAGACCCCAGGCCTCTAGAGTTCATTATCTCTGATTAAGGTAAAATTTTGATATAGGAAAAAGCTAGGCTATGGGATAGTGACTACTTCAAAATAACGGATGCCAAGAAGAAGAGCTGGGCTTCTACACTATCCTTCTACCAATGCCGATCCAAGATAAGAGATTAGCCTATTTTAATTTTTTCTTTTTTTTAATATATTTAAATTATAAAATTTTAATTAATATAATATTTATTTTTATATTTTTAAATTTTATATTTTATATTTTTATTATAATTTAATTTTTATATTTTAATTATTATTTTTTAATTTTCTATAAGTAGATGCTAAGATCTAACTGGTAGATTTTAGTATCAAGTTTATTTTTCTACATAATTTAATTTTTATTTTATAATTTTAATTTTTAATTTTTGATTTTAAATTTTATTTTTAATTTTTTAAAAAAAATTAAAGATTTTAAATCTAAAAATACTATCTTTCCTATGGATTTGACTCGACTTACTACTATCTATGCATTTTTAATTATTTTAAGAAGTCAGATTAAACTGATAAATATGGTATCTTAACGATAACATCGCATTCCTATCATTCGTCCAATGGGGGATGGACATATTTGAATTTTTTTCGTGGCATCCGGATAGTGAAAGTTCCTCTTGATGGTGATCGACTATTTTATAAAGTAGATCGAGGCTGAGCCTTTGGCAAAGATCACCGAAGTAAAAGTACAGAACTTTATCTGAAAGTCGATTATTTGTAGGTTTGGCTTGTCTCAAATCCTCATAACAGATAATGGGTGGGAGTTCGCTGGAGCAAGATTTGCTGAATTCTATGAAGATCGAAATATCTTCCACTATTTTACATCAGCCGTCCATCCATAAGTAAATGGAGAAGCTGAAGTAATAAATAGAATCTTGCTGCAAGGTATCAAAGCAAGACTTGAAAGAACGAAAGGGACTTAGGTGGATGACTCTATCATGTGCTTTGGGCATACCGAACTATCCAAAAATTATCAACTGAGAAAATCTCATTTGCCTTAGCTTTTGGAACATAAGCGGTCATCCCAATAGAACTCAAATTTCTATCAGCATGAGTCATGGCATTCAATGAATAGCAAAACTCACCGAACCTCAGGGCTAACCTCGATTTATTGGAGGAAAAGTAGGAAAAAGTTTAAGTTTGGATGGCAGCCTACAGGCAAAAGGTAGCTCGCTACTACATCTCAAAAGTCAAAGACAAAATATTCAAAGTGAGAGATTTTGTACTTCGACGAGTAGTTATTTCACAACCTCAGAATTAAGAAAAGCTCGCTCCGAATTGAAAAGATCAGTATGAAGTAGAGGAGGTCATTCGGTCTAAAATTTATCACTTGAAGGAGCTCGAAGGAACAACTCTTCCACGATCTTAAAATTTTGAAAACCTAAGAATGTACTACCAGTGACTTTTTCTGAATAAAACTTTTCTATTCTAACATTATTGTTTCTTGGCACAAAAATCATGTGATGATAGAAAATAATAAATAACTCTCTGAAGCAATCAAAAGTGGCTTTGTTAGGAATAGGAGGAGAACCTCATCCTAACGTGAGCAAAGTTGAAGGCCTCACTAAGTTAAGACGAGATGAGGGGAGAGGCCCCACTAATGGCCCTAATGTGTCCTACAGTCCGTTAAAAATAGGAAGAGAACCTCATCCTAATGTGAGCAAGGTCGAAAGCCTCATTAAGTTAAGATGAGATGAGGGGAGAGATCCTACCAACGGTCCAAATATACTCCTACAGTCCATTAGGAATAGGAGAAGAACCTCATCCTAACTTGAGCAAAGTCGAAGAGTCTCGTTAAGTTAAGATGAGATGAGGGGAGAGATCCCACCAACGGTCCTAATGTACCCTTACAGCCATTGAAATAGGAAGAGAACCTCGTCCTAACGTGAGTAAGGTCGAAGGCCTCGTTAAGTTAAGATGAGATGAGGAGAGAGGCCCTACCAACGGCCCTAATGTACCCCTATAGCCTATTAGAAACAGGAGAAGAACCTTGTTCTAACATGAGCAAAGTCAAAGGCCTCATTAAGTTAAGACGAGATGAGAAAAGAAGTCCTGCTAACGGTCCTATTGCACCCCCACAGTCCATTAGGAATAGGAGGAGAACATCATCCTAACGTGAGCAGGATCGAAGACCTCGTTATATTAAGACAAGATGAGGGGAGAGATCCTACCGATGGATCCGATGAACCTCTACGATCGTGCAAAGGGTAGAAGGCCAAGGCCTTATGATGCGGGATAGCCTAAAAAAAGAAAAAAAAAATACAAAGCTTTCTTCCGTTCGTCAACAACAAATCACATCTGACCATGATACATTATTCCTAGGATAGATAGTATAGTTGCCTATACTCTACTCAGGAGGCGTGACTGATTGACATGGGACCAAAATACGATCAATCTAAATGATGCTGATGAATGCCATTTTAGAGATTAGTAAATAACTAGCAATAATAAAGTAAATAGACAGATAAGAGAAATTAAACATGCTCATGAATAATTATAAAAAAAAATATAAATAGAATGAAGGATAGCAAGCAATTAAGCCCGCAAGAAATCCAAAAAAAGATAAGAAGAATTTGGATCGTGGTAGTTAAGAAACTATCATGATTAGGGCTCTTAATCTTTTAACCAAATAGATCTATCGATAAAGAACAGGATCTTTACCAACATTAGATCTAAAAAAAAATAAGTAAAAAAATCAAAGATCAGTTGACAAGGAACGAAGGTCTTTATCAACGTTTGATCTAGAAAATAATAGATCACTCTTTCTCTCTCTACATGTATTGAAGAAGATAGATCTTCTTTTGGTGGAATAGGCTTATTGTTAGATATATGTACCCTAGAAGCCAGAATTGGCTGACACTTATAATACACTTCTAGGAGCAAAATTATAATTTTGACTAATATCAATAAAATGGATTATTTTTTAACACATATGTGTATTTAGTATCTGTGATACATCCTTTGAGTTAATGGTAATGATAGTTCATATTTTCAAGAGTTGAAAATTTAAGACATGAATAATCATTATTAACTCATAAAATGCTCTCGACCATAGGATCATCACGAGGATGGTGATTGATCGAAGAGTTTGGTGTACAACGCTTCTCTTTAGTAGATGAATCTTGAGTCTACGATGTGGAGACATCGAGCGAGGTACAGATACTCGTTAGAGAACGAGGGGCACTGAGGGTGACACCTCAAGTAGTCATTAGGGAGTCTACCTTCTCGTCAATGACTGACTCAATGTTGCCAGTAGTGTCTGGTTCTTTGACCTGAGGGTGCATTGAATAGTTTCACCTTGAGGGTGTTAAGTTTTGACTACACCATTATCGTCCTCCTAGCCATAGGAACCCTGAGGTGTTGTTGGCTATAGGCATGTTCATTGTAGAAACTGGATGGCATCAAGATGGAATCTATCTACCTCGGTGGTAGAGGAGCAGTCCTATGATAATCATGAGAATCAAGTCACAGAAGCCCATGGCCATGGCAGAGTGAAATAATAGAAAGAGTTTCTATTTAGATTTTCACATCGAACTCGAATCGAATGATTACATCATATGACAGAGACTAGGGTTTGACGAGTTTATCTTAATCCTAATCTGATCTGGACTCAAGATAGAAGAACTTAATCACATAGGTAGCTGCACTAAGAGGTTCGCATTCAACTCTGATGGGTTGCCAACATATACTGTCTGATGATAGAGATCATGACATATCCCATTACCATACAGAACTGAACCTAACTGGGTCACACAAACAAGGGTTTGAATCTGGTGATCATCAATTGAATTGATCTAGTTCAATTGATCTGAATGAGATTCAATTAGGTTCAAGGAAATCGTGCTAGCACTCGATTGAACCTAACATTCTTCTTTTTCTATCATAATAAGTTATCCTGTCTGAGCCAAAGGAGTTTGTGCTCAATCAGAGGCCTTCATATGGTCTGATTGGAGGTTGTCCAAGTTAGAAAAGATTGTCATATTTTGTAAGACATTACCTACCATTTTTGGTCACCTACCATTTCTTGTTCTTTGACTTTGGTCAAAAGTCTACCTTTGACTGGTCAAACGTTGACCGTTGATACTTTGACTTTTGACCACATATCATGCACCTATTGGAGAGCTGGTGGGGGCTTGTCCCTCTGCCAGAACCTGGCAAGGAGGAGGATGCACGCCACCCTAGGCGTGTGCCCAAGTTGGAGGCGCCTAAGAGTCCTTGTTGGACAAAGACTCCATCTCCTTTTTGGATTCCAATTAGAATTCTTCTAAGAACCAACTTTGACTGGTCTTAGGCATCCTCTAAGGAGGAATCCAGGGAACTCTATTCCCACCAATCAAATTTAGATCTGATTTCATAAAGAGTTGTGATTGGTTGGGAAGAAGAGGAGTTGGATCACAGCTAGTCTATAAATAAGACCCTGTACCCAACTCAGATGGATATGAGATTGAAGCTAAGAGTTTCCATACGCCCCAAGGCTGTCTCTCCTCTCCTTCTCCATGCCAAACCACCTTCTCCCCTTGCTCTCCACATCCAAAAGGAGTTTTGGATTTTTGCTGGTGCGATTCAAGCAAGAGAAAGGCGATCAAAAGCAAGAAGGCTGCACTGCTGCAAAGGACGACTGCTGATCTTCAAAAGGAGTTTTGAAAATCCTCCAATCAGATCCAGACTTAATTTTTGAAGATGTGATAGAGAAGAAGAGATCTCCAGATTAGCCCAAGTGGATACTGTATAGAGGCTAGGCGCGCGTGGCTAGATCCAGAAACCTTCGCTGCATACAGGATTCATAAAGGGTAATAGGATACCCAAATCAGATAAATTATTTGATTTAATTTATTTTTATTTATTTTTATTTATTAAATAATATTATATTAGATTGAAAATATCCAGATCGTAATATAGATCAAGAAAAAATTTTGAAATATATCTCTTGATCTGATCAGATTGAACGAACCTGGACCAGAAATCAGGATTTCCTTCAACTGGTATCAGAGCTATGGTTCTAAATATTTAGATCTAATTTAAATTTATTTTAATCAAAAAATAATTGATTTCAGATGTCACATAGAGATGATCAGATCTAAAATCAAGAAAAAATTAAAATTAAATGATTTGGATCTAAGATTAAAAGATATGCACGACTAGTTCTAGATAGAATATTTCTATGAATAGTCTTGCATGTTTTGATTTAATTGATTAAATCATATTTATGATCTTTTTATTTATTTTTTTGATATTATAAGTATATATAATAACATCTAATAAAATAGCAAATAAATAATTAGTAATTATTTAACATCATTATGAGATGATTGATTTGCATGTCTAGACTAGTTGTAGATAGTTCTTACATAGTGTCTAGATTAGGGTTTTATTTTGATAAGATCAATTTAAATCTAATTTTTAGATTATTATAGATAATTTAGAATGAAAACATACATGATTCGATACATGAGATGTATGCAAAATATGCATGATAGACTTACTTTGTATATGAGATATATGATATTAGATCGATACTGTTTTGTAGTATTGAATGTTCTTTGATTAAAGGTGTTCTCTTGGCCGTCTGGTCCATAAGAACGAAGAAGGGTTTAAAAGCCCTCTCTTTTCATTCATGGGGTGTTCTTATGACGTGTAGGGTGCTGCGCATTCGTCCTTAATCAGAAATCCAAAACTTACTTTCTGCAAACCCTATGATCCTGAAAACCATTAGGATTTATGTGCATATTTTATTTATGAATCCTACTTAATTAAGAATTAAGTTGTATAGAATATTAATTAGATCTAAAATTGAGAATTTTAGATCTAAGACATATTCATAATACTGGGTTCGAGCTTGGGTAGCTTAATTAGGTCTAAGTGGTTGATCAAACCGAATCAAGAGTTGGTTAGATGGATCAACAATGCTTAAATTGACCAGCCTAATAGGATTATGTTGAATCAAGATCGAGTCACGATCAGCAGACCTATAATAGGCTCAGAGGTTAGAGTCTGGATTGTAGGCAAATTCAATTGGTTCTGGCTCAACAATTTGGTGTCTAAGGTAAGTTTGGCACATACGACCGACTGGTTTTTAATTGGAAGCTACTCGATCTGAATGCATTCTTGTACGAGTTAATGGCATATTCCTTCCATCGGTCTTACTTACCTGGCATATCTATGACACGGTTCTTGATATGAGGTGGTCAATAATCGAGCTAACCCGATGCCACTAGGTTAGTCATATTGTTATGACTAAGCCAGTCTGTTTAATGAGACCTGATCAATTCTTCCTAAGAAAAGATTAAGTCTTAAGGTCTTCCACCATTGTAGACGTGCGGGCCTCCGGGTGATTGTTCTCGTGGGATAACAGTAGCTTAGTTGCACCGGGAAGATGACCAATGTCTTTGGGCATTGGATGCTATGGATTGGAGGATGAGTTGGGCTCAGATTTTGGATACGGTGAGAGACTCAATTAGGAACCCAGTCTATGCAAATGGGGTCTGACTTAACTAGAGTGGATCAATATTCCAGATACGGCGAAGATTCATGATTAGAGACCAAGTTTGGGTGCCCATGATTAGAGAACTCATTGAATAAGAGTTGTTCACTCAATTGGCTAACCGATCACCAATAACTGTTAGGTGAGGTGATGAGTCAGTTGGTGAGACCGCGCAGCCCACCCACTAGAAATCATTAATTCATGAAGATTTTTGCATCTCTACAGAGGAGTGTAGGGATCAAAAAAATAGTGGAGCTATTTGTTTAAAAATAATATCCTAAATAATTGGTTAGTCAAAATTACAATATCTAACTAGAATCTTGACTCTTCTACAGAAAAATGTTGCGTCCAATCTATTGGCACATATCCTGGACACACATAGATTGACTGGACGTAATTATAAAGATTGGCCAGGAACTACAAAATTAGTTTTGGGTTTCAGAAAGTTAACTGTTTTTGGACTAGGACCTCCCACGTTACCAGCCCATCCATCTGTTGAGACAGAGAGCGTCTCTGAAAAAATGGATAGACGAGATAATCAGGCCAGATACTTACATGTTGGGCTCGATGTCTGATGAGCTCCAGCGCCAACATGAGGATATTGAGACTGCACGTCAAATGTTGGCTCACCTGCAAGAGATGTTTGGTGAACAGAGTCGCGCACGCAAAATTCAAGTCACGAAATGAATTTTTAAGGCTAAGATGCGTGATGGCGTCAGTCCAAGTCACTGTCTGATATGACAAGGACATAGAAGAGGCTTCAGAAGCTCAGTGTGAAGTTAGACTTGGACCTGCAGAACGATATTATCTGCAAATCCTGGACTGATGCATATGGGCAATTCATCATGAATTACCACATGCATAAACTTCAGTATTCTTGGCCCGAATTAATGAATATGCTGCGTTACCGCTGAGCTTTCATGAAAGGTTCTAAAGGCTCAGTTCTTGCTATGGAAAGACTTCTTCTAAAAGAAAATCTTCTAGAAAGAAAAGAAGTCTCGTGAAAAAGCAAAAGGAGGAAGGATAAGAAGAAAAAGGCAGAGCCGAAGAAGAAGGCCGATGTCAAAGAAAAGTATTTCCATTACAACAGCGACGGGCCATTGAAAGCGGAACTGCCCTACTTACTGGCCACCGCTGAAGAACAAAAGGAAGGTCCTTCTGGAGGTATGCTCGTTATTGAGTCTAACCTTACGGTTTCTTCTGCATCCAGTTGGGTGCTTGACTCTAGTTCTAGTGCTCATTGCGCACTTCTTGCAGGATCTTGAGATGCAGGAAGGCTTGAGGGATAGGAGACATGATCCTATATGTCGGTAATGGGCAAGAGTTGCTGCAGTAGCCGTGGGAATACCCTCTTCGATTCCTCTGGTTTAGACTTGTTTTGAAAGACTGTTATTTTGTGCCCTGCAGCTAGCAAAAATTTGATTTCTATTTCATGCTTAGCACCGAGAAGGTTATGTTGATCACCTTCTTTAAGGACCATTGTACATTCTTATGAAAGAAATAAAATTGCAAATGGTTTTCTTTATTAATGGTCTTTATCAGCTACATATTGATTACCTATTTTAACTATCGAGCAAAACGTGATGCAAATGACCTAGGGATAGTCTAAACGACAGATATCTATGGCACTAAAGATAGAGTCATATAGCAAGAAGATAGGTCAATCAAATTGGAGAAAATGGGCTATTTGAGTTCGTTGACTTCGAGTCATATCTAACTTGGTGAATCTTGTCTTCAAGGCAAAATGACTAAACTCCTTTTGTTGGACATGGGGAGAGGGCCACAGATCTCCTTGCCCTTCAGTACATACTGATATGTGCGGCCCTTTGATGTGTCGGCTAGAGGCAATTTTATCTTACTTTATTATCTTTACCGATGATCTATCTAGGTATGGATATGTGTATCTTATGAGACACAAGTCTGAAGCTTTTGAAAAGTTCAAAGAATTCAGACATGAAGTAGAAAAATAAATAGAAAAACCCATTAAGGTTCTTCGATCAGATCGAGGAGGTGAATACCTTAGCCGAGAATTTCTAGACTATCTAAAGAAAAATGGCATAGTCTCTCAATGGACTCCATCAGGAACACCTCAACTCAACGGGATTTTAGAATGGAGAAATCGGACTCTATTGGATATGGTTCGATCCATGATAAGATTCACAGACCTCTCTGATTTTCTTTGGGGACACTTATTGTTAACTTCAATCTATCTACTGAATAGGGTTTCCTTTAAAACCATTCCTACCATACCGTATGAGATATGGCATGGTAAGAAACCAAGTCTGAGCATCTTAGAATTTGGGGTTGTCCAGCTCATGTCAAAAGACAACAAGCGGACAAGTTAGAGTTTAGGTCCTTTAGAGCTCGACTCATAGGATATCCTAAAGAGTTATTAGGATACTATTTCTACATTCCAGAAGACCATAATGTGATTATGAGTCGACATGCCATCTTTCTTGAAAAACAGTTTATTCAAGGACGCGGCACATTGAAAAAATAGATCAAGCTTGATGAGAAAGTCTCACAAGGTGGAACGAGCAAGGACCAAATGGAACCTAATCAGTTTGAGCAATAAGAACACTACCTCCTCCACCTCGTAGATCGAAAAGAGTTTTCCGTCCTCCTGAGAGATACCTAGATATTATTTCAGAGAAAGTAGAGAAAATGTTCCTCGTAGGTAATGGTGCTCATGGTGATGATCCCAAAACCTACAATGAGGCAATATCAGATATCGACTCCGAAAAATGGCTAGAGGCAATGCAGTCACGAAATTGACTTGATTGCACTCAAACTAAGTCTGGACCTTGGTAGATCCACCAGAAGGTATAGTACCTATTGGATGTAAATGGATCTTCAAGAGAAAGATTGGTGTAGATGGGAATGTGGAGACATTCAAGGCTAGACTAGTGGCAAAATGTTATAGTCAACGCGAAGGCATTGACTATCAGGATACCTTTTTTCCAGTGGCCATGCTAAAATCCATCCGCACATTGCTTGCCATTGCAGTCTATTTCGATTATGAAATATGGCAAATGGATGTGAAAACGACGTTCTTAAACGGATATCTTGAGGAAGATATCTATATGGAACAGCCGCTTAGGTTTCACAATCCAGTGATACTGATCAATAAGGTTTGCAAGCTTGCCAAGATCCATATATGGACTTTAAGCAAGCATCTCCGGAGCTGGAACACTCATTTCAATGATGTGGTCAAAATGTTTGGTCTGTCATCAAAAATGATGAGAACCGTGTGCTATTCAAAAGATCAGTGGGAGCGCTGTTGTCTTCCTCGTATTATACTGGGATGACATCTCTCTTATTGGAATGATATTTCTATGTTGACGGCGAAGTCAAAAATATGGTTGTCCAAGGAAATTCTCCATTAAAGACCAGGGTGAAGCATCATTTATTCTAGGAATTAAGGTCTATAGGGATAGACCGAATAGGATGCTAGGACTTTCACAGAAGATGTACATAGAGGAAGTACTAAAGAGGTTTAGTATGGAAAACTCTAAGAGGGGATTAGATACCCTTCAGACATATGTATTGCATAGAACGGCCAGAAACCAAGCACTACTTTCCAAGAAGATGTGCCTCAGCAATCCTGAGAGATAGACATGCAATGAGCAAGAATCCCTTATGCTTCTGCAATTAGGAAGTCTCATGTATGCCATGCTATGTACACAGACCTGATATAAGCCCATGCTGTGAGTGTCACCAGAGTATCAGTCAATTTCCAATGAAAGAATTATGGGACTTCTGTGAAAAATATATCCTTAAGTACTTAAGAAAACTAAGGATATGATGTTGGTCTTTGGTAACGGAGAACTCTAAGTTCAGGGATACACAGATCTGGATTTCATGTCCGATATAGATGATCGAAAGTCGACATCTGGGAGTCTGTTTGTGTACAATAGTGATAGTGCTGCGATGAAGAGTTTCAAGCAAACGACGCGAAACGAGCTCCATTCCCCCGACCCGGATACCTCCGAAAAAAAGGATTAACGTCCGAGGTCAAGAGAGTCAACTCCATAGATAATGTGGCAGACCCACTTACAAAGTCGTTGGGCCAGTAGAAGTTCGAAGCCCATCTTGAGAAGATGGAACTTAGACTTATAGCCAATTGGCTTTAGGATAAGTGGAAGATTGTTAGATATATGTGCCCTAGAAGCCAGAATTGGCTGACACTTATAATACACTTCTAGGGGCAAAATTATAATTTTGACAAATATCAATAAAATGGGTATTTTCTATCACATATGTGTATTTAGTGTCTGTGATACATCTTTTGAAGTTAATAGGTAATGATAATTCATATTTTCAAGAGTTGAAAATTTAAGACATGAATAATCATTGTTAACTCTATAAATCTCCTGACCATAGGATCAATCACAGGAATGGTGATTGATTCGGAAGGTTGGTGTACAATCGCTTCTTTTTAGTAGATGGGTCTTGAGTCTATGGTGTGGAGACATCGGAGTGGTGGTTGAGGTACATTGTACTCGTTAGAGAACGAGGGCACTGAGCGTGACCACCTCGAGTAGTCATTAGGGAGGTCTCATCTTTCTCGTCAATGACTGACTCGATGCTGCAGTATGTGTGTCTGCTCTTGACCTGAGGCGTGCATCGGCAGTTCACCTTGACGCGTGTTATAGGTTTGACTACCCATTACTTCCATCTCCTAGCCATATGGAATCCGAGGTGTATGTTGGCTATAGCATGTTCATGTAGGAACTGGATGGCATACAAGATCTGGAATCTACTACGCTCGATGGTATGAGGAGAGCAGCCCTATGATAGCATGAGAATCAGTCCTAGAAGCCCATGGCCATGACAGAGTGAAATAATAGAAAGAGTTTCTATTTAGATTTTTACATTGCGGACTCGAATTTGAATGATATCACAATTCAATATGAAGAGACTAGCGTTTCTGACCTGAGTTACCTTAACCCTAATCTTGATACGGGGCTCAAGAGATAGAAGAACTTTATCACACAGGTTGAATCTGCACCAAGAGATTCGCATTCAGCTCTGTGAGGCTTGCTACACCCATATTACTGCTCCGGCTCACGTCACTCGGTGAGATCTATTGTGCCGCTAGGCCAAAATCATAGCAAACTGACTTTCAGCCATCAGCAACCTTAATCTAAAACATCTACGGCTGTCCATCGAAATTCAGACAAGCAGTTTACTAATCCATCACCAAGACGCAGTACGCACCCCACACTGCCCTACAACACTGCCCAACCAGTTCTCGATGCCCCTCGCATTCCGACATATAGCAACCATCATTCCGACACCAATATCACGCCCCCCAATTCATCACCTCCACAAGCCAAATCTTAACTCAGCTACTCACGTTTCGGTCCACCCGTGTACACACATTACAGCTCACGCGGCTTCGTTAAATTTCCATCGGTGCCCAACACAATCAACACCATCAAACTATTGACACATCTATCTCGAATACATCCCACAGCCCTTCAAATTACGATCCTTGAAAATCTGCCAGACTCTCAATTAGAGTTCAAGAAAATCGTGCTAGCACTCGATTTGAACCTAAACTTTCTTCCCATTTTTCTCAATTAATTAAATACAAGTTGTCTGTTTGAGGCCAAAAGGAAGTTTGTGCTCAATCAGAGGGCCATATTGGTACTACTGAGACGTTGTAACCAAGTTCAAGAAATGATTGTCTTATTTTGTAAAGATATTTATCTTGCCATTTTTTGCTCACCCTGCCATATTCCCCTTCCTTCATGCTTCGGACTTTCGGTCACAAACACCTGCTCTACCCCTCTTGGACTGGTCAAACGCACATGTACCACCACATCTGCCACCACTTGACTCTCTGACCCTCACCCACATCGCATCCACTCCCCAGCCAACCGATCCATGCCCAGGCCAAGACTGGGTGTGGGGCCTGTCCTCCCACCACATCCCCCTATACACACGTACACACTCGACCCAATGACAGAAGAGACCGAACGGCGCCCACCGCCACCTCATCAACCGACACCACCATAAAACAATCTAGCCCACCAAAAGTTGAGGCGCACGACCCTAGGACCCCGTTCCTTGTCTTGGACAACGGACTCCATCTCCTTTTTGGATTCCTAATTAGAAGTTCGTCTAAAGAACCATAACCTCCACTGACTCGGCCCGGTTCTTAGGACACCCTCTTAAAGCGTAGCATTCCCAGGGCGACCTCAATATTCCCACCACCAATCACAGAACCTTTAGATCTGGTTTACACAAAGCTTATGCACTATGGTTTGGAAGAAGAGGAGTTTATGGCCCACTACAATTCATCGCCTAGCATCATACCCATAAAACATCAAAAGATCCTAGATCACCCTCCAACAACACCTCAGTAACTCGGACAGACTATATGAGCACCTTGCAAGGCTCTGTACCTCAAACGATTCATTCATAGCGGCCCAACGCTCCTCTCCCCTTCTGATCGCCATTGCATAAACCACTTCTCCCCTTGCTCTCCCAACGTCCAAAAGGTTGCAGTTTTTGATTTTTGCTGGTGCAGATCCTCCACACAACACCGAGTAAAGGCTAGATCAAAAGCAAGAAGGCTGCGCAATTGTTGTAAAAGGAGACGACATGACACGTGAACTCTCTCAATAAGAGTTTGGAGAAAAATTCTCTAGATCAGATCCAGATCTGATTTTTGGAGATGTGATAGAGAAGAAGAGGATCTCCAGATCCAGCTCGAGTGGATACTGGTAGAGGCCAGGCGCTTGCGTGGCTAGATCTAGAACCTTCTACTGCACACAGGATCATCAACAGGGTAATAGGATTACCCAAATCAGATAAATTTAATTTAATTTAATTTAATTTTATTTATTAAAATAATATTAATCCGATCTGAAATATCCCAGATCTGATATAGATCAAAGAGAAAATTTTTGAAATATATCTCTTGATCTGATCAGATCTGAACGAACCTGGACCGAAAAATCAGGATTTCCCTTCACTTATGTAGGTGATGGTGAAGACGAATTAGGATCGTAGGAATACTAAATCTCAAGAAAATAAAGATTAAAGAGATAGAAAAAGGTGGGCCTCACACCCTCCCCTCATGGGGCGATTTTGGATCTCACATCCTCTCCCTCTCGGAGTGACCAACACAAGTATTTATGGGAATTATAAATTCATTCATTCATTGTCTCATTCATGAAAGATACATGGATTTATATAGGATCCTAGGGGTCTTATTTCTTTAGAAATCCTATTTTCTTTACAAGAAAAAATCAACCCTCCCAACAAAAAAGTAAAACATTATGTATAATTTTTAAATATAATAATATATCATATCTATCTTTTATGGAACCATAGGAAAGAAATCGGTCTTTTAACAAAATAAGTAAAAAATCAAGAACTCTTAAAGAATCCTAGGAAAGAAAAGAAACTCCATATGGGCGCTTGATGCCTGGCACAACTTAGCATGAGGATTCTTGAGCATGGCACATGCTGGTGTGTGTATTTTCTCCCTGGGCATGGGGAGGGTGGTGGCTCCAAAGATGACGTGGACCAAGCTTACTTTTTTATGATGGTCTCTTTCCAAATAAGGCTTAATTCAAAATAAATCCAAGTATGGTCCTATGCACCCAAAACTAAATGCATCAAAAGAACTAATTGATTAAATCAAAAGGATTAGAACAAAATAACTGAAGTAGAGTTATTCTGATATGGCTTCTTCAATCCAAATTAAATCTAAATTATATTGCCGACTTCTGTTGGCTCTGGTGTCCGCACCAATTTTCTCAGGATGGGGAGAACTCGACCCTATCGAGTGGGAGTCGATTTTGCTCTGATGATGCTTAAGCAAATTGGGATCAATACGCTGCAGCTCTTCTCGAGTGATCTAGGTATCCTCGGACTTCGATCGACCTCACCATCTAACTAAGTACCGCTGATAGCCTCGACTCCGGGTGGAGATGATCTGCTCATCCAAAATCCTCTCAATTTGATCATGTTTTGACATTTTGGTCGGTGGACATTCAGGAATAGGCTCTCGCTCAAAGGTTGGTTCAGGCTCAAATGGCTTACTAGGTATCTAAGTTGGCTCTTTATAGGCGATGAGATCTGCACCGTTAAAAGTAGAGCTAATCCCAAAATTAGAAGGTAAGTCCACAACATACGCATTTGGTCCGATCTTCTTTAAAATCTTAAATGGACCTGCTCCTCAAGCAGTAACTTCTTGATGGTTCCTGATGGAAATTATTTAGACCTCATTCGAACCATCACATAGTCTCCTTCTGCAAACTCTTGGACACATCGATGAGAATCTGCATTCTATTTATCAACTTTATTACTAATACTAATTTTTTTACTGATCTTTTTATGTAAACTCTTGACATGCTGTGCAAATAACTCTACAGATTTGGAAATTCTAGAATGCATGTGCAGTGGGATAAGGTCTATTGATTTTCTAGGTTGATATTTATGAACTACTTCCTTGGGATGATCTATCTTAGGGTCCTCACGAACTTCTCTCATAACAATTATCCAAACTGGTGATCCTTTACTCACGGTCATCTCTAATTCCTTAGCACCTATCAGATGGAGGTTTTTCTTTTTGATATTTTCTTTTGGTCTACCGTCTATCTTTCTATTGGTAGCCTTAGATGGGAAAGGATTGATCGTGATCTTCTTACCCTTATGAGTGAAACTACAGGAGTTGGTTCGACCATAAATCATAACATCATTGTCAAATAACCAAGACCGACTTAATATGATACTTTTGACTTTCATGGGTAAGACATCGCACCAAACATGATTCTGATAAGAATAGAGCTAGATGAGAACATGGCATCAAAGTTTGATGGAAATAAAGGAGAAATCTATCCAAGACATACGGTATGGGCTGGGATGATCTACAGGAGCTAATCCTAATCACTTAACCGTGTCGGTGGAGTTGGCATTGATATGAAAAATAGAAGTCCTATGCTAGTCTTCACTCTTCTTAGTCTGTGCTACAACATACCTAATGACTTCAAGCCTAAGGTCTGACTCTGGTGCAATAAAACTTAAGATTTTTTCAGTACTCTCAAACTGCTCAGCTAAGTTTGGATCAGCTTCATAAACTTTTTCTTCAATATTTTCTAGAGTTTTTTCTTCTAATTCTTTCATAAATAATGATCGGTTGGGACATTGTACAGCAAAATGATCGTAACCATGGCACTTGAAGCAGTGGGATCGAGAACTACTTTTCTTAGATAACTCTCCTGCAACTCTTTTTTTTTTATCTTCTTTTCTCATAATAGGATTTGTAGGTGGAGGTCCATTACTAGGAGTCTGGATGATATTGGGTCTCAATCCAGAAGGGGTTACTCGGTAAGGTTCAAGACGATGGATGATCGAATATCTAAAAAATCTCTCAAAGTCTAGGATAAGTTGATAAGCTTGTTCTAACGTGGTTACCTCTCACAAAAAAAGCTCATGCTAGATATCTTCTCATAATCTAGCTCTAAATCTAGACAAGATAACAATCCTATCTTCAGTTACTCCATATCTCATGAGATACTCATCAAATCTCGTGATGTACTCTATGACTGATCTATTTTCTTGAGTAAGTCTCTGCCACTGATCTAAAAGTCTTTGTTGGTAGGAGGTTGGGAGATATTTTTCTCTAAGTTTCTCCTTCATTTCATCTCAGGTTTTTATCAGATCTTGTCTTCTCTGGTTGAGAAGACGTTCAACACTTTTTCAATAAAGTCGGACTTGCCTAATCAACTTCATCCTAGCAAACCTAACTTTTCTTGCTTCAAATATTTCGTACCATCTAAAATAGTGGTTCATACCCGATTTTCAATCTAGGTACTCTCTCGGATCTAGACAACCATCAAAACTTGGGGCTTCGATCTTTACATTCCTAAGGACATGCTCATCCTGATCGAATTGGTTATGATGGGGGCGTGCTGTTATAGGTTGATCTAGGTCGAGATTTCTTCTTCTCTGTCCTATAGGTAGTTGGGGAGACTCAGGTTCAGATTATCTTTGCCTAACTTCTTCTAGTACTGTTATTCTTTCACTCATGGTTTTCATAAAATCTTTCATATCATCAAACTTCTCAGTCAGGGTATTAATGATGGTTGTTGTATTGGGATCCATGTTGGTACTAGGTGAGAAAGTAGGACGTTGGTACTAGATACCTGATCTAGTGATCATGCAAGTCCAGGATGCAGGAATAAGATGCAGTAAAAAAGAAAAAAAAATACTGAAAAGTAAATTATAAAATTTAAATTATGAAAATTTAACTTACAGAAATATTAAATTATAGAATTTAAACTAAAGCCCTAACCAATCTGGCTCTGATACCAAATTGATGTGGGACAGCCTAAAAAAAGAAAAGAAAAGAAAATACAAAGCTTTCTTCCATTCAATAATAACAAATCATGTTCGACCGTGGCACATTATTCCCAGGATAGACAGTATAGTTGCCTATACTCTGCTCAGGAGGTGTGACTGATAGATATGGGACCAAAGCACGATCAATCTAAATGATACTGATGAATGCCATTTTAGAGATCAGTAAATAACTAGCAATAATAAAGTAAATAGATAGATAGCAGAAATTAAACATGCTCATGAATAATTATAAAAAAAATATAAATAGAAGGAAGGATAGCAAAAAATTAAGTCCGCAAGAAATTCAAAAAAAGATAAGATGAATCCAGATCGTGGTAGTTAAGAAACTATCCTGATTAGGGCTTTTAATCTTTTAACCAAGTAGATCTATCGATAAAGAACTGGGTCTTTACCAATATCAGATCTAAAAAAGATAAGTAAAAAAATTAAAAATCAGTTGAGAAGGAATGAAGGTCCTTATCAATGTTTGATCTGTAGAATAATAGATCACTCTTTCTCTCTCTGCATGATGGATAAAAATCTTAGAGAAGACAGATCTTTTTTTGGTAGAATAGGCTTATATAGGTAGATGGTGAAGATGAATCGGGGTCGTAGGAACACTGAATCTCAAAAAAATGAAGATTAAAAAGATAGAAAAAGATGGGCCTCACACCCTCCCCTCGTGGGACGATTTTGGGTCTCACATCCTCTCCCTCTCAGAGTGACCAATACAAGTATTTATGAAAATTATAAATTGATTCATTCATTATCTCATTCATGAAAGATACATGGGTTTATATAGGATTCTAGGGATCCTATTTCTTTAGGAATCCTATTTTCTTTACAAAAAAAAATCAACCCTCCCAATAAAAAAGTAAAATATTATGTATGATTTCCAAATATAATAATATATCATATCTATCATTTATAGAACCATAGGAAAGAAATCAATTTTTTAATAAAATAAGTAAGAAATCAAGAACTTTTAAGAAATCCTAGGGAAGAAAAGGAACTCCATGTGGGCGCTTGATGCCTGGCTCAACTTGGCATGAGGATCCTTGGGCATGGCACATGCTGACGTGTGTATTTCCTCCCTGGGCGTGTGGAGGGTGGTGGCTCTAAAGATGACGTAGACCAAGCTTGCTTTTTTATGATGGTCTCTTTCTAAATAAGGCTCAATCCAAAATAAACCTAAGTATGGTCCTATGGATCTAAAACTAAATGCATCCAAAGAACTAATTGATTAAATCAAAAGGATTAGAATAAAATAACTGAAGTAGAGTTCTTCTGATATGGTTTCTTCAATCTAAATTGAATCTAAATTATGTTGTCTACTTCTATTGGCTCTGGTGTCCGCACCACCTCACTAATTCAAAATAAGAAGGTCAAGGTCCTACTAACAATTGTTGTGCGCATCCCCCTACGACCACGCCAAATGCGAAAGGCAAAACCCTGCCCTGATTCATGAGACGAATCTCTAGTTCGACATCCATGACTAACGTCTCATCAGAAATAAAATAGAGAAAAATGAGGTGCCCAAAATCAAGTCCACAAGAGATAACAACGAAAAAGGTACCATTTCGTTATGAAGTTAAATTCATTACAAGTAAAGGTTCATTACAAGTAAAGGTTAGTATGATTGATTACACAAAAGTGGACACACTACAAGCAAAATGAAGGTTGGCGAGGATCAACTGTACGAAAGAACAAATGCATTATAGATGGAATGAAGATTGGTGAAATCGATTACATAAAAAAAAAGAAAGAGAGGAGATGAAATCCTAAGACGGTCCGAGTTCTTCAGACTTTGGGATATCAGCCATTACCAAAGCTTCCTTCAATCTGAAGATCTCTTTCTCGAGCTCCTTATATAGGCCTTCGATGTACATTCTGTTGGTGTACTCAAATTTGGCCTCGAGTTCTCGCCGCTGCATTCTTAGGACTTTAGATTCAGCTTCGGCATCCTTAACGACTTGATGCTCGCAGGTCAACTAGAGCTTCAA
Organism: Cocos nucifera; assembly: GCA_006176705.1. Lineage (NCBI taxonomy): Eukaryota > Viridiplantae > Streptophyta > Magnoliopsida > Arecales > Arecaceae > Cocos > Cocos nucifera. Next base: position 1,351,965 of record QRFJ01000018.1, read on the forward strand.
CTATTGAACTTCGATCTTTCCCAATCCGATAGTCTCTGAGAGCTCACCGACAGTCATTCTTAGAGAGGCAAGCTCCTCTGATTCATTGCTTGATCTAGCTTGCTGAACGCTGTAAAATTTTCTCTGAAAATAGGTCGCCTCATCCCTGGCAGCTTTCAGCTCTTCTTCAAGCTTGGACATCCTTCCTGCCTAGGATAATCGATAGCTATCATGCCATTCTTTAGTGTCTTGCAGTTACTTTTGAAGCTGAAAAAATTTCTTCGATCAGTCTCAATCATACCGAGCTTTGTCGGTGGACCAAGGCAAACTCCCTTCTAAGAGACGAATATTCTCCTTTGCCTTTTTAAGGTCAACTTCAAGAGAGCTGATCTTTGCTATCAGTGCTCAAGACTTATTGCTAGCACTTTTCTTAAGCTCCGATAACTCCTTTTCAAAATTTTTCTTCCTGATGCCGAAGTCCATAGAGTCCCTCATGTGTAGGCTTCGGAGATGGGTAACTTCTTTAGTCGCCTTCAAAGCATTATTTTGAGAGGCCTGAAGGTCGGCCTCCATCTTCTTCAACTTTTTTTTCAAGTGATGGACTTCTTTCTTCAAGCCCTTTATCAAGGGCTTGAGCGAAGCTCCCTGAGGTGAATGGTCGGCGTCGGTAGGAGAGCGGGGGTTATGGCCTTGATTGCTAGAGGCATTCTGGATCATGCACATAGTAACGCAATGTGTAAAGCAAGAAAAGAAATTTGCCCTTTATTTACTCAAAATATTTTCAAGTACATCGAAAGGAAAAAGAAAAAGTATATGGTTATCAAGAGTTTAGACCTCGGATGGCTCGACCACTGGGAAGGTCGGAGCATTCTCAACCATCTCTGGCTCTTGGGCAGGTCTGGGTGCTGTACCTATAGGTTTGGGAACCTCTGGAGTAACTTCGACGATATGAGCAGCAGGGGCGACCTTAGCATCAGCGCATGATGGATCAACTCTATCCCCTGGCTCCTCTGTGAGGAGGTCCAAATCGATGTCAGAAAAGTTCTCGGTGACCCACCCCAAGCAGACCTAAAATCCTTCCAAGAAGGCTTCCTGAGCGAAGGCTATTTTGATGTCCTCCATATCTTTGTAGGACTTGAAGTCTTATATGGCCCTCTCCATCATGACGCCAACTTCCTCTTGTGCCTTCCTTCTTTTCTTCTTCTGATCTAAAGCTAAGGCGGTCCTCAGCTTCGCCATCTCCTTACGCTCCTCCCTTAATTCCTTCCGAAGGTGCTCGACTTTGGATGAATGAGTCTTCGAGGCTACCTTCAGAGCGTCAACCTCAGTCCGAGCCTTTTTGACCTCTATGCAGGCTTCTTCAAGGGCTTTGGAGGCTTTGGCCCGTCTTTGGCTTGCCACCTCGGAGTGAGCAAAAAGATAGTGTCCCAACTGCAAAATAGAAAGCGGGTCAGAATTTTAAAAGATTTCAACTTTAAGACCCGAAGGGCGCGAAGTCAAAATCAAAGGAGGTCACTTACCTCCAAGAAGACGGCGAAGGACTCATCGAACCTCTCAACATAGTCCTTCTAACACATTCTTTCTATAATGTGGGGAAGGATGCTCCCCTCCATCAGTGCCTAGATGACCTCTCGGTCGTCCAGCAAATTCTATTCCTGGCTAAGGCCCATGCCCTCGAAACTCTTAGCTTTCCATTCGACTTTCTTGCCGACAGCCTTCTTCTTCTTCCTCTCCGCAATTTTCTCTTATTGAAGAGGGGCAGAAGGGATGGCCTCATCAGACAAGATCAAACTCGGTGCGGTAATGACGTGCTCAGGTGCCGGCACAGCCCGAATTAGCATGGCCTGACTCGATTCTCCAGTATGAGCCTTCTTCAATGATTTTCCGGCAGGACCGTCCTTCCTCTTAAGAGTCTTGATCCCCTTCGTCAGACGGTTCCATTCCTCTGGAGTCATTTTTGCAAGAAGGATAAAGTTAGAAGATCAAAAGAAAGAATACCACTCAACTAACTGAATATGAAGAACTACCTGTTGAGTTAAGGGGGCTGAGATTGAAGTCGAACAAGATCTGCTCATCCAGGAGGTCGGGGATCAGGGGAGCATTAAAGTCCTTCAGCTTATTGGACAAACTCCGATCCTCATTTTTCAGCTTAGGGGCTCGACGGACCGAATTTTTGATCTTCCCCCATGGAGGAAGCCCTAATCTTAAGGAAGGATTTGAGATAAAAAAAAAACTTTTTCTTTCAGTTATAAATGGAAGAAGAAGCATCCTTAAGCAATCTCTTCTTGCCGAACTAGGAAGACATATACCACCAGTCCTTGGCGGTTGGATGGCGTTTGAAGGTAAAGAAATTATGAAATAAGAAAATGGTAGGTCGAACACCTGCCATGATGCACAAAGATAGAAATCCTATGATGAATCTCAAGGAGTTCAGTGCCATGGCAGCAAGAGAAATGTTGAGAAATCTGAATAAGCTAACTATGAAGGGAGGCAAGGATAATCTAAGCCTGGCCCGAAGAGTTTCAATATACAGGTAGGTTCGATCGGAAGAAGGAGAGCAAACTTGATCCTCGGGTTCAGAAAGTTCGAGCTCGTATTCAGAAGAAATTCCGAACTAAAACCTAGCTAGGAAAAGGTCGTTGGGCCAAAGTCTACAGAAAATTATTGTGGGCACAAAAGGATGGGCTGACTCTAAGGGTTCAGTCTCCTCAAGAGACGAGTTCACCAAAGCTAGAGGAGCCAGGCTCTCAGAACAAGTTAACCAAAATTCTTCGATGGATATTTGCATAAAAAAGGCACCCAAAAATCAAAGAAAATAATGCACCAAAAAAAAAAAAGCCTCTCGTAAAAGAACCAGAGGAACAAAAAGCAAAGAGTGCAGAAATAATCCAAGAAAGTATCGAAGGGCTGACCTAAATCGACTGAGATGAGCAAGAAGATGGCGAATGTGACGAAAATCGAACAAAAAAATGCTTGAGACCACGAAGGCCGAAGAAGAAGCTCGAGTTCTTATGCAGGAAGAAGAGGGAGACCAGAGAAAGAAGATGAAGATTTTGGAAGAAGTTAAGATCCGGAGGAGGATGGGTTTAAATAACCTCTAGAATTCCAAGATGGTTATAATTGCATATTTTCTCCAACCAATCTTCGATCGACTCATGTTCCACTTAACACGGTGGAAAGCTGCCAATGGATAGATTCTTAATAGCACCGTACTTCGAACAGACTTCTAGTGGGGGATTCAAAAAATATCTCTTCAGGTCACCTCGCATTTACGAAGCTTCAATGCCAATTCGGTAAAAGCCAAAATTTTCCATCCAATAGGCACAGGGAACCCGAAGGAAACTTTGGCAGCCTTCATTTTACTTCCATCCTTCGAACTTCAAACTCGAGAGTATAAAGACTAGTGTTGGGGATAAATCCATGCTTGCCGAAGTTTAGCTAGGAATCTGGCTCCTGATTAGTTCCATTCGATTGCAGCTATAATGACTAAACCTCCACCCATAGAAGTATTCGAACTTTAACTCATTTTAAGATGGCCGACCTTCAACATTACAGTCAAATGATCCAATTGGCTGGGAAGGCCAATTCTAAATTCAACGGGGCGTTATAGATTCTTTCTTCAAACGAACTTGAATAGTTAAAACTTCTGTCCCAAGGGGGCCAGCTAGGTATCCGGCTCCTGCGCATCTCGTTTGGCCGAACTTCTTTCAGCAACCTACATGGCTCTGTTTGGACGAGCTTCCTCCAGTCCCCCTTGGCAGAATCTTAGTCGAACTTCTTTCGGATCTCTCCTTCAGCAGAATTTTTCCAGCAGTTGAATTTCTTCCAAACTATCCCTCAAACGAACTTCAATACTTTATCATTATTCACCAATGAGTAACCCCAGAAATGGTCAAACTTCAAAGGAACAGTAGAGACGCCAGAGTGTTTTGGTTGCGCTCGCTCATTGTGACCACCAATCAATACTTGGTCCAGTCAGACTTCTCTTCTGATCGAACTCCTAGACTCTTTTCAGCTATCCGAAAGGACAACAGTGTACACCTACAACATAGTGAATAAAAGCTAACGCACGGTCAATCTTAAGAACATCCGAACTTCTTCGAAACAACAACATCCAAGAGTCTTTTATTGCTTGCAGCTACTCCATCCGAACTTCGACGGTCAGATCTCCAACAGACCAGCACGTCATGATAATGGACACCATTTTTCATAACAAACTTCATGTGGCCCCGAGTGATCCACTATCAGATGGTTACGGCTATCATTCTTAGTTTGTTATAGGCTCCACTTATAAAAAGGATCCTCTAAATACGTTTCTCTTGAGAGCTCTCTCTTTTTTTTCATAACTCTACTATTTTCTTTCCTGAGCACTCCATTTTTATTGATCAAAAGAGCTAACTTGACTGTCGGAGAGTCCTACCAGAGCCACCACCCCCGACTCCGGTCAGAACTTATCTTGCAGGTTCTCGGTGGTGACCTCGTTTTCTCCAACTCCAGCAAACTCCGATGTCTAGCGAAACTCAGCACCAACATAACCCATGCAATTTTTTAAAAACTATTTTTAAATGCAATATAGAATTATAATGAATTATAATAAATAAAAGTTTTTATTAGCTAAATTTTTATTGCATATTAAGCAGCTAGCTTTAATGATTGTTGAGTAGAAACTTTGATTATCAATACTGACATTACTAATACTGGTTTTGTGCAATATGTAAAGTATGATTTTTCTTATTTTTCTAATTATTCTTAAAATGATATAAATTAATGTAACAAATTATAATAAATAGAATGTTTCAAATGATGAATTTCTATTGCATATTACACAATGAACTTTAACAATGGTTAAATTTCCATCAAATATCTAAATTGATATAGTAATATCAGTTTAGATAAATACACCACTTATATATTTTAGCTAAATAATACTCTCAAGTATAAATTGTTATATCTCTATAATAATCATTGATACTTAATATTGTTAAGAGCAAGATACTTTATTGTCTATCATTTATGTTCACTTATCATTAATGGAATAGATATTATAATACTCATTTATATTAATATATATCTATTAATAAGTACATGTTGGGTGATGAAGCCTAATCCATCCATAAGAAAAGCTAAGAAGCCCAAAAAAAAAACCCAAAGAAAAAGGTCCAGAAAAAATCCAAAGAAAAAGGTCCAAAAAAAAGAAAAAAAAGGGAAGAGGGGCTAGGCGGGCTTGGCCCGTTGGTTGGCATGGCCCAGGCACCAGCAGGCCTGGCGACCCATGCGGGTGTGCGTGGCCAGGCGAGCGCATGGGACCCGATGCCTGGCACTGATGCATGCACCCGCCTGGGGTGTGCGTGGCCTGGCACTGGCACGTAGCCAATGGGGCTATGGTCCTTCATGGGTACGCGTTGATGCATGCGAGTGCACGTGGGTTGGCTGCCACAGGCTAATGCCGCTGCACCAGAGGCATTTTTCCATGGTTTCATGCAGTCCACTGGACTAAAAGGCCATTTCTTTGGCATTTCATGCAGTCTATAAAAAAATTTATGGATCAGATGTGCAATCAAACGGGCAATGTTCGTTGGAAGCTTGATCAACGGCTTGATGGGCTTGATCTAGAATTGATCGAACGATCAGAAGTCTATTTGAGTCTAGATTGGACTTTGTTCTTCATGTTTGACCTGATTTGAAGCTATATTTTGACTATAAAATAGCATGTGGGCACCTGAGACTTGGCAAAACACAGAGAGAGTAGCGAGGGCTTTTCTTGGGAAAAAAAGAGAGCTTTTCTAATAAAGAAAAAGGAGAGAGGAAGAGAGAAAAAAAAGAGAAGGCAATGGTTCTTCTTGTAAGAAGGTAGGGGTTCTTCTTGTGTGCAACCTAGATAATTACTAGGAGGATAAATCATCTCTAGGTGGGATTTTTTTCTTCCTATTTGAGGCTACTCTTGCATCCAGAAGAGAAAAAAATAATTCTTTTTATTTTTTATCTCTTATAAACTTTTGATTTTAGTAAAGATATTATTTTGCACGATAATGGATGTAGGAGCAAGAGACTTTGAACCATATGAATTTTCTATATTTGGGCTTGTGAGTTTTTATTTTTTCTTTTTTTTATAATTACCATATTCGTTGTGCATCACTCCAAAACACTACCTAGTTAATCCTAACAACTGGTATCAGAGTAGTATCATGTTCAAAAAAAAGAGTGAAAGTGATGGCAGAAGATGAAGAAAAGATCAAGATCGACAAGTTTGATAGAAAAGACTTCAAGTTCTGGAAGATACAAATCAAGGATTATATGTATCAAAAGAGCCTTCATCTACCTCTTGAAGGATAGAAACCTGAAGATATGTTATAAGTAGATTGAAAATTGCTGGACTACTAGGCTTTGAAAGTTATTAGAATGACATTGGCTAGGAACATCGCATTCAACATCCTGAAGAAAAAGATGACTGCTGATTTGATGAAGGCTCTGACATGAGAAGTCTTCGGCCTCTAATAAGGTATATCTTATGCATCATCTATTTAATCTAAAGATGCTTGAAGGTGCGTCTATTGTTGATCATATTAATAAATTTAACTTGATTACTAGTTTGTTAAGCTCTGTTGATATTAGTTTTGAGGATGAAATTCGTGTTTTAATTCTACTATCTTCTTTATCTGAGAGTTGGGGTGCTATAGTGATTGCTGTGAGTAGTTCTTGTGACTCAAGCAAGCTGAGATTTGAAGATATCCGAAATCTAATTCTCAGTGAAGATATCAGGTGAAGAGAATCTAAAGAAAACTATGGTTCTATCTTGGTTACTCAAAAAGATAGAAGAAGAACTATACAGTCCAAATAGAAGATTCAATCAAGATAAAAAAATAATGGCTATTAACACTGCAGCAAGAAAGGGCACATCAGAAAGAGCTGCTGAATAAGAAACAAGAACAAAGATCAGAACGAAGAATCCATCAATGTAGCAACAAAGATAATAGTTGATGTCCTAGTCCTCAGCATAGATAGTCCGATGGAGTCATGAATCTTGGATTCTAGAGCTTCATTTCACTCTACCTCATAGAATGAATGTATGATAAATTACACTACTAAAAATTTTGAAAAAAATTATCTCAATAATGGTGAACCAATGGATATTATGAGAAAAGATGATGTTCCTATAAAGATGCTGAATCAATGAGCATGGAAGCTCAAGAATATCAGACATGTTTCAAGTTTAAAAAGAAATCTGATTTTGGTTGGACAGCTGGATGCTGAGAGGTACGTTATAACTTTTATTGGCAGCTATTGAAAGATCACCAAAGGTGCTACTATGATAGCACAAGGCAGCAGGCCAAGTACCCTCTACATTACTAGTAGTATCAAAGATTCAATGATCGAGAAATTGGAACTGTGTATGATCTCAATTAACCTCCAAAGTTAGTTAAGTGGAGGTATCGCATAGAATACTAATTTATTTTGGAAGTTTGTTTATTTTTTCTATTCTAGGTAGATGCATGTTTTGATGTTTTAGTCTTCAAGTGGGAGAGTTGTTGGATGGTGAAGCCTAATCTACCCACAAGAGTAACCTAAGAACCAAGAAGCCTAGAAAAAGTTCAAAGAAAAAGCCCAAAAAAGAAAAAAAAAAAAAGGGCCGACGGGCTCGGCTCACTGGCTAGCACGGCCCAGGCACCAGCAAGCCTGGCAGCCCATGCAGGCGCATGGCCTAGTGGGGCTACGCCCTTCACGGGCACGTGCTGATGCATGTGGGTCGACCACGAGCATGCGGGCACACACGGGCCGCTTGCCATGGGCCCATGCCATTGCACTAAGGGCATTTCCCCTTGGTTTGATGTAGTGATCCACTGGACTAGAAAGCCATTTCTCCAACATTTTATGTGGTCCCCAAAAAATTTTGTGGACCAGATGCATGACCGAATGGGCGATGCTCGTCGGGAGCTTGATCAGTGGCTTGATGGGCTTGATTTGGAGTTGATCGAACGGCCAGAAGCCTATTTGAGTCTAGATTGGACTCTGCTCTTCGTATTTGGTCCGATTTGAAGCTACATTTTGGCTATAAAATAGTCTGTAGGCACTTGAGACTTGGCAGAACGTAGAGAGACCAGCAAGGGCTTTTTTAGGAAAGAAAAGGGAGCTTTTCCAAGAGAAAAAAAGGAGAGAGGAAGAGAGAAAGAGAGAGAAGACAATGATTCTTCTTATAAGAAAGCAGGGGTTCTTCTTGTGTATAATCTAGAAAATTACAAGAAAAGTGAATCGTCTCTAGGTAAAATTTTTTTCTTCCTGTTTGAGGCTACTCTTGCATCTATAAAAGAGAGAACAAGAATGATTCTTTTTATTTTTTTTATCTCTTATAAACTTTCTAATTTTAGTAAAGATATTATTCTGTACAGTAGTGGACGTAGGAGCAAGAAACTCCGAACCACGTGAATTCTTTGTATTTGAGTTTATGAGATTTTATTTTCTCTTCTTTCTTCTACAATTACCGTATCCATTATGCATCACTCTGAAATACTCTACCCAGTCGATCCTAATAGTACAATCATTAAAGTCCTATCTTCCTCTTATATTAATATTAGGAGCATGACTTATTGTTCAAAATTAAGAACCATAAACATGATTAATATGGATGTCCATGTTGTGAATGAAAAGCTCAATCATTTCATGCTACTAAATTTAGTAGATGTCATTCATATTTTTTTTCTTTTTTAGTACATTTCCTTTATATAGATGTGACTATGATAATTTTTTTCTAATTTATAAATCTTTGGATTCATTATTATTTTCAGCATGTTACTAAAATTTGTTGATCTTCATATAGATATGGGTTGCTTCAATTCTAGTACTTTTTTCTGAGTAAAGTGCATGCTTAAAAATTAGCTGTTTAGGCTAACTTACATTTAATATCAGAAGGCTCATAAATCAAAAGTATAATAAAACATAATATAAAAAAAATGTACAAGTCATGTTCCATAAACTTGTTAGAATATTATCCTTGTGTGATGGATATGGTATTATCTTTTATCTTTTTCTCTAATAGTTCTTGAAATGTAATATAATAATACAATAAATTATAATAAATAAAAGATTTCAATTGTCAAATTTTTGCTGCATATAACTAATGAATTTTAATGATGGACAAGCAAAATTAACCATCAAATATCTAAACTGATATAGCAATATTAACTTAAATAAATATAACACATTCATTTTAGTTGGATAAAAAAATCAAGTATCAATTACTCTTATATAAATTGTATAAATATAATAGGCAGTTATATAACTGATATATAATATTGATAATAGTATGATACTCCATTATATATAACTTATATTCACTTATAATTAAGGGAATAGATAATATAATACTCAATTATTATAGATATCCATTAGTAAGTGATCGTTATAGACTTATCTTCCTCTTGTATCTTCTATAACAACAAATAACAATTATTATTTACTAAAAACTATATTATTTATCAATTTTATATTTAAAATTATTTTTATAATGACTGTTAGAATGGCAATATTTTTTATTCATCTTTCGGTTGATATTTTTTAATTCATTTTTCACCTAATGAAAATATTATTTTTCAAACTGTACATTTTTTTAGAAGAAAATTGATGCAAAAATTAAAATTTAAAAATCTTAGTTAAAAAATGATGCAAATGAAAGTAATGATTTTTATTGGCATCAAAACTAACTATTATAACATTAAATAAAATGTTATGAAGATTCATTTATTAGAAATAAGAAATTTCTTTTTCAAGAGGAAAGGTAGATCTTATAAACTTATTAAGAGCGAAACATTTTTTTATGAACATAATTAGTTCTCATCAAGAGTAGGGAATTTGATAAATAACTTTAGTCATTTTAGATATATATAATAGATTATCCAAAATAAAGAACTTATTAATGATATTGTTTAATAGTCTAAAATAAAAAAAAAATGTATTAAAGAGGAGTCTTACTTATTATCTAAACTTGAGAACTATATTGATAATATTATGGTATCTGTATCTATTTGGCAAATGAAGAGCTGAGCCTCCATTTTAACTATATATAATAAATACTAGATAAACTTTCAATAAATATAGGCAGTATCGGTTTTGTATTTTTGTCATACTTCTTGTTCACTTGAAGATATGCCATTTAGATAGATCAAACCTAGTAACAGTTTTAGTTTAGAACTTGTGCCAATTTCATCACTTGAGTATAAACTATGTATAGTTATATCTTATATTAACTTTCAAACAAAGATCTTGTATTGCTAACCACATTTAGGCTCCAACCATCTCATCAATAGTTTTAATATTCTTCAATAATAACAAGATATGATAATTATATTTATACATACACTTTTAACATTTACAAACAATATAAAGGTGGATTATCAATAATTTCCTATCCATTTCTTTGAAGGTTGTTTGATCCGGCACAATATTCCTTTTAAATTAAAGTATCCTTAAATATTATAAAATTGAATATTATTGGATCAGTTGCATTCTACTTTTAATTGATATATTCAATCACTTCAAAATTAATTGTCTCCAAAATTAGGAGCTGGGTTGATACCAACCAAATACTTAATATAAGAAGAACTTCTATTTCTTTTTTGTGGATTAAGATTCTTTTTGGTGGTTCAAGCCCTGGAGAAACCCTTCCATGTTTACACTGGTAGATCATAGAATAAAAATTTTAACATCTTTCAGATGGGTGGCATATCAGCCATCCATTCTATGAATCCAACGGTCAGAAAGACCCGGGGGTGGGTCGGTGTGAGGCGGGGGTGGCGTTGGGTTTTGTTTTGGTGGGGGTGGATAAAACCCTCCTCCAAAGCTGAAATCCGTGTTCCACTCTGGATAAGCTTTCCTCTCTCCCTCTCCATGGAGTAGCGTTTTTTATGCGCCTCACCCTTGCCCAATGGCCATCTCTTCTGTCCTCGGCCATCCATCACCATGTTCTCCCTCCAATTCACCTCTTGCGAAGGCACACCAGTCAACCATTTTAGCAAGTGGAAGGCGGGGCCTGGAAGAAGCCATGATTTCTTTGGAAAATTATTCCCTGAAGGGAAAGAAACTCGAGGATCCTGAAGCTTACTACAATTCTCTTATCTCTCTCTGCATATCCCACAGGTCCCTCCACCAAGGAAACCGCCTGCGAGCCCACATGGCTCGCATCGGATACAAGCCTGGCCTCTTCTTAGATAACCAGTTCATCAACCTGTATGCAAAATGTGAGCAGGTTGACATGGCTCGGGAGCTGTTCGATCAAATGCCTGAAAGGAATGTTGTTTCTTGGAATGCTCTGATTTCTGGCTACTGCTTGAATGGGTGCTTCGTTGATGCTTTCGCGCTCTTCGAAACCATGATAACCGCAGGCCGAAGGCCTAATCACTTAACTTACCTGAGTGCTCTGCGAGCTTCAGTTGGTTTGAGAAGTTTGGTGCTTGTGAAACAGATTCACTCTCAGCTACTAAAGACATCTCTTTTCCATCGAACTGAAGTCGGGAATGCATTGATCAACACGTACTCAGAATTTGGAAGACCGGAAGATGCCGAAGCAGTGTATGAGAGCATGGTCGAGCGAGATGAAGTCTCATGGAATTCTCTGATTGCGGTGAATGTTCAAAACAGGCGTGCCGAGCGGGCAATGGCTGTGTTTGTGGACATGCTGAAGGAAGGCCAAACACCCAATGAGTTCACCTTTGGAAGTCTGATAGGATCGACAGATGTAGCTATCATTGAGGAACTCCATGCACAGGTTACCAAGAGGGGGCTGGAGAACAATGTTTTTACTGGGACTGCCCTCTTGGATGCCTATGCCAGATGTGGGAACCCGCGAGCAGCATGGCTGGTCTTCGATTCGATAACCGAATGGAATGTTATTGCTTTGAACTCCATTATTGATGCATGCTTTGGAAACAACATGGTTCATGAAGGTCTCGAGCTTTTTCTGCACATGAGTGAGCAGGGCACAGCTCCAGATGATTATACCATCTCCATCCTGCTGAAGGCGACTATCACTCATTTTTCAATCTTTGTAGGGAAGCAGCTTCATGGGCTTGCAATCAAGATGGGTTTGCAGACAGATACCTTGATTGGAAACAGCCTCATCACAATGTATGCCAAACTTGAAGGTGTTGCTGAATCCTGGTGTGTGTTCAAAGATATTTTGGAACTAGATCTCATTTCTTGGAACTCCATGATTCAATCTTACGTGCAGAATGAGAAATTTGAACAAGCCCTGACACTTTTCGCAGAAATGAGGCATTCCGAGATCGAGCCGGATGAGTTCAGTTTTGTCGGTGCCTTGGCTGCTTGTGGATCACTGGCTTGGCACAGAAATGGAAAAGAAGTTCACTGTGAACTACTCAAGAGAGGCCTTGTTCCCGATGCCTTTGTAGGGAGTGCTCTTATTGATATGTATGCTAAATCTATGGCTGTATATGATGCTAGGAAGGTATTTGATGCGATTGGAAATAAAGACCTGATCACCTGGAACACAATAGTTGCAGGGTTTGCTCAGAGTGGCTATCTGGATGAAGTTATGAAACTACTCTCCCTAATGAGGGAAGATAATTTAGAACCTGATGGTTTCACCTTTGCGAGTATTCTTGCAGCATGTGCGAATGCAACAGCAATACAACAAGGAAGACAAGTTCACACTCTAATCTTGAAATCAGAAATAAATATGGACACAGCTGTAGCCAATGCCTTGATAACCATGTACAGTAGGGCCGGAAGCATGAAGGAAGCAGAAAAAGTTTTCTCAAAACTCGATGATAAGAACATAGTATCATGGACAGCAATGATTGGAGGTTTTGTGCAGGGTGGTTATTTGAAGGAGGCTCGTGCAATGTTTGACCAAATGGAGAATACTGGGGTGAAACCAAATGGCAAAACTTTTATCGCATTGTTGACAGCTTGCAGCTATGCAGGGATGAGCAGCGAAGCTGGGAAGTATTTTAAGTTGATGGAGGCAAGATATGGGATCAGACCTGGTTTTGACCATTATGCTTGCATGGTGGACATCCTAGGAAGAGCAGGGAGACTAAACGAAGCAGAAGATTTGATAAAACAAATGCCTTTTGAGCCAGATGCACTTGTGTGGAGGATGCTGCTGAGTGCTTGCAGGATACATGGCGATTTAGATAGAGGGAAAAGGTCCATGGAACGGATACTGGCTATAGAACCTGGTGATTCTGCAGCTTATGTGTTACTTTCGAACTTATATGCTGCCTTAGGGCACTGGGATGGTGTGGTGGAAGTCAGACAATTGATGAGAAAAAATGGGGTGAAGAAGGAGCCAGGGAAGAGTTGGATTGAGCTACACAATACAATCCATGAGTTCATGGCGGGAGATCGGTTGCATCCACAAGCAGATCAAATATACTTGAATTTGAGAGGGTTGTTCAAACAAATGAAAGATGAAGGATATGCTCCAGGTATAGAATGTATTGGTGGCATAGGAAAATATAAAAGATAAATAATACTTGATTGCTATATGGAGTGCAGCAACAAAAGAAATTTCGTTGTCAAACGGCGGTTGCTTCCTAAATATCTCAGAAGCAGGATGCTTCCACAAGAATCTGTAGGAGTTGTTCTCATCAAAGGAAACCTTGCTGAGGCAATGCAATTATAGAAACATGATACTTGGGAAGCTTCGAATCATGCAACATCAATTATAAGAGTTTATCTATAAGACATAACAGATAAATTGTGATTGTTGAGGGTGATAGTAGAGAAAAACCACAGAGGGTCTTATTTTTCAACCGAAGTGACTGACAGAGGGAGGTGACACAAAATACCATCCTCATTTCAACTCTTCTAATGAACTGCAGACGGATGGTAAAAAACTTTGTTAGTGAAAAGGTGATCAAACTTCAGTGGTCAGAGAACGGAAACAACATCACTTTATCAAACAAGAAGTGGAAAGGGAAGACAAAATGAAGGTCAAAAAGGAGGGACAGAGAAGTTCTAATTTAACCTTCCTTTCGACTTTACCCTACAGAGAATAGAAGACCATTTATGTCACAATCATCTAGTTTTTGTAGCCTACAAGAGTTGGTGAGCGCTATATCATGACAAACCTCACAAACAAGGTCAGTAAGATAACCCAAAAGAATAAATATTAATCAGTATTCAACAGAAAATCAAATTTACAGATAGGTAACTTGTGAAGAAACTGACCCAAAATTTTACCCATTTATATCAAAAAATAAATAAATATTATGAAATGTTATGCAGCAAAGAATATGTGGACATCATATGTGAGAAGAATGCTTGAAGAATTCTCTTGGCACCACATCCAAATCTTTGAGCTTAATATCTGGATTTACATGTGTGATATGCAGGATGCTGGGAGTAGCAGGCAGGGCTGTGCCAGATGAAATGGGATGGTCCTGCATTATTTGGGCCACTAGGTTTGGAAGTTTCTGCGCTTGTTAGTGATGAAGCATGTCCAGCTAAAAGAAAATGGTGGTAGAATTATTTAACTTGCTAAGGTCCTGTTTGGACTCTTGAATGCTTAATCCATGGATTGCAGTAAAGGCCTTGAGGAACTAAGTATGAAAATGGTAAATCCTTAAGGATCAGATGCTAAACAGGTTGGCTAAATCACTTTCAGTGGGATTAGATTGTCTTGGAAATTTGTCAATTCCTTGTACAAACTGGCTAGCTGATCTCTTCCATTGTTCTTCTTTGTCTCTGATCAGAAGAAGATTTTTCGCTGGATTACGCTTAGTTCCCCTGTTAAATCAAAAGATAATTCCCCTATCAAAATAAGCCTTAAGTTTCTTGGTTAATATCAGAATGGAGAATCAAACTTTTGAGGCACAAAAAGACTACCGAAATGATCAAGTCATCTTCGTTACAGTTGACTGTAGTTATCTAGTTCCTGCATGTAAATGATCTCGTTTAATTTAATTTTTTTGAAGCATCTCACCAAACTGTACTCCCATTGTGGCCAATTCCTTGAAAGACCCAAACTTTGCAGGCCACTATTAGCAACATTAGTAGGTATGAATGTAGCGGTGTATGTTTTATTGCATGTATCGTTTATTTCCGTCTCAACACCTTGATCTGAAGGCAAGCATTAAATGGGTTAAAAGATGAGTATTCCCCTCTCTCTCTCTCTCTCTCTCTCTCATCCTTGTTCCTTGGTCCCTCAACATGATGTCTAATCGCTGCCTTTTCTCGTGCTTATTAAACCACCGCCAATCCAAGCTCCGACTTCCCTGATTGCAAGCATAATCTAAACCCAAAATCTTGGTTTAGCAAGGTTTTGGGCTTCTTCCTGAAAATTGGTGGGATTGTCAGCCGTCCTATATTGTTGGTCCATGCATTCAATTCCTTCTTAAGGTTGGCACAAGTCTAACCAAACTGAAACCTGACTCATTCATATGTCTACTTCTTGGCCATTACTTGAGAGCCAAGAATCCCTAATCTTTAAATTTTTAAACTTTTACTCTTTAAACTCGTTACATTCACTCTTCTTTTGCCTTAGTAGCATGTAAGATCATTGTAGTTTTCATAGCAGCAAACCGAGATCTCAGCTATTAGAATTTTCACAGGTTATCGCACATCGTAGTTTGTAATTGATGTCTGATTATTTGCAAAATGACATAGGTTTGATATGCAATGGAGAATGGAGAAAAGTTTTACCGGCCTTGAGTTTGTCTACCTTACCATCACCACAGCTGGGGGATAAAGGAGGCGGAAGAAAAATGGGTAGGCACACGCATCAAGTCTTCTTTAAAGGTCACAATTAATGCAATACTTGTTGGCAGAATCTAATATATATATTAAAAATTAAAATTTTTTAAAAAAATTTAGACATTTATTCATGTAAGCCGTTCTTTTTTTTTTCTTATTTAACAATTCTTCAAACATTAAATTCAAACTTTCAATTAATAAAAAATTATATTTAATCTTATTTATATAAATTAAATTATATTATTAATGTATGATATTATTATATTTTTATAATTAAAATTTATTATATAAATAATAAGTATATAAAATAAAATAAATATTATTTTATTATATATATATATATATATATTTTTTTTTTTTTTTTTAACGTGATCAAATCTAGAATTCATGTGCAACGCACGCACTCAAAACTAGAGTTTGGCTGTCTCTTTGTTATTGGTATAACTTGGAACTAACCACCACGTGGTAGACCGGCCAATCAAAATCATAAAGCCTCCAACCAATCTGATACGCGATCAATCCTAGAGGCATGCAGAGAGACCTTGAAATTGCAAACTCTTGATACCTTGCTCATAATTATAAATAGGAGTGATGTGGAGACGAAATACTCGTGCACGATCTTGAGGACATGCGATTGGTTACAAAATATGGCCGATTCGTAAGTCTGAATTTCTCGACAATAGGCGTCTACCCTCACTTATATAAATCATACTTGGAGGATTCTCCGGCTTAGGCATTAGAGGTGCCCTGCTGGGTATACTCCAGCAAAGAGAACTTTTTTGTATTTGCTGGATCTAGAACATAGTGGCCACCGCATTGCCATCTTGGAGACACATCTCGATCCTTAGCCGGCGCTTACGATTTGAGCAGCTGATTATTTGAGCAGCCTTGTAGCTCAATCAATTTAATGTTTTGACCAAACTAATTTCAGCAATAATTATTAGAATGAAATATTTTAATTTTTCATATTATTTGATTACTCTAATTTATAGAGATGCAAATAGCATGCCTAATTGAATGGCATCCTATTTGGCTAAGCACATCGAAAGTATGATTTAGATAGCAGGAGCTAAAATTTCATATTATTTTCATGCTTTGATTATATCGGATGCTTTGGGATGTATTTATGCTAAAATTATTTAGTAGCCGGTTTTAATTTTGGGCAAAGAATGATGCTTGATGAATCCATATCCAAAATTCATCTATCATTTTTATTCTTTTTACTTGGCGGTTTGAAGGGACAAAAATAAACAATTAGACCAGCTGCCTAGGCATAAAGCTTTTGCTGCCCCCTCCTTTGGCGGTAAATCTGTCTACCTTTTCCTAACTTCTCATCCTGATTCATCTCCCCCTGATGGATTCTACGGCTTCAGTTTGGCGGCTGTCCGGTGTGCCGCTGATCCGCCGCGCATCCATGTACACCTCACTCTTTCCAATCGGACGCTCCAAAACCGTTCAAAACTGCAGCGGTTGCTTAACGTGCAGCTAGCTCTATTTTGCCATCTTAAACGCGATTCCCATCCGCTACCCTTTCTCCCGTTCATCGAACTGGCTCCGCCCTCCCCCTCCCCAGCCATCGCCCTCCCCGCCGTTCCCTGCTTCTCTCTCCGTGGCCCTTGCCGTCACTGTTTCCCTCCCGCTGCCGGTTTCTAAGATCTCTCGCTCCCTCCCTTGAGTCCGCCATGGATCTTGGTGGCCGCCCCGAACCCGACCTCTCCCTCGGCCTCCACGCCCGCGCCTCATCGCGCCCCCCGATCGCCGACGACTCCATCTCCCTCCAGATCGACCCCACCCTCCGCGACCCTCCCCGCTCCCCGCTCCAGCACCCCCCTGCACCTCTTCGATCACCAATCCGAGTCCCGCCGCGTCACCGACAACGACTCCGACGCCGCTCCTCTGGAGAACGGCGACGACGATGAGCACGTTGAGGAGGACGAGGAGGAGGAGATCAGCATCCTCGGATACACCATGTCCGTCAAGAAGCGCCGCCGAAGAGGCGACTCGGCCTCCTCCTCTTGCTCCCCTTCCCACCCCTCCAAGCGACCCGCTGTCGAGCCACCGCCGCCGCCGCCTCCTCCTCCACCGCCTCCACCGGACCTCGAGAGCCGGCGGGCCACCGTCCGGTCTTGGGGCAATCTCCCCCTATCCGTCTCGGACCCCGACGTGTTCGAGATCATGGAGAAGGAGAAGCAGCGGCAGGTGAGGGGGATCGAGCTCGTCGCCTCCGAGAATTTCGTCTGCCGCGCCGTGCTTGACGCCCTCGGGAGCCACCTTACCAACAAGTACTCGGAGGGCTTGCCCGGCGCCCGCTACTACTGCGGCAACCAGTTCATCGACCGGATCGAGCGGCTGTGCTGCGACCGGGCGCTGGCAGCCTTCGGTCTTGATCCTCAGTGCTGGGGGGTGAATGTCCAGCCGTACTCTTGTACCTCTGCTAACTTTGCTGTGTATACTGGGCTTTTGCTGCCCAAGGATCGGATAATGGGATTGGATTCGCCGTCCGGCGGGCATGTCAGCCATGGTTACTACATGCCGAGTGGGAAGAAGATCTCAGGAGCTTCAATATTCTTCGAGAGCTTGTCATATAAGGTGAATCCACACACAGGTTATATTGATTATGATAAGCTGGAAGAGAAGGCAATGGATTTCCGGCCAAAGATATTGATCTGCGGAGGGAGCTCATACCCGAGAGAGTGGGATTATGCAAGGTTTAGGCAGATTGCAAATAAGTGTGGGGCGGTCTTGATGTGCGACATGGCTCACATCAGTGGGCTGGTGGCTGCAAAGGTTTGTGGTTTTCTTATATAAATGCCTTTGGTCATAGAGAAGGTCAGTGAATTGGTTGATATTTTTATGCGGCTGGAACATCGGTTATTTTCTTCTACTGTTGACTTAGATTTGCTGATAACTTTGATGTTGTAGCATTTGGTTTGATGACTAGTTTGGACAATTGAAACTTATTATGTGAGACTCCAATTTTAATTTTAAGGTTAGGCTTCTGTGTACTTATCGTTACTTGATATGTGCGCATCGATAATAATCAATTACTTGTGCTTTGCCGTCTACAACTTTTGTGGAAGGTTTACATAGCCTTTTCATCTTCCCTTGTGTTTTTAACTGTTTATAATTTGCAAGATCACTCTCTCATTGCATAAGCTCAAACGGCAAGTAATAAGGTCAGCCTACCAACTTGATGACCAATTATCTTGGTCTTTTGTCATTTCTTTTCTTGCCTAAGATTTCCTAAACTATGAATTTGGTACCAATTCTCAAGGGCCTTGATGTCAACTAGATAATCGTTTATCAACATCTACCTGATCCTTTTATAAAGCCTTCTGGTGTTACTTTGATGGAAGGAGGGTTAGGTGATAGTGATGATAATAGAGGTTTACATATTGTAAATGTTCTAGATTTGTATATTACAAATTTTGCACTATATATATTGCTGAGATGCACGGAGTTGATTGGAGGATCATACATAGTTATGGGACTAGTCATTTCAGGATCATTTAATTGAAGTTCATAGATGTTCAAATATATAGGCCTGACCTGATGAAACCAATTCTCAGTCATGAATCTCTTTGTAGAAAATCTATTTAGGAGTAGTTGGTATTTATTCTTGGAAGGTTGGGAGGAGGATTATTGGGGCCTCAGTCTAGCTTTTGATTTATCTTCAAGGCAAAGAGTGGATGGATTTTTAAGTATTTGAGTGCAGCAAGGTAACATTGTAAGGTAAAGGGTCATGATAAATGATTCAAGATTGTGTCAGAGAAGAGGATTGGTTGATGTCGGATATCTTTAACGAGAAATCCTGCCAGCTCCTTTGAGTTGAAGTTTTCTGGTTATCCATTGTCACTGAGCACTTGAGGGCATGATATGGAACAAGAATGGGAATGTGTACCATGATATATGTGCTAGGTTCTTAATAGTTGGAATGTCATTGTCAAGAACATAAGATATTCATAATGTCTTGTTAGAATTACAAAATGGCACCGATTGAGCATATTGGGAATTGTTTTGCAAGGGCAAAAAGTTAAAATCAGAAACTTTGGAGCTTGACTAGCAAAATTGAAATCAGGTATAGGAAACACAGGATGAGACTCAAATAAACATTTGCTAAATATATAAGAATATTTAAAGATGTTTTCAATGTTCCTTAATATACTTGCAAAAGAAAGTACCTCACCTACACTGATAAGGACCAGATCAATATCTTGGAAAAAACTCATTTTAGTGCTTCAAGATTGGTGAGAACTAGTCAGGCTAGCATGAGGCACTCATGTGATAAAGCTTTGTAGTGGAAATGGGCAAATACGTTTATGGTGGTAGTGCTTGTTTTTTGGAGGTATACATCTGTCATTCCCTTTCATTTCAGAAAAGAAGCTGATAAAAGTCTTTTTCTAATAATTCCAGATAAATCTTCTATTCTTCATTCTTCATGAAATTATTTGTCATTTTCTTCTTTTATTCTTCTTCACATCATGGTGCAATCAGTTTTACTGATCATGTGTAGGTTGTTTACATGCTTGGTACGTGGAGAGTATAAATATATATTGATTGCAGTGTGGAACTTCTTGTCATGCTGATGCATGGTATTACTCCAAGTGTGCACTTGTAACCTGGGCATAGGCCCTTTATGCTTGGAACTAAATATAGGACTTAACTGATGATCATCCTACCAGCTAATATGATTTCTATGGTCGCACAAGAATGAGGGCGGTCTTCTATCCACTTTTTATGCGAGAAAATTTGATTGTTCTCACAAGACAGGAGTTTTATAATGTCGAATGACCATAGAATGTTGTCAAAGGAGTCTCCAATAGAGATGTCATGAAATCATATTAAATGATCATAATCTTTCTTAGTTTAAAGAAAATTGGTTTGACTTCTTGTAACACATTAACTGGAGTATCATGCTAGAGGAGAAATTGTTCCTAGTGCCGCTTTTTCCAATGCAACAATGTTGTATGGCTTCTCACCATGTTCACCTCATGCTTTAAAGACACTCGAGAATATCCTATCATCAAAATGAGTAATTTTCTCCTTTTATTTATCAAGCTTATTTGGTAAGATCTGGTTGCTACTTAGTATGCATTGTGCAAAATGAAATCTTTGTAGCAAAAGAAATGAGTGTTGAAGTACCTAGGGTGCTTGTCTGTAGTGGACCTTTGGTGCTATGATACTGGGACTTGACACTGTACCCCAACTTACCCATGTTGTCCAAGTTCAACAGGTGACCAACATCCTTAGATGCAGCTATTTAAGAAACTGTAAGAGATGAAGAATAAGAGAGAAGGGTGGTAGAGCTCCTAAAAGAAGACTAGAGTTAGTAGAGAGAAGGGGTTTTAAGGCACCAACTTAGGATGAGTTGAGTCATCGAGGTACTCCATGAGGTTGATGAGTTTGGTGGTGGGCAGCATCAGATGGGTGGTGGATGACATTGGACAACAGCACATGTGGTCGACGGAGTCCAAGGGAGGTGCTAATTTCTATATGTACATGTTTTTCCATCTAGGTCCCACTCTTTGGCCTCAGGTCCCCTAAGATCAGTCATATTCCAACAATGCCTCACCCCCTGCTCCTTTTCTTTCGGTCCAACTTCCTACTTTACAAACCTTGCAATTCTTTTTAATAAATTTCTATGAGGAATTTAATTTTGAAATAAGCAAAATTAACAATAGTTCTCCAACAAGCACCATTCTCACCTTCCCTCTACTTTCCAAATTAGCTAGATAATGACATCAGCATGACAGTCAAGACATTGGGGTGGAACATGGTTATAGATTAACCTTGAAGGTAAAGAAACTAGGGACCAATCCATATTCATTAGTGCTCTTGCTGAGTGTCCTTTCTTAAGGTGAATGCATTGCATGAGAACATCAATTTGTTCTAAATAAAAAAAAAAAAGAAAAATATCAGTTGATCATGTCAGAATTGGGGATTAGAGACCTCTCTCCATCATTACATCAATGATAATGCTTTACTAGTTCCTCATTGACGCAGACGCCATAGCAACCAGATACTTGGATTTGATGGACCGGGTCCAAAAGGGTGTGAAATCAACTTGACTGCACCAGATTCTATAGGATTTTGACACTGTTGAGTTAGAACGACTATAACTTTCTCATCCGGCATTTGAATCCTTATTATGACCTCAATTCGGAAAGTTTTTTTTGAGCCCTACGAGCTTGACTGCTATGCCATTACGACTCATTTTAGAGTCTAATTTAATTATTTGACAGGTCAACGGAAGCCCAAAAGATCCTAGACGAGTTGGGACTCTAGTCTTTTTCTATTTTATTTAAGATTCTTAGTATGAGCCCTAGTTTAAGTCTATTAGTGTTTTTTCTTTATGAATAAAGCCCTTTAGGCCAACCTTGTAATCAGTTTTTCTTGAGTTATTGAATTAAAAATTTTAGAAGAGAGTTTTTTTCTTCTCCTTTGCTGTTTTTTCTTATTTCGTGAGTCTTCTCTCTTTTACAACAAATGCCGTGCTAAGGCTGTGTCAGTTGGTATTAGAGCTTTGCGATTTCTTGTGCGGTGATTTTTTCCTACAGTCCAAATGGCGGGTGGTAGTTGCAAGAAAAATCAATCTGTGAATCAGACAGTGGCAGCCCATGATTGAATCACGTAGTGGGAACAAGATCTGATGTTGGAGTGTGAAGATTCGAGGAGACAAGTGATGGATCTAATGGTGCAACTTGCACAGATAGAAAATCGGGATTTAAGATTCGAGGTAGAATCAGAAGATTGCAGATCTGAGGGAGACGCTTCAGATTTCGAGAATCCCTTTCACCAGGGTATTTCTATCCACCGGCATGAAAGTCGTGGCAATTCGTTCGAGTGATCAACTTATTGATTCAATTCCATTAGAGTAGATCTGCCTGAATATTTGGATAGTTTATAGATGGAGGTGTTCCTCGATTGGCTGGATCAGATCGAGCGCATCTTCGAATATAAAGAGGTGTTTGACGACAAGAAGGTAAAGTTTATCACCTTGAAGTTGACAGGTCGGGCTTTTACCTGGTGGCAACAACTAAAGAAAATCTAGGAGTGTAGAGGCAAGCCAAAGATCTAGGGCCAAGAGAAGATGAAGAAGATATTGAGGGAGCAATTTTTGCCCTTCAATTACACGCAAACCCTATACCAGCGCCTGCAAAATGTCTAGCAAAATCCGAGATCCGTGGATGAATACACGGAAGAATTTTATCAATTGATCATGAGAAATGACCTAGAGGAGAGCAAAGAGCAGATGGTCGCGAGATATTTTGGTGGCCTATGACAGCAGATCTAAGATGTCTTGAGGCTCCACACCTTGTGGATGGTCAAGGAGGCTTACCATAGTGTTGTAGTCACTAAGGAGCGATTGTGGCGAAGACTTATTCCCAGGTCAGATCCATGCCTGAGAAGCAATCAAGCATCGGTGATTCAGAGTGACATGCGACGCAATACGGCTTCTACTCCTCTTTGTGGTCCTGTGGATACGAAGCCTTCGAAGTTAACCCTGATGGGATCCTCTACACTGTGGTGCTACAACTATGGCGAGATCGGACACATGCGGACTGACTCTGCTAGATGGCTTGGGAAGCAGGTGTTGTTAGAAGGAGACAA
This sequence comes from Cocos nucifera, assembly GCA_006176705.1. Taxonomy (NCBI): domain Eukaryota; kingdom Viridiplantae; phylum Streptophyta; class Magnoliopsida; order Arecales; family Arecaceae; genus Cocos; species Cocos nucifera. Next base: position 1,375,263 of record QRFJ01000018.1, read on the forward strand.
ACAATCTGAGGAAGATTAAGAGCCTGTTTATAATGAAGGGGGTGAAGAGGATGATTTCCTATTGTTTGGGGAAAGTGGAGAGGCTCTAGTTGTTCGAAAGAGCCTATTGGTTCTGAAAAAAGAGGAAAAGAAGATTGGAGGCGGACTAATATTTTTTATACTTGCTGCACCATTGCAAAAAAGGTCTGCAAAGTTATTATCGATGGAGGTAGCTGCGAGAATGTCATCTCTTAGAAGGTTGTTATGAAGTTGAACTTGTTAACAGAAAAGCATCTTTGGCCTTACAAACTATCGTGATTCCGGAAAGGGAGCGAGGTGGTTGTCGATAGTCATTGCCTTATATCATTCTCTATCGGGCAGAAGTACTTCGATAATATTTGGTGCGACGTTATTGCCATGGATGTCTGTCATCTACTTCTGGGAAGGTCGTAGTAGTATGATCACAATGTTATCCATGATGACCACCGAAACACTTATATATTCTAAAAGGACAATTAGAAGATCATCCTGGCACCGATGAAGGAAGAGGATCTACCTAAGTCAAAATCGGAGACCAGCATCAACCTTCTAATGAAGTACACTTGCTTGAAGGAAGCGATGGAGACCGGCTATCTGCTAGCAGTGGTGGAGAAGGGTGAGTTGGTTGAGCAAGAAACCCCACCCGTGGTACATCCTATCCTTCAGGAGTTTATTGATGTTTTCTTTGAAGACTTGCATGTAGGATTACTGCTAGAAAGGGACATTTAGCATCACATCGGTCTTGCACCTAGGGTGAGTCTACCGAACAAGTCGGCATACTATATGAGCCCGGTTGGACATCAGGAGTTGTAGCAGTAGGTCTAGGAGTTACTGGACAAAGGATACATCTGATCGAGCATGAGTCCGTGTGTGGTGCTTGCCTTGTTGGTTCCAAAGAAGGATGGTTCGTAGTGCATGTGCATGAACAGCCGAGCCATCAACCAGATCACTATCAAATACCGATTTTTGATTCCAAGGCTAGACGATATGCTTGATCAGTTTGTTGGAGTCAAGGTGTTTTCCAAGATCAACCTGAAGAGTGGCTACCATCAATTGCGCATCCAGCTTGGGGAGGAGTGGAAGACAACCTTCAAGATGAGGGAGGGCCTGTATGAATGACTAGTGATGCCTTTCGGGCTTTTTAATGAGTCGAGTACATTCATGAGGCCGATGATGAAGAAAACAGTGCAAGGTTTGCCATGCTACTTTTGAAAATATTTCCAAAATAGCAATGATGCAGCGAAAAATAATTAATTTAATTAATTATCTACTGATCATATCAGATTATTTAACCCTACACATTAGGATCTAAACATAATATGCATGCATATATCAATAGATCTGAAAATAAAACTATGTAATAAACTATTTACTACATCTATGTGTTCAGAATACAATACTTTTTCGCGGTTAGTCGATCACCGCAATCTGAGTCCACCGGATAATACTCTGGTATCACGTCATAGCCGCACACGTGTTTGGCCTCTACGATTGGTCCACACGGAGCTCCTGATCTCGATCAGCCCTACTAGAGTGCTAGCTTCTCGTCGGAGCCTTCGATTACGATCGATCCGATCGATCGTATACTTTCTGATTTTTCAAATATTTCAGAAAATTAGAACATAAATATTGGAGGATGATGAAGATGTGTTTCAAATTTGGTGGCGATCCGATGCTCACAGCACTCAATCTCTCCATCCGAACCCAGATTCCTAAATCTAGGATTTCACTCGGCCCAAAAATCCTGACACAATAAAAATCCTATCACGGTCTCTGTGTGTGGAGTTTTTCTATGAAATAAATTTTCATGGAAAGATAACTTTCAGATCTATAATCTTTATTTAGATCATATCTAAAAGTAGGATATCCTTAGAAGTGAAAATCATAAGAGGAGAGGCATAAAGAAAAGAAAAGTGCTACAGGATTTTGTTCACTTTCACTCCAAGATTTTTTTCGCCTAGAACTGATGTCCAACACTGAAATTTTTACCACGTAATGCTAACTCCTGCTACACGCACAAAAATTCTCATAATTTATTGACGTGAATACAATGGGAAAACCGCGTGGAAAACGATAAGGGTCGAGTGGTTGAGAGGTTTTAACCACTCACTTGATTTCAAAAATCAAACGAGCCTCTTATCCTTATCCAACGCTTTCTCCCTTGTGTTCGTGCACATTTTTATTTCTCAAAAAATATTCGACAAATAAAAGAGAGGGCGTGGGAAGCAGAGTGGAAAAGTCAAAAATGGTGGGCGCATGGAAGAATTTGAATTCAAACTTTATTTGACTTGGTCCTAGTTGGTTTCAACCAAATCAATTAATTTAGATCCAATTAAACCAGGTTAAACCCAATCAAATTAGGCTTCGCCTAATCCAATAAAATTCTAATCAAATTAGAAATTAATTAGATCTACGTCCTGATCAAATCAGGATCAAAACTTCCATAGCGATTAGGTCATCTCATGATCTGATCGGGTCAAATCCAATCGAATCAAATTCAGTCGGATTTGATCGAATCCTCATTGCTCAATCAAATTGAGCTAATCAGTAATCAAATTGCTAATTAATCCTCCAAAAATATCTGAGTCCAAATCGAATGGGTTACTGGACAACAGAGTTCTATCAACATGAAACTCTTGAAGAGTTCTAAATCAGTAGGACTCTTGAATCTAGTGTCTCAAACGAATCGAACTCGCGATCATAGAGTCCCAAATTAGTGGAACTCTTGATCAGAGAGTCCCAGTCGAGTAGGACTCAGAGTCCCAGTCCAGTAGGACTTGGTCATAGAGTCCCAATCCAGTAGAACTCTTGACCACAGTGTCCTAGATTATCAGGACTCATGATCAGAGAGTCCTAAACAAATAGGATTCAAAGTTCCAATCCAGTAGGACTTTTGGTCATAGAATCTCAGTCCAGTAGAACTTTTTGATCATAGAGTCCTAAACCAATGAGACTCTTGATCAGAGTCTCAGACAAGTCGGACTCAGAGTCCCAGTCTAGTAGGACTCTTGATCCCAATCCCAGTCCAGTGGAACTCTTGACCATAGAGTCCCAGACTAATAGGACTCTTGATCAACCATCAGATCAGGTTGGAACTCCTACTGTGTGTGATCCCGCAGGTTCGAACCTAAGTCGGTAGCAAAGAAACCAATTTCTATACTAATAGAAGTGACCATCTAGCAATGGTATCCGACGTCCGGATAGGTCGAATAATCGCAATCGCAACATTCAGAACCTACGCGAATATAACTACCGTATAATTCATCCCTATGACCTCTGTGTAATAGATAACTCAGGGTTAGATTGTCAACCCTAGAAAATACGTCAATATTGTGTCTCAAAGCAATTAGCCCCGTGACTCCTTACTAAGACTATCCTGATCAAGGTTTTGCTAAATTAAAACACAATTGAATACAGCTCCTGAAATCAAGAATGGTCAATCCCATCTTGATACATGCACCGACTCCACAAATACTTGACTGTGCCCAGAAATCTTCCATCACTGAATTAGAAATTCAGATAGTCAGGCACCAAAATACAGTGAGTTGCTTGGAAGTCATCGTGGTGATCTCAGATCGGAGGGACATTTATACTCATATTCCATCGAAGCTAATCTTAATAGGAGAAAAGCTCTGGAGTTGGTCACGTTCAGTGTAGATGTATCCATACATCTCACTTGTATGCCATATCAGTGTCTCAGCACTTCTTGATTATGAGGACAACCAACCTATATGGCACACAACGATCTATACTTGATAAATGTTGTCATCCTAAGTAACAACGTATCATTTGGTCGTGAACTATTTAAGGACTAAATGACAAATTCTCCTTTGCCGAATCTAGATAGTCCTAAAGACTTTATCACAACACAGGAGTTTATTAGAAGACAACAAAATTTATGATGAAAAATGCCAAAATAATTTTTATTAATTTATAATTTATATACAATTATAAATATATGGTCCAACCATCAACAGACTGACGATTGGCTTTGGGATATATTTCCAACAATCTCCTACTTGGACTAAAGCCAATCGGTGCAGGACTTAAAGTCATCGAACTCCTTCACCGCAATAGCTTTAGTGAATGGGTCGGCGAGGTTTTTCTTTCCGTCAATCTTCTGAAGGTCGATGTCACCTCGATCCACAATTTCTCGGACAAGATGGTAGCGGCACAGAATATGCTTCGTCCGCTGGTGTGCCTTTGGTTCCTTCGTCTGAGCAATGGCTCCAGAGCTATCGCAATAGAGCAGAACTGGACCATCAAGGAAGGATGCTGCTCCGAGCTCGATGATGAATTTTCTTAGCCACACCGCTTCTTTGGTAGCATCTGATGCAACGACATACTCCATCTCACAAATTGAATCGACCACAGTGTGTTGCTTGGAACTCTTTCAGTAGATGGCCCCACCATTAAAGGTAAATATGTATTCCGATACACTCTTGCTATCATCATGATCGGACTGAAAATTAGAGTTCGTGAACCCCACAAGTTTTAAGTTCGATTCACCATATACAAGCCACTAGTCCTTAGTGTTTCTTAAATACTTCAGGATGGTTTTAACAACCTTCCAGTGATTCTCCTCTGGATTAAATTGGTATCTACTCACTACACCTAGTGAGTATGCCACATCTGGTCACGTACATGTCATGGCGTACATTATAAAATCCACTGCTGAAGCATATGGTATTCTATTCATACGCTCTCTGTCTAGAGGTGTTGTTGGACAATCTCTCTTTGAAAGAGAAATTCCATGGTCTATCGGTAGATAGCCTTTTTTGAAATTTTTCATGCTGAACTATTTCAGCACAATGTCAATGTACGTGGACTGGAACAATCCAAGCAATCTTTTAGATCTATTTTTATAGATCTTCATCCCTAGGATGTAAGAAGCTTCTTTCAGATCTTTCATGGAGAATTATGATGACAGTCAGATCTTTATTCCTTATAATACAGGGACATCATTCTCGATTAAGAAAATGTCATCCACATACAATACTAGGAATACTATTGCTGGACCATTAGCCTATTTGTATATGCAGGGCTTCTCTTTATTCTTAACGAAGCCATACATTTTGATTGTTCTATCAAATTGTATGTTCCAGCTCCGAGATACCTGCTTTAGTCCATAAATAGACCTTTGAAGATTACACACGTTAGACTCATCTGTGAATGTGAAACCTTCAGGTTGTATCATATACACCTCTTCATCCAACTCTCCGTTCAGAAAAGCTGTTTTCACATCCATCTGCCAGATTTCATAGTCCAGATGGGTAGCTATGGCAAGCATTATCCGAATGGATTTGACCATTGCCATAGAAGAGAACGTCTCATCATAGTCAATACCATAATGTTGACGATATCCCTTGGCAATCAGACGGGCTTTATAGGTCTCCATCTTTCCATCTACGCCTCTTTTCTTTTGAAGATCCACTTACACCCTATGGGTTTTACCCCTTCGGATGGATCAACCAATGTCCATACATCGTTGACCTTCATGGATTCCATCTCCGATTTCATGGCCTCAAGCCATTTCTTAGAGTTGGATCTCTGCATTGCATCCATATAGATGATTGGGTTCTGATCGTTCTCATCGAGTTCGATAGAATCCCCGTTCTGGACCAGAAAATCATAGTATCTATCCGGTTGACGTAGTACTCTACCAGATCTCCTTAAGGATGCTTCTACAATGGGTTTTGGGTCTGATCTAATCAGATCCAGCTCAGGTTTAACAACTTATGTCTGTTCTTTCACCTGTCGTACTTCATCAAGTTCGATCTTGGAGGCATTAGTTCCTTCATCAAGAAACTCCTTTTCTAAAAAGACTGCCTTAAGGCTGACAAATATTTTTTGCTCATCAGCAAGGTAGAAGTAGTACCCTTTGGTTTCTTTAGGGTAACCTATAAAACTACACTTATCAGACATAGGTCCAAGCTTGTCTGTCATCAAACGTTTGACGTAGGCCGGACACCCCCAAATCCTAAGGTGTGAAAGCATTGGCTTACGCTTTGTCCATATTTCATATGGTGTTTTATTAACAGATTTACTCGGAATCCTATTTAGAATGTAACAAGTTGACTCGAGCGCATATCCCCATAGGGAGATTGGCAAATCGACAAACCCTATCATGGATCGAACCATGTCCAAAAGGATCCGATTTCTTCTTTCAGACAACCATTATGTTGTGGTGTTCCAGGAGGGATTCATTGGGAGAGAATCCCGTTCTCCCTAAGATATGTCAGAAACTCATTGGAAATGTACTCACCCCCTCGGTCAGATCGAAGAGTTTTAATACTTTTCCTAGTTTGTTTTTTTACCTCATTTCGAAATAGCTTGAATATTTCAAACGACTCCGATTTATGCTTCATTAAATAGACATACTCATACCTCGATAGGTCGTCTGTGAAGATTATGAAGTAGAAATATCCATCTCTGGCACTTGAGCTCATGGGTCCATATACATCCGAATGTACTAAACTCAAGAGTTCAGTGGCTCGTTCATCTTTTTCAGTAAAAGGTGACTTGGTCATCTTACCAAGAAGACAGGACTCACAGGTCGGAAGTGACTCACAATCACTAATCTCAAGAATTCCTTCTTGAGCTAATCTGTTAATTCTATTCTTGTTAATATGACCTAGCCTATAGTACCAAAGGTAGACATCAGACACATCACTAATTCTAGGGCATTTACCGAAGGATTGAACTACGTTAATAGGCATAGAAAGTAAATAAATTCTGTTATTCAATTGTCCAATCAAAATTGTAACACCATTCAAAATGACTTTACAATTTTTTTTTTTTATTGATATTTCAAAACCATTCATGACCAAAAGGCCTACAGAAATGACATTCAATAAGAAAGTTGGACAATAATGACATTCATTAAGAATAACTTTATTTGAATTGATTTTAAGGTTCATGATTCCTAAAGCTAGAATTGGAACTTGTCTTTCATCTCTAACGTTTAGGAACCTCTCGCCTTGATCAAATCTCGTACTGACCTGCAAGCCCTGCATAGAATTACAAATATGATAAGGGCTTCCAGTATCTAATACCTAGGTAGTAGAATCAAATAAGAAAAAATTGCAAAGTGTTATCATATAATTACCTTGCCCAGCAACCACTTGCTTCTTCCTCGGTCTGTTCGAATCCAGGGAGGCAATATACAGAGGACAGTTCCTCTTCTAGTGCCCCTACTTCTTGTAGAAGAAGCATTCTTCCTGGCTCTGGTCGGGCTTGCGCTTCTTGGTTTGACCCTATGCAGTCGTCCCAGCATGCAGCCGCACCTTATTTTTCTTTCCTTTCTTAAAGGATCGACGACCAAAAGAAGACCTTCCCATTACATTCACCGTCTCTTTGTGGAGTTGGTGATCCTTCTCAAAGTTCTGCAGCAACCCCAACAAGCCGTGGTAGTTCACTGCAGGCTTTGTCATTCTAAAATGAGTTAGGAATGGAAGGAAGGACTTGGGCAAAGAATTAAGGATCGCATCCTTACCGAGTTGCTCGTGCAAGGGAAAGCCCAACTTGCTAAGGCGCTCAATCATCTCGATCATGTACAATACATATTTGGTGACTGAGGCCCCGTCCCTCATCCGAGCGTTGAAAATGGCACAACTTGTTTTGTGCCTCTCAACGTTGTCCGACGTGCCAAAAAAGTCATTCAATATTTAAAGCATCTTCTGTGGCTGGGCATTTTCAAACCTGCGGCTGAACTCGTCATTCATTGCCGCCAGCATTATACATCGAACGGTGGTACGGTCATTGAACCACTTCAGATAAGTGTCTCGGACCGATTTTCTAGCGTTCGGGACTGGCTCCTCAGGTGCTCGATCCGTTATCACATAAAGGATCCGCTCATGCTTCAGGATGATTTTCAACTTACGATACCAGCTGTCGTAATTGGGTCCCATTAATTTGTCATGGTCTAACAATGACAGGAGCGATAGGTTAGTGGCCATATCTGTACAAAAAGAAAAATTAAATCTAATTAGTATATGAATTATTAATCTTAAAGACTTGGACTTCAGTCTAAAGGTCCTTCCACTATTTTATACGAATTGATAGCCTCTACCTCCAATTCGAGGAATTACTTTAATTTCTTAGTGGGTACTAGAATCCATATAGACTACACATGAGCCCAACTTTGGTTGGTCAACCCATGTCCACCTATGGGTAGATTCAAAATTAATTGTTTCTCTAAACAACTTCTAGCAACATTGATTTTGCCCCATAGACCTAATCAGTAGGCTTTGGCCTCCACTGAAAAAGGTTCGGTTATGTCCAACCATTAACATGATCATATTTGATCTTATCTAATCAATAAATGATCAAGCCCGACTTTGGTCGGCCAACCTAACCATCATCAGAAAGACTTAACCAAATTATCATTTTATGAATGATAATTTCATTAGTCAATAATGATCAGGTCTTTGGACCTCTAATGATCATTATACTAATGAACCCATTATCACTCAACTTAATCGGAGGCTATGATTTAGTTATCTATATAACTATTTCATTTTTAAGGATCTAATAATTTTAGAGGATTTAGTTAATCAATTTAAGAAAATTCAGTGAGCCAATTTCGATCCTCACACTGACTTCACCAAGTCAGAAAAGAATCTAATCTAAGCTGGCGTTAGGAGCATTTAAATCAGTCAGATTGATTTACCTAATAGACATGGGTGAATCCGAATCACCAAGTGATCTAATCAAAATCTAACTCACCAGGATGGTCAGATAAGCGAGATTAGTAGAAGGGATATACCATTAACTCGTCAAAAGATCGAATCAGTACGAGTAGCTCCCAATTAAAAACCATTGGTCAAACTGTCAAATTTACCTTAGACACCATCCGGTTCATTAGTTTTAATTTGACCAACCTAGTAATTTCGGATTCAACTGCGTAGCCTTGAATCAAGTCCATTTGGTTCTTGTTAAAGGCATGGACTTGACCAACTACAACTATTGTAATTGAGTCTATAGAGTCCTTGACCTAATCTAAATTAACATTTAATTAGATTTAATCAATTACTCTAAATTAGTCCATCTTTTAACTAACTTTAGGTCTAACCCAATTTATGGACCTAATTCAGCTAACCCAATAACCCACAAGTTTATGATTAATGACTTAGAGTCTTAATTCATAATTCTAGATACTAAATCATTGTACTTAATTTTTTAATTAAGTTTATGGGCTGATGGTTAGGGTTCGGCATTTTGAAAATATTTTTAATTTTAAAAGATTTTTTATAACTTAGCATTGTCCACCAATTGAGTCGACTCATTTCAAAATTAAATCGTCTCAATTCACAAACAACACTAGTTGTAGGGTTTAATATGAAACTATGTACACTACATAATCATGAATCAAATTTTATCTAATTATGCATTCATGATCATAAATCAGATTAAAGCCTAATATATTTAAATTATAAAAATATTAGATTAAATCTAGTAATTTTATGATTAACGATATAGATCAGCAACGTACCAGGACAACCTTTTCACTGTAGGGGGTAACCCTACAGCAGGACAACCGGCAGTCCGTGCGATCTAGATTTTAATTTTTTAGATCTAATTACTCTAATTATTAGATCAATATTTAGATCAAATCTAAATTATTAATCTAAATATGCAAGCATATCATGTTTAAAGAACCTTACTTTGATACCATTTGAAGAAAACAGTGCAGTGTTTGCCATGCTACTTTCGAAAAATATTTCAAAAATAATAATGATGCAATGAAAAATAGTTAATCTAATTAATTATTTACTGATCATATTAGATTATTTAACCCTATACATTATGATTTAAATATAATATGCATGCATACATCAATAGATTTGAAAATAAAACTATGTAATAAACTATTTACTATATCTACTTGTTCAAAACACAATATCTTTTTGCGAATAGTCGATCACCGCAATCTGAACCACTGGATGATGCTCTAGTATCACGTCACAGCCGCACACGTGTTCGGCCTCTGTGATTGGTCCACATGGAGCTCCTGATCCCGATCAACCCCACTAGAGTGCTAGCTCCTCGTCAGGGCTTTCGATGACTGATCACGATCGATCCGATCGATCGTATACTTTTTGATTTTTCAGATATTTCAGAAAATTAGAACATAAATATTAGAGGATAATGAAGATGTGTTTCAAATTTGGTGGCGATCCGATGCTCACAGCACTCGATCTCTCCACTCGAACCTAGATTTTTAAATCTAGGATTTCACTCGACCCAAAAATCCTGACATGCTAAAAATTCTATCACGCTCTCTGTGTGTGGAGTTTTTCCATAAAATAAGTTTTCATGGAAAGATAACTTTTAGATTTATAATCCCTATTTAGATCATATCTAAAAATAGGATATCCTTAGAGGTGAAAATCATAAGAGAAAAGAGGCATAAAGGAAAAGAAAAGTGCTGCAAGATCCTGTTCACCTTCACTTCGAGATTTTTTTCGCCCAGATGCCCAAACACTCTGAAATTTTTACCACGTAATGCTAACTCCTGCTACACACACAAAAATTCTCATAATTTATTGACGTGAAATCATTGGAAAACCGCGTGGAAAACGATAAGGGTCGAGTGGTTGAGAGGTTTTAACTACTCACTTGATTTCAAAAATCAAATGAGCCTCTTATCCTTATCCAACGCCTCCTCCCCTGTGTTTAACATGCAGGACTCTCCTTCTGCATACACATTTTTATTTCTCAAAAAAATGTTCGATAAATAAAAGGGAAGGTGTGGGAAGCAGAGTGAAAAAGTCAAAAATAGTGGGCGCATGAGAGAATTTGAATTCAAACTTCATTTGACTTGGTTCTAATTGGTTTCAATCAAATCAATTAATTTAGACCCAATTAAATCAGGTTAAATCCAACCAAATTAGGCTTAGCCTAATCCAATAAAATTCTAATCAAATTAGAAATTAATTAGATCTACGTCCTGATCAAATCAGGGTCAAAACTCTCATAGCGATTAGGTCATCTCATGACCTGATCGGGTCAAATCCAATCGAATCAAATTCAATCGGACTTGATCGAATCCTCATCGCTCAATCAAATTGAGCTAATCAGCAATCAAATTACTAATTAATCCTTCAAAAATATCTGAGTCCAAATCGAATGGATTACTGGGCAACAGAGTTCTATCAACATAAAATTTTTGAAGAGTCCTAAATCAGTGGGACTCTTGAATCCAGTGTTCCAAACGAATCGAACTCGCGATCATAAAGTCCCAGACTAGTGGAACTCTTGATCAGAGAGTTACAGATGAGTAGGACTCAGAGTCCCAGTCCAGTAGGACTCTTGGTCACAGAGTTTCAGTCTAGTGGGACTCTTGACCATAGTGTCCTAGATTATCAGGACTCATGATCAGAGAGTCCCAGATATGTAGAACTCAGAGTCCCAGTTCAGTAGGACTCTTGATCACAGAGTCCCAGTCTAGTGGGACTTTTTGACCATAGAGTTCCAGACCAATGAGACTCTTGATCAAAGAGTCCCAGACAAGTCGGACTCAGAGTCCCAGTTCAGTAGGACTCTTAGTCACAAAGTTCCAGTCCAGTGAGACTCTTGACCATAGAGTCTCAGACCAATGGGACTCTCGATTAGCCATCAGATCAGGTAGGAACTCCTAATGTATGTGACTCCGTAGGTTCGAACCTAAGTCGGTAGCACAGAAACTAATTTTTATACTAATCGAAGTGATCATTTAGCAATAGTACCCGACGTCCGGATAGATCGAATAATCGCAATCGTAACATTCAGAACCTACGCGAATATGATTACCGTATAATTCATTCCTATGACCTCTGTGTAATAGATGACTCAGGGTTAGACTGTCAATCCTAGAAAATACATTCATATCATGTCTCAAAGCAATTAGTCCCGTAGCTCCTCACTAAGACTATCCTGGCCAAGGTTTTGCTAAATTGAAACACAACTGAACACAGCTCCTAAAATCAGGAGTGGTCAATCCCATCTTGATACATGCACCGACTCTACAAGTACTTGACGGTGCCCAGAAACCTTCCGTCACTGAATTAGAAATTCGGATAGTCCGACACCAAAATACAGTGAGTTGCTTGGAAGTCACTGTGGTGATCTCAGATCAGAGGGATATTTATACCCATATTCCATCGAAGCTAATCTTGATAGGAGAAAAGCTCCGGAGTTGGTCACGTTCAGTGCAGATGTATCCATACATCTTACTTGCATGCCATATCAGTGTCTCAACACTTCTTGGTTATGAGGACAACCAACCTATATGGCACACAACGATTTATACTTGATAAACGTTGTCGTCCTAAGTAATAACGTATCATTTGATCGTGAACTATTTAAGAACTAAATGGCAAATCTTTCTTTGTTGAATCTAGATAGTCCTAAGGACTTCATCACAACACAGGAGTTCATTAGAAGACTACAGAATTTGTGATGAAAAATGCTAAAATAACTTTTATTAATTTATAATTCATATACCATTATAAATATATGGCCCAACCATCAACAGACTGATGATTGGCTTTGGGACACATTCCCAACAGATGAACCATGTGCTGCAACCGTACATCGGTAAATTTGTTGTGATTTTGATGATATCTTTATTTACAGTCTTACTCTGGAAGATCACTGGCAGCATCTTAAGGAGGTTCTTAGTACTTTGAGGAAGGAGAATTTATATGCTAATCCTTAGAAGTGCAACTTCATAGCAGATAGCCTAACCTTTCTTGGCTATATCATCTTTTTCGAGGGGCTACGAGAGGATCCATCCAAGGTGCAGGCTATCTAGAATTGACCGATACTGTGCAGCATCATCGAAGTGCGCAGTTTTCACGGCCTAACGTCCTACCACAAATTCATCTAGAGATTCAGTTCTACTGTCTCCGGTGACCGATTGCATGAAAGGGAGGTGATTCCAATGGACACCTGAGGTGCAGGTTGCCTTTGAAGAAATTAAAGGAAGATCGCTTCTACTGATGTTCTTGTCCTTCCGGATTTCTCCAAGATCTTCAAGGTAGAGTTTGATGCATCTTCTACTGGGGTCAGTGGAGTTCTTAGTCAAGAGGGGCGGCCCATTTCCTTCCACAGCAAGAAATTATCAAGGTCCAAGCTAAACTATTTAACCTATGATATGGAGTTTTATGCGGTGATTAGCGCACTTGGACAGTTGCGTCATTATTTAGTCTAGAGGGAGTTCATCCTATATATTGACCACAAGGTCCTAAAATACATCAATAGTTAGGAGAAGCTGAGCCACAGGCATGTTAAGTGGGTAAATTACTTGTAGGAGTTTCACTTTGTTCTAAAGCACAAGTCTAATGTTCAGAATTAAGTGGCCGACACACTGAGCAGGACAGCTAAGCTTCTGGGTGTTCTTTGGATGGAGGTGATCGGATTTGATGCCTTGAAGGATCTCTATGCCAACAATCCAGACTTTGGCCGTATTCTACAATAGGTACATTCTCATGACCGAGTTGATTACTAGTTGCATGATGGTTTTCTATTTTGAGGTGTGTAGCTTTATATTCCCGATTGCTCTTTGCATAAGAAGATTGTATAGGAGCTTCATAATGAAGGCCACTTTGGTAGAGACAAGATCCTCACGCTGATTCATAGCAAATATTACTGGCCAAAGATGAAGCGTGACATGACCCGACATGTGGAACGTTGTTGGGTTTGCCAAGTATCAGAAGGTATAGCGATAAATGCTGGACTATATACCCTTTTACCAATTCCTAATCATCTATAGGTGGAGGTCAGTATAGACTTCATGTTAGGACTACCTGCGATCCAGACGCGATTTAGTGCTGATGGTTGTCGATCGATTTTCGAAGATGACTCATTTTATCGCTTGTCGCAAAACCCTGGATGCCTCAAATGTTGTTTAGCTATTTTTTAAGAAAATTATGCATTTCCATGGAGTACCCAAGTCAATTACATCCAATCGAGATACAAAGTTCATGAGCTACTTTTGGAGGAGTCTATGAAAAAAATTGGGCACATCTTTACAATTCAGTTTAACATATCATCCTCAAACAGATGGTTAGACTGAGTCTGTTAACAAGAGCTTGGGAAATTTATTGAGAAGTCTTGCTGGTGAACGACCAGAGCGTTCAGTAAATCGAACCACAAGCTACAAATTGTTTTAGATTGTTTATGGATCAAACCCAAGCAGTGTCGTAGACTTGACTCCTATCACTTCCAGTGGGCGATCTAGTGTTAAGGTTGTGTTGGTGCAGAAATCCGTCGCCGCCGGAGGTCGCCGCAATCGAGGCCGCTGGGCGCCGCCGGGGACCTGCAAAACGAAGTCCCGTCCGGAACCGGTGGGGTGGTGGCTCCGGCAGGACCCTCCGACGGTCAAGTTAGCTTCCGGCCAACAGTAATGGAGTGCTCGGAATGAGTTCCGGAGCTTAGAGGTGAGGAGGAGAGCTTAGAGAGTCGAGAGTTCAGAGAGCTTAGAGAGTCGAGAGTTCAGAGAGCTTAGCCTTGGTATGTCGGGAGGGGTCCTTTTATAGCGGAGCTTAGTTGATGGTGACGGCTGTGCCGTCTGGCAGAGAGTCGTCGGGCAGCATGGAGTTTGGTACGGAGAGGAAGGCGTCGTCCGGTAGATCGTGGGAGCCATACCGGCGAGTCGTGGGCCGCATGGAGTCCGGTACGGAGAGGAAGGCGTCGTCCGGTAGATCGTGGGAGTGGAGCCATACCGGCGAGTCGTGGGCCGCATGGAGTCCGGTACGGAGAGGAAGGCGTCGTCCGGTAGATCGTGGGAGCCATACCGGCGAGCCGTGGGCCGCATGGAGCCCGGTACGGAGAGGAAGGCGCCGTCCGGTCTTGCTGCAGGCGACAGTTCGTCCAATGGAGTTCGGACTTGTAACAGAGTTCGGCCGAGGGGGAAGCTGGGGGAGTTCGTCTGGCTGAAGGGTCGGCCATCTGTAGAGTTCGGCCGCTGAGAGGCCCGAAGAAGCTCGGCTGGCCAGTTGAAGGACTTCGGTTGCTAGTTGGTTCGGCCAGGGCTCGCTGAGGAGTTCGGTCGCCTAGGGTCGGTCCGAAGGGGTTCGGCCACTTGGGCTCGCCTGGGGTCGGTCCGAAGGAGTTCGGCCGTGGGAAGTCCGAAGGAGTTCGGCTGCATGGGCTCGCCTGGGGTCGGTCCGAAGGAGTTCGGCCGTGGGGTCCGAAGGAGTTCGGCTTCTAGGTAGTTCGGCCCGGACCTTGGCGCAGGGGAGTTCGGCCTCTAGGCAGTTCGGCCCGAACGGGCGTCTGGGAGGAGTCCGTCTCCCGAAGAAGTCCAGCCGCTTGGAGTCCAAGGAGCTCGGCCGTCAGGAAGTTCGGCTGGCGGTGGGAGTTCGTCCTCTAGGCAGTTCGGCCCGGACCTTGGTGCAGGGGAGTTCGGCCTCTAGGCAGTTCGGCCGGACCGGACCTTGGCGCCTGGCGCTGCTCTTCAGCGGCTACTGGTTACATTGGGCTGAGCGTCGGGCCGGGCTTCGGCAGGAGCGGGATTTATCCCCAACAGTAGCCCCCCCACTCCCGAGTTCAAAAATTGAAGGAAGGGAGTACCAAAACAGGCGACTGCCGAAGTCTTCTTCCAGGCTCCGCATTTGTTGCAGCTGAAGCTCGGGGGAGGTCTCATCCTCATCTCCAGTCGATGTTTGGAGTTGAAATGGAACTCGTTTCCAGCTAAAGTCGATGAAGCTGATGTTGAAGCCGAAGTAAATCTCGCCTCCTTCGGTCGAGGTCGGATTTGAGCTCCTCGGGGGCGACATTATCTTCATCAGTTGAAGTCGACTCGAGGGAGACCTCCTATCTTGCAGCCGAGGTTGAAGTGCGCGCTCGGGGGAGATCTTATCTCCTACGGCCGAGCTTCCCTCGGGGGAGATCTTATCTCCTGCAGCCGAAGTGAAGTGCGCGCTCGGGGGAGATCTTATCTCCTGTAGCCGAGGTTGAAGTGCGCGCTCGGGGGAGATCTTATCTCCTACGGCCGAGCTTCCCTCGAGGGAGATCTTATCTCCTGCAGCCGAAGCGAAGTGCGCGCTCGGGGGAGATCTTATCTCCTGTAGCCGAGCTTCCCTCGGGGGAGATCTTATCTCCTGTAGCGAGCTTCCCTCGGGGGAGATCTTATCTCCTGCGGCCGAGGTTGGTGCTTGTGTTAGGACGAGGTTCTCCTCCTGTTCCTAACCGAGGTTGTTCCGGTCGCTCGGGAGAGATCTTATCTCTAGCCGAGGTTGTCGACGGTCGCTCGGGAGAGATCTTATCTCTAGCCGAGGTTGGTGCTCGTGTTAGGACGAGGTTCTCCTCCTGTTCCTAACCGAGGTTGTTCCGGTCGCTCGGGAGAGATCTTATCTCTAGCCGAGGTTGTCGACGGTCGCTCGGGAGAGATCTTATCTCTAGCCGAGGTTGGTGCTCGTGTTAGGACGAGGTTCTCCTCCTGTTCCTAACCGAGGTTGTTCCGGTCGCTCGGGAGAGATCTTATCTCTAGCCGAGGTTGGTGCTCGTGTTAGGACGAGGTTCTCCTCCTGTTCCTAACCGAGGTTGTTCCGGTCGCTCGGGAGAGATCTTATCTCTAGCCGAGGTTGTCAACGGTCGCTCGGGAGAGATCTTATCTCTAGCCGAGGTTGAAGTGCGCGCTCGGGGGAGATCTTATCTCCTACGGCCGAGCTTCCCTCGGGGGAGATCTTATCTCCTGCAGCCGAAGTGAAGTGCGCGCTCGGGGGAGATCTTATCTCCTGCAGCCGAGCTTCCCTCGGGGGAGATCTTATCTCCTGCGGCCGAGGTTGGTGCTTGTGTTAGGACGAGGTTCTCCTCCTGTTCCTAACCGAGGCTTGTTCCGGTCGCTCGGGAGAGATCTTATCTCTAGCCGAGGTTGTCGAGGTCGCTCGGGAGAGATCTTATCTCTAGCCGAGGTTGCTCGCGTTAGGACGAGGTTCTCCTCCTGTTCCTAACCGAGGTTGTTCACGGTCGCTCGGGAGAGATCTTATCTCTAGCCGAGGTTGGTGCTCGCGTTAGGACGAGGTTCTCCTCCTGTTCCTAACCGAGGTTGTTCACGGTCGCTCGGGAGAGATCTTATCTCTAGCCGAGGTTGTCAACGGTCGCTCGGGAGAGATCTTATCTCTAGCCGAGGTTGATGCTCGTGTTAGGACGAGGTTCTCCTCCTGTTCCTAACCGAGGTTGTTCACGGTCGCTCGGGAGAGATCTTATCTCTAGCCGAGGTTGTCAACGGTCGCTCGGGAGAGATCTTATCTCTAGCCGAGGTTGATGCTCGCGTTAGGACGAGGTTCTCCTCCTGTTCCTAACCGAGGTTGTTCACGGTCGCTCGGGAGAGATCTTATCTCTAGCCGAGGTTGTCAACGGTCGCTCGGGAGAGATCTTATCTCTAGCCGAGGTTGATGCTCGTGTTAGGACGAGGTTCTCCTCCTGTTCCTAACCGAGGTTGTTCACGGTCGCTCGGGAGAGATCTTATCTCTAGCCGAGGTTGTCAACGGTCGCTCGGGAGAGATCTTATCTCTAGCCGAGGTTGGTGCTCGTGTTAGGACGAGGTTCTCCTCCTGTTCCTAACCGAGGTTGTTCACGGTCGCTCGGGAGAGATCTTATCTCTAGCCGAGGTTGGTGCTCGTGTTAGGACGAGGTTCTCCTCCTGTTCCTAACCGAGGTTGTTCACGGTCGCTCGGGAGAGATCTTATCTCTAGCCGAGGTTGTCAACGGTCGCTCGGGAGAGATCTTATCTCTAGCCGAGGTTGCGGTCGCTCGGGAGAGATCTTATCTCTAGCCGAGGTTGATGCTCGCGTTAGGACGAGGTTCTCCTCCTGTTCCTAACCGAGGTTGTTCACGGTCGCTCGGGAGAGATCTTATCTCTAGCCGAGGTTGTCAACGGTCGCTCGGGAGAGATCTTATCTCTAGCCGAGGTTGATGCTCGCGTTAGGACGAGGTTCTCCTCCTGTTCCTAACCGAGGTTGTTCACGGTCGCTCGGGAGAGATCTTATCTCTAGCCGAGGTTGTCAACGGTCGCTCGGGAGAGATCTTATCTCTAGCCGAGGTTGATGCTCGCGCTAGGACGAGGTTCTCCTCCTGTTCCTAACCGAGGTCTTATCTCCTGCGCCGAGGTGCGCGCTCGGGGGAGATCTTATCTCCTGCGGCCGAGCTTGTTGCTCGCGTTAGGACGAGGTTCTCCTCCTGTTCCTAACGCGGCGATTATTGACTGCTGCTCTCCTGTCATCGCATAGTTTTCGCATCCAGAAATAATATTATGCAGAGGGGAGAATTTTACCGAAGGGAAATCGTGGACAGCGCGCTCTCGTTTGAGGGGTCGACGGGGCGTTGTTCCTCGGAGCTCCCTCGAGCAGCAAGTCCCGTCCAGACGACCTCCTCTATCTCATGCCGGCCTTCATAATTTGGACCATGCTTCTCTTGACTTTGTCGCTGGGGATGACAATCACCGATGTAGCTAGCTCCTAGCTCCTCCCCGGGGTGGCGTTGATGACGCCGCGGGACGGCCAACCTTCTTGTCTTTTCCAGTTACGGCAGTGCCTATAGCCGATCTTCTCCTTGATCGCGCATGTTTGGAGAGGCCGTAGTCCTTCAGGTCTTGGCGGTTGGCTCTTAACTTTGCCGAGAATTCGAGTTAGAGGAGCGGGTCGTAGTTGCGGAACCTTCTGGGAGGGGGGCTTCGTTCCGTCCTTGCCGGCGCCGAACTTTATTTTGGAGGTTGAGTTGAGGAGTTCGGCTTTCCACCGAGCTTCATTTTACCTTGATGCCGAGCTTTGGGGGGAGCCCGGCTTTTCTCCGAGCCGAACTTCTTTCCGCTTCGGCGGGGAACTTCTGCTCTCTGTTTCTCTCTTCGGGGCGATTGGGCTCTTCCTTAAGGCTGATTTCTCACGCCCTCATGGCGGGCTTGCTGGTGGAGTCGCTACCGGAGGCTGCTGTAAAGCGTGCAACGCCTCCGTGAGGCCACGGCCACGGATCTGTCGGTCAAGCAGGCCGAACTGCTTCACATCCACCGCGGGTTCAGGTGGAACCTAGGCCGCCGGGGCTGAAGCAGGAGCAGACGGGCCTGGACGGGATCGGGTCGCAGAGGCCACCGAACGCCGTGCGGAAGCTCTCCTGGGTGGCGTTTTCTCTTCGAAAGAGAAAAGGAAGATCTCTGGAGAGGGAAGAGAAGGGTCGCCGAGCACTCCTTTAAGAACAAGGGAACCTCGAAGGTTCAGGCCCTTCCTCTAGCGCCAATCTGTTGGTGCAGAAATCCGTCGCCGCCGGAGGTCGCCGCAATCGAGGCCGCTGGGCGCCGCCGGGGACCTGCAAAACGAAGTCCCGTCCGGAACCGGTGGGGTGGTGGCTCCGGCAGGACCCTCCGACGGTCAAGTTAGTTTCCGGCCAACAGTAATGGAGTGCTCGGAATGAGTTCCGGAGCTTAGAGATGAGGAGGAGAGCTTAGAGAGTCGAGAGTTCAGAGAGCTTAGAGAGTCCTTAGAGAGCTTAGTGTCGGGAGGGGTCCTTTTATAGCGGAGCTTAGTTGATGGTGACGGCTGTGCCGTCTGGCAGAGAGTCGTCGGGCAGCATGGAGTTTGGTACGGAGAGGAAGGCGTCGTCCGGTAGATCGTGGGAGCCATACCGGCGAGTCGTGGGCCGCATGGAGTCCGGTACGGAGAGGAAGGCGTCGTCCGGTAGATCGTGGGAGCCATACCGGCGAGTCGTGGGCCGCATGGAGTCCGGTACGGGAGGAAGGCGTCGTCCGGTAGATCGTGGGAGCCATACCGGCGAGCCGTGGGCCGCATGGAGTCCGGTACGGAGAGGAAGGCGCCGTCCGGTCTTGCTGCAGGCGACAGTTCGTCCAATGGAGTTCGGACTTGTAACAGAGTTCGGCCGAAGGGGGAAGCTGGGGGAGTTCGTCTGGCTGAAGGGTCGGCCATCTGTAGAGTTCGGCCGCTGAGAGGCCCGAAGAAGCTCGGCTGGCCAGTTGAAGGACTTCGGTTGCTAGTTGGTTCGGCCAGGGCTCGCTGAGGAGTTCGGTCGCCTAGGGTCGGTCCGAAGGGGTTCGGCCACTTGGGCTCGCCTGGGGTCGGTCCGAAGGAGTTCGGCCGTGGGAAGTCCGAAGGAGTTCGGCTGCATGGGCTCGCCTGGGGTCGGTCCGAAGGAGTTCGGCCGTGGGGTCCGAAGGAGTTCGGCTTCTAGGTAGTTCGGCCCGGACCTTGGCGCAGGGGAGTTCGGCCTCTAGGCAGTTCGGCCCGAACGGGCGTCTGGGAGGAGTCCGTCTCCCGAAGAAGTCCAGCCGCTTGGAGTACAAGGAGCTCGGCCGTCAGGAAGTTCGGCTGGCGGTGGGAGTTCGTCCTCTAGGCAGTTTGGCCCGGACCTTGGCGCAGGGGAGTTCGGCCTCTAGGCAGTTCGGCCCGGACCTTGGTGCTGAAGCTCTTCAGCGGCTACTGGTCACATTGGGCTGAGCGTCGGGCCGGGCTTCGGCAGGAGCGGGATTTATCCCCAACAGGTTGAAAATTGGGCCAAAAATTTTGGCTATCTATCGGTCTGTCAAGAAAAGGATCGAAGTCAGCAATGCCAAATATAGAGAGGTTGCGGACGAGCACCGAAAGAAGCTAGCTTTTGAGGTTGGCGACCATGTGTGGGCTATTTTGACCAAGAACAAGTATCTAGTAGGAGAATACAAGAAGCCGAGCCAGCGCAAAATAGGTCCCCTCGATATAAGCAAGAAAATTAATGATAATGCCTATCAGTTGAAGCTGCCCAATCATTTTTGCATCTCTGATGTGTTCAAAGTGAAGCACTTGATCCCTAACACAGGTAATTCTTCAAGGGATGAGGAGGCTTCAAACTTGAGGATGAGTTCTTCCCAGCTTGGGGAGGATGACGCAGACGTCATAGCTGCTGGATACCTGGATTTGATGCACTAAGTCCGAAAGAGTATAAAATCAATTTGACTGTACTAGATCCTAGAGGATTTTGATACTGTCGAGTTAGAATGATCATAACTTTCTCATCCGGTGTCAGAATTCTTATTTTGACTCTAATTCAGAAAACTCTTTTTGAGCCCTATAAGTCTGACTGTTACGTTGTCATGATTCATTTTAGAGCCTAATTTAGTTGTTTGATAGGTCAATGAAAGTCCGGAAGATCCTAGATGAGTTAGGACTCTAGTCTTTTCCTATTTTATTAAGATTCTTAGTGTAAGTCCTAGTTTAAGTATGTTAGTATTTTTTTCTATAAATAAGGCCTTATTAAATTAAAAACTTCAGAAGACAGTTCTCTTCTTCTCTTTTGCCGTTTTTCCTTATTTTGTGCGTCTTCCTAAGGCTGCGTCACCTACCCTCAAGCAAAGTTACTTTTTCATTTTGTGTGAACTAATAGAGGTAGTGTGAAAAATAAATACTTTTTTAATTAATTTTGTTATGATCTAAGATGAAATTAATATAAAGAAGTCTTAATCCTTCACACCCCAACCTCCCAGATAATTTTTGGCTTCGCCCTTGACAGAGTTGCTTCCACAAAGAACGTTGTTGGAGATGAAGGCCAAGGTAGAAGCAACATTGAGAGAGAGGGAGATTTTAGGGTTAGACTTTCCTAATTGAGTTGCTACACTTAACGAAAGAGAAAACTAACTGTTGGATGGCTGGGATTCCATCAATCAGGATCATTTAAGTCATGATAGGCAATTTTCACTTGGAGTCCCTAATTGCTTGTTGTTTACCATTTAGAACCTACTGGTAATTAAGTTCATTTCAGGTCTTTATTTTGTTAACTATTTAACTCAAAAACTTGTAAGAATGAAACTAAGTGTATCTATAATAAGAATAACTATGTATATGGGAATGTATAAGGGTGTATTAAACATACTATGAACTAAAAGAAAACTTGGTCAGATTCTAATCATCAAAATGCATTAAAATCTAAGTGTCCACGCACTTGCACCCAATTTTTAGATCCTTTTAAGCCAGATCCCAATATCCTAAGACTTTAGGATCTAACTATTAGACACGCATCTGCACCGGACATCCATACACCCAAACCCATGTAACATAGGTGAGTATTCTATTTTGGTGGATTTTGTTGCAAGATATCAAAATTCAGTGCTTTGCTCTGCTGTATATATTATTCCTTGTCCAATCCCTACATTCTATTTCCTTATAACAAAAGGATGAAGACTAGCTATTAGAACTATGACAAATGTTGTGTTTCCTATTTGCCTAGCTGGCCCACAAAACTTACTGTCATATAAATGGAACAAGTCACTGTTTTAAAATGTGGCCTATGCGGCTGCATATTCATTTGCATATGTGGACAGAGTCTAGTAACTAAACAAACTGAACTGTATTAGACAATGTGGTTCTCATATGTGGTGGGGCCACATCACAGGTTATTAGGTGCATAGGTCCTAGATCCTGCATATGTGTCCTAGAGACAGTGTTAATGACTGCATATTCTTCTCCTCTCCTCTTCTTCATTTGATTATTTGCAGATTTGTTTTTTTCATTAGTCTAATTGTACGTGAGCATAATATGTGGGAGGATATTGTTAGCTTTTATTTTAACAAGCAATTGGACAAGTGCAATGCACATTTGTGAAATACATAAATATAACATTTTAAATTATATTATATATGAACTCTAAAGAGAATAAGTGGGACTCTGGTAAATTTTTTTCCTAATGTTCTTATCCTTAAAGTAGGGAACTAGATTCAATCTGGGTTTAGATTAGAGAGAAAGATTATGTGAGAAACTTGCCTTCCTAAAAAATTGGGATTAGAATCCAACTGTTTTTCCCTTCCTTTTCTTAAGAACCAGTATTTCTTGTTCTCTCTCCCTAAGTTGGTGGAATTTAAACAGCTGGGGTTATGTAAATAGGGATTAGAATTCTAAATGGAAATTAGTTGTGTATTATAGAAAAAGTAGAAGGGCATTCTTGATAAGGAAAATGATAGATGGAATCAACATTGAATATTCTCCAAATTGAAAACTGTTGCTTTGTAGACATGTCATTCTGTACAAAAATATGCTCCCAAATAAGTGGGAAAGTCTATATTTTATCTTTTCTTATTGAATGTTTGCATGATTTGTCTTTTTCCTTTTTCTATTTTGATGAACCTCATTATTTTTAATATTTGTGAAACACTATCTCCAGATGCTCTTGCATACCTCATATGTTCTATGCCGTAGTCTGGCACTTGCATATTGTGGCTGCTTTTGAAACCCTGATGCAGGTTGTTTCCTTCTTGTGGGTGTTGGGAGTGTTGTATGTAGAAGGCCTGCATAATTTCCATGGGAAGAAATCTCAGTCATTGTTTCATCTTTACTCATCTGCAGTTACCTTCAAATCTAAATTTCACAATTAATATGAAGTGATGATTCCATGACAATTTAGCTAAACCTATCAGTTTCATAGGAGCTTATTGAACACCTTGGGCCCCTTGACTAGATGATATGCACCAAAAGTATTTTGTAATTGTCGATGCTCTATTGCTCTCCCATTATAATTGGCTTCATCTGTTTAAAAACTTTTTATCATTCTTCGTACATCTCGGTTAATTATAACATTGGACACCAGTTATAAATGTGGATTGCCACATTATTCTCCACAAAGAAGGTTCAAAATTTTTCATGTTGAAAATCAATGTTAATGCATAAAGTTTTTTTTTTTTTCTTTTTCTCTCCTTTGGAGTGACTTGGATTGATGGATCTTATCTCATTTGAACTAGGAGTGGTAATTTTTCACCCAGACCCACCAACCCAACTGAAATAAAGGGTTATGACGTGGTTTTTCCTTTTTTTTTAAAAAAAAGAAAAATGGTTGGCTATGTGTTTGGTCCATTAACCTCACAAGTCACCACAGGTTGAACAAATCCTGAAAATCCATCCGCAAACCGCTAATATTGTGTTTGTTACATCGTGGGCCATCCTTAGCAGAGGACTGATTCAATGATTAGGAAGGCTGCACAATTAATAGTTAAAAATGAATAAAATATAATACAAGAAAAGTCAAACGTGTCATATGTTTAAGATTTGTCATGTTTGCTCTTTTGTTTTAGTTTCTTCTTTCACATTCTCGCTTTATTTGGATGCCCTACCATCTTTAGCCTTACTTTGTTTTCATTTATTAATAAATACAATTGACAAGTGAAACACTAAATGGTTGGCAGGTGCTTATGGGTCCATATAACAATATATGACTAGGGCGTGGTTTTATTCTTTTAAACCAGATTATAAATGGGTTAGGTATGGTTTGAGTGTTGTTTTGACTTGATCCAACCCAACAAATTGTCACCCCTATGATGTATCACCAAGGATGGATGGCAGGATCAAATGAGTCTATTTAAGAGAAATATACCATTTGGATTGATAATTAGGTATCAAATGAATGGAAGTATTAGAGTTGTGCTCATCTGAAATATTTTGTGGGGTGGTCTAACCTCTTTTTTAGCTGAAGTAGATCTTAGATTTGACCTATATTACAACCTCCGGTAAAATGTATGATTTTGACACTCTATGGTTATATTCATTGTCATGGAGAAGAGCTGGGTTAACCTCTCCATTGATCAATATTCATATATCCTTTTCTCAATTGTTCTTTTGATCGTAGCATAATTCATTCTTTCTTTGTTCTGTGATCCTTAACTAGTCACTCTCTTTTTCAGGGGGGGTTGGTTAAGATGGATCTTTGTTTTTGATACATAGTATGCCATACAGGTTGGTACCAGTGCATACTGTACTGTTTTGGTACAAGGTACTGGAGTATACCAAGTGTTAGTATGCTGGATTGACCTTGGTACCGAGCCTACTGACATTATACTAGGATGGTACCAATATTGGGTCTAGTAATGGGATGGCAAACCTTGTAATTGACATATTTTGTGTTTAGTACGGAATGTTAACTTGATGAGCACATGTTGAGGATATGAGATAATTATTGAGTGACAAAGGGAGAAGAAGAGGAAAATTTCCATTGTAGATTACACTGAAAGATGATAAACTAAAATTGAACTGCCTTTGCCTAGATAAATCAACTTTTGAATAGGCCACTTTATATAGACCTATAAATATTAGATAACACTGTGATGCAACTCTTTTGTGACCTAAAAGAGGAATTCTTTAGATATTTCTTAAAGTATGATTGCATTAAATTTCTGAGCTTTTGGACTCCTTAAAGATTAAAACTGATAATGGGAGTAACAATAAAGAAGCTCAGCCCTTTTCTTCCATCAAATTTGAAATGGGAAAATGTTCAATTTTGTTTTTCCTTGTACATAACTTATGGGTTCATCAACCTTTTTTGGCTAATTAAACTTGTAGATTTTTTTTGGCTATTAATGGTTGAATTTTCAATGTTCTTCAAATTTTTATGTTCATTGTCTCAGCAGAAAGTACATAAGATATATTTCTTGGTTACTGAATATATGTCATTAATAATGTTCTGTTGGAGTTTCCACATGCAGGAGTGCCGTAGCCCCTTTGATTATTGTGATATTGTTACTTCAACCACTCACAAAAGCCTGCGGGGTCCTAGGGGTGGTATAATTTTTTTCAGGAAAGGAAGAAAAACAAGGAAGCAAGGATTTTTTTTTGCCCAAGCAGACGAAAGTGATCAATATGATTTTGAAGACAGGATAAATTTTGCTGTTTTCCCTTCAATGCAAGGAGGACCTCACAACAATCATATTGCAGCATTGGCAATAGCTTTGAAACAAGTTGCAGCACCTGAATATAAAGCTTACATCCAACAGGTTAAGAAAAATGCTCAAGCATTAGCATCAGCTTTGCTAAGAAGAAAATGCAGATTAGTTACTGGGGGTACAGATAACCATTTGCTACTCTGGGATCTAAGAACTTTTGGGTTGACAGGTATGCAACATGTTTAATTGTTATTATTATTTTATCTGACATAACTCTCATGAACATGTTGGGATGCCTTCTGAAGGAGATGTAAGAAAACCGCTGTCAAATAAAAACATGATATTTTGAAAATTTTCGAGCATGAAAAATTTAGGTTGTGTTTATTTGAATTGTACTTCACCAGTAACTTCTGTACATGGTTAAAAAGACTGTCCTTTTTCTAAGGACTGCTTGCCTTGCTTTATGTATTTTTCTGGATGGTGGGCAAAGTAGTTTTTCTTATTGTTTGCCCTATGGACGGCCCTGTAGGAGGCTGACACATTGGTTGGGTTAAATCAAAAGCTGAACAGTGGAGAGTTGCTTCTCTTTTATGATCGAATTAGGGATTTTTCGAGTGTCTTCTACTGCCTGAAGGAGAGGTGGTTAATCAGTGTCAACTATTCCATTATCAATCATTTACCCTTTTCTTTCGTATTTCCTTTTTTATACTCTCTAGAATCTAAACAGTGTCAGTGTCATACTTGCACATAGCACTAGCATGGTACAGGTTGCATGCCAGTACTTTGTATGCGGTTGTGCCAGTGCCTAACAAGCATGCCAAGCATTGACATGGGATGGCATGGTACAGTAGGTACCATGGCCATGAAACTGCAGTACTTCATTCCTTGAAATACTCTCTGAGTGCAACTTGTGAAGAATTAGAAACTACACAGATATGAGAACATATCTTTTCATCTAACTTTGTATCTGAATCTGGTGAAAATTAAATGCAAATATAAATCTGAAAGACCACTTATTTTTGGACATGAGTCATGCAGGCAGTATTTCTTATCTGAGTTTTCCCCCCCTTTTTTGGCAATTTAAACAACAAAAACTTAATGTGGGATTGGAACAGGAAAATCCGTGAGTATATCCTCTTACCAAGTTTATCAGATCCTGATTAAACTAATTTTTTCATAATTAACAGAAGTTGCTTGACCCTATATGAAACCTACCACTTGATCAACCGATAGGACCAGCTAATTTTGGTCTAAATATTTCAGCTCCTAAGTTAACTGATGGGACTCTGCAATTGAAATGTTAACTGTTGTTCGTTGGATGCTTAATCTTATGTGCTGAGGATTCATTTAGCAAGCTAATTCAAACCAAAGTAGAACAATCCTTAGCTACAGTATTGCTCTCAAATTTTGACAAACCAATCCAAGGACCTTTTTTTTCATTTTCTTATTTTGATAGTAAGATATCTATTTCTGCTTCACCTTTAGCCATGGAACCCTACTGATTAACACAGTCTCAACACTACTTTCCCCAAAACTACCACTATATTGGTCCCATGTCACACCACAATCCAGATCTGTATCCAAATACTCATAGGTTCCAAATTTAGGGTTTGGTCATCCAGACTATATTGCTTAAAGAAAATATGCATCAAACATTTATTTAATCTTGACAGAGCTTGAACCTCTGCTGCTCACAAGCCTCAAAGCAATGTGTATGCTGAAATTTATGCCTCCCAGGAAATAGCACATGCGTTTGATCCTGAAATAAATTTCTAATAATCCTCTACAAGTTTTCTAAATAATGAACTTCAGACATACTGAGGCGGTTAAGCATTGTACCAAAACTTAGAAAATCCTAAAATTACAGAGATCAGTTGTCTGTGTCACATATGCTGTTATCATAGTCTACTTAATACTTATCAAGAACATTACGTTTTTCATATTCTTACTCATTAATTGAGCTGATGTCATGCAGCTTTTATCCTCTGTCAAGAGGGTGACCAATTGATTTGATAGGTAGGGCTTGATATGCTAGGTTGATGTGATACAACACTTTTTGTTTATCTGATTTAAAGCTTCCTTGTCATTTTGGACAGGAAAGAACTTTGAGAAGGTCTGTGAGGCTTGCCGCATTACTTTGAATAAAACTCCTATATATGGTGACAATGGTGCAATTTCTCCTGGAGGAGTGAGGATAGGTAAGTTATGATACTGACTTTCACACTAATTTATATTTTAATGCTGGAAAGCGTTTGCAATTTTCTCTTAGTTTTGCTTCCTTCAGGTACTCCTGCTATGACCACAAGAGGTTGTTTAGAGGGAGATTTTGAGGTAATTGCTGAGTTTCTTCTTAGGGCTGCGCAGATTGCTGGTACAATTCAAAAGGAACATGGGAAGTTGCAAAAAGATTTTCTTATGGGTCTTCAGAACAACAAGGATGTTGTCGAGCTTTGTAATCAGGTTGAGACTTTTGCCTTGCAGTTTGCTATGCCAGGATTTGACATATGAGTATTTCAAAAACATTTTTGGAGTCCATACTGGAATTCCTTGACATTTTCTTTCCGCATGTGATTCTTCTGTGACGCAATGTCAACATTTGCATTTGACCAAAAAATTCAAAGCTTGAAGCAAACGTTGGAAATGGTAATGGGATCATGTCCATCTTACCTTACCCTTTTAGCTTATATCCCTTTTTTCAATTATAAATTCAATTTTTTTTATTGTTTTTACGGATTTAATTCTATATACTTGTTCTAATTGAAATTTATCTGACTTACATTTTGCTACAACTTCTTTTCCTCCTCTACCCTTCAAGCACATATTCAATTATAAGAATGTTGTTGTACATGTGATGCTAGTCAACCTATTTAATTGCAATTACAATCAACTTACCTTACAGTAAAATACAGCAGTTTGTACTCTCATGAGAATTAGCGAAAATTTTCAGGTTTATGCATTACCTCTACTCTGCAGGATAGTTGAGATGCTGCCA
This sequence comes from Cocos nucifera, assembly GCA_006176705.1. Taxonomy (NCBI): domain Eukaryota; kingdom Viridiplantae; phylum Streptophyta; class Magnoliopsida; order Arecales; family Arecaceae; genus Cocos; species Cocos nucifera. The sequence continues at coordinate 1,403,876 of QRFJ01000018.1, forward strand.
TTTGTGCTTGTGGAAGTTTTCAGTCTTGTTTTTAACTGCTTTCATCATGCCATTGTCCTGCTTTCACAGAAACTTATCTTAAAATTTGTGAGGTTAACCATGATTGCGAGATTCTTGTATTTGAAGTTATTCTGTTTATCATGTTATTCCATGCTCACATTGCAAGAAACCGAATTTCAGCCAATCTTATTGTCAAGAGTAAGGTGATCTGTTTCAGACTTTCAATTAGAGGGCACGCCTTGAGTGCAATTGTAAGGTTACTCTATCTGAGTGTCATGGGTCTAAAACATGGAAACAGCCTCTCCACATGCAGGGATAAAGCTGTGTACTTCTGACCCCCTCAAGATGCCGCAATTGTGGGAGCCTTGTGTACTGGGATGCTTTTTTTTTCTTTTTTTCAGATTTTCAGTTCATTAATGGATGCATCATCTATTGAAACAGGTCCTCGAATTTATTTACTTCTTGTGGCCACTATATTTGAAGATTAAATGTTAAATTTCTTAACCATTATATGGGTTTGTTCCAGGAGAATGTTTCTTTCCCTTATGGTGGACAAAGTTCGCATTTTCAAAACAGCAGCTGTTAGAACTCCTCAGTGATCCAATTTTTGGTTTATAACTTTGCATTATACAATTGTAATTTCTGCAAAGTTTCTTGTATAGATCATATGGAACAAGTCTTTTGTCAAAGAGTATCCTTCTAGTGTTACAGACCCTCTGGTTCAGTTGTTTCCAAGGACAATTCACTCCTACATTTTCTGATAGTAATACGTTGACAGTGGATTTTTCCTTTTTTAAAATTTTATGTTGTAGAAGAGATCGGTAGATAATAGGCTATATGATCGACGTAGTTGTCTTCCGCATGCTCTTAAAACTCCCAAATCCTGTAGGGGTGAGATCAGTTATAGCCGCCTCCAGGGTTTTTAATTTGAAGAGTATGCTGTTAGTCCAAAGCAAAAAGGTTCTCACTCTCTTCCTCTTATGGTTTTCTGTTAATAGAAAATGAACCTATTTATTTCTCGGTTTATGTACTATCTGGCTATTGAATGATTTAAATTTAAGTAAATTGAGTTCATATAAGTTCGGCGATGAAGATTGAAGAGGGCAGGATTCTGGATCAAGGAGTGGTGCTGGAAAGCTTTTTCCTTTTCAGCAGGCATGGAACAACAATCTCTCTCTCTCTCTCTCTCTCTCTCTCTCTCTCTCTCTCTCTCGTTTCTACACAGTATCAGGCTTCCAGAAAGCTTTTTATCATTTTCACCATCTGTTCTGAAGCAGACAAAAAGCTTCCACAGGTATGGTGCCTCCTCCTCTTTTTTTTTTTTTCTTTTTTCTTTCTTTTTTTTTTAATTTAAATTTTGAAGGAACAAGGAATCTCCAACTTGCATTTCTTTTATTCTTGCTCTAGTGGAATCATTAATGATGGCAAGTAGGAAAGAAGGGCATCATTAAAAGCAATGAAAGAGAAGGCAAAGAAAGGAAAGAGAAGATGAAAAGTTGCTTTCTTGTGTTTTTAACTCTTTCTTGTCTTCTTTAACATCTCAGGATTCCCACGTTCCCACAATATAGTCCAGCTTTGCCTAGTTGAGGAAAACAAACAAAATCTTACTTTCCTTGTATCCAAAGATTCTTCTCACAATAGAGTCCATTTCTTTGCGGCAGGTTGCTTTCATAGCACCCCCTGTTTCTCCAAGACATTTATCTACGGCATATTTTGTTTTTCTGAAGGTCTCAGAGAAATCTAAAGTCCAAAACAGTAACTTCAATAAAACTGACAAACAAAATAATGCACATATAGGACAATCAAAAACCTTTTCTTCCTTCCTTCCTTGTCATTAATCTCTCTCTCGCCTACCTGTGACTACACAGGTCCAAGAGCTTCTTCCTGCCTTCCACGATCTCATCAAAGAAATCATCCAATTGCCCTACAAGACTCTCGGTTCCTGACCTCAACATTCCCAAACCACCCCTTCAAGCCCTCAACCCTCTCTCTCAGACCTCCTGCGAATCCCCTCAGGCTCACATCCCGTCTTGCCTTCCCTCTCCAGCTCTTCCCTCAGCTCCTCTATTGCTTCCCTCGCCCTCCGGAACTCATACATCAGAATTCCTGGTCGCCCGTTCATCCCTTCCATCTCCCTCATCACCCTCTGCTGCAGCCTTGCCATGGACACCATGTATCCTGACCAGAAGAAGAGCGAGCTCTCGATGGCGCGCATGGTGGCAGCTAAGTCGGTTCCGGCCACCAGGAGACACTGATCCCATCACAGCAAGATCATGAGCAGGAAGGAGCTCGCATTCCTTCCTCAACGCATACAGAACTCCACTGAAGCCATTGAAACCAATGAAGTTTGGACTCCATGAGTGCCCCCTGTCGTCGAACCGGAGCGACAGCGGCTCGACCCTCGTCTCCACTAATACTCTGTTCTCCTCCTCCAGGCCCATGGCTTCTCTCCGGCACACCGATATCGCCCTCATCACCTAGAACAGAGAAAGAAAAGAACTTAGAACTTTGGTCGTCTACATATAGAATTGGATTGAAGAAAAGAAGGTGTTTGACAGGAGACCTGACGGGTGAGGTGGGGAGTGGGATTGCGGTCCCACTCGTCGAGGGAGGAGACCATGTCCGGCACCGGCAGAGCAGTAATTCTCGATTCCGGAGACGCCGAGCTTGATCACATGGCAGGCGTCCCAAAGGCGGGAGCTTTCGTCCATGTACTCGTCGAGCCATTTCTCGCCGACGGGGAGGTGGAGCTTCTGGACCAGGTGGGTGAGGTGGGAGTGGAGGGAGCGCAGGAGGGTCACGGCGTGCTGGAGGAATTGAAGGGACATGAAGGCGTTCGACGAAAAGGAGCGGTCGAGGTCGTCAAGCCCATGGGTGAGGAACGAGTAGAAGCCACCGGCGGTGGTGCAAGAAGGCTTCATTTGGGAGAGAGCAGTGGTGTTATTGGGTCTGGGAGGTTTGGTTGGTGGATGGAACTGAATTAAGGGAGGGGGGGTGGGGGAGAGATTTAATGTGGTGGAACTTAATAGCCCAGCTTCCTAAGTTTGAAAGGGATGGATTGAGAGCAATGATGGGTGTCTCCTGTGGAGGGGAAAGGATGATTGGGAATCTGCCATTTTGCATTGTTTAGTGGCAGAAAAGAAGAGGAGTCATGGAATTTGGAAAACCCAACATCATGAATCCTATTCATTACTCTCTCTCTCTCTCTCTCTCTCTCTCTCTCTCTCTCTCTTATAGATAAGAGGAGGGAGTCGTTCCGCCTTCTTGGATTTCTTGCTTTGAGGTAGGTTGTTGCCTTTTTAATTGTTCTAGGTGTTGCATCGTTGTATGGAGTGGGCTTGGAGTAGGGGGAGGGAAGGGCAATCTAAGTTGACTGACTTGATTGGATTTCTCCTTCAAAAGGAGGAGAGGTGGAAGAGGGGGCCCTTTAGATTGAGTGCTCTCTTTGCTTCTTATTCTCTTCTCATTAGTAGTGGCCTTTTTCTTTCAGCTAGTAGCTTTTTGTTGGTATATCACGTACCATTAAGGAAAGGATTCCAACTTAATCATGAAGAATAATTTCTATATACCTCCTACTTTAAAATAAATGTTATGGAAAGCATTATTGGTTGTTTTAACCGTGGGTGGTGGGCTTCTAGGCCGCTTTGTTTAAGTGAAAGACAAATGTTTAGTTGATTAAACAAGTCAAGAGATTTTCTCCAACTGCCCAACGCACACTCCGTACGAGTCCCCATGCTTGGGTTTCATCCCTTCCCAGCAGTGGAATGATGGATTTCCTTAGTACCCGTCCATATCTCTCTATCCACTCCACAATTAGTCTTTTTATGCTTCTCTTTCTTCCCTGTTTTAGGCTTTCAAGGTGGGGCTTCGTCTCTTTAGCTGCTTCGCATAACAACAGGCCGATGGCCTCAGCTTGCCTTTAATTAAAGGATAAACGGAGAGAGGTGCCCGTGGGTTTTTGGAGAATGGGATGCTTGAAAGGATTTTAAGAGCATGTTGGCCTTTTAAGATTTCATTGGAGAGTGGGGAACTTGTCACTTGTCACATATACTCACAATGCTAAAGCTATCATTCTTCTGATGCACGAAGAATGTTATTTTATGGTAACATCCATCTATTCGATTAAAAAATTCCAATGAAATAGTGGTGTTATCGGGAAGCCTATGGCCTACTTTGACTGCCATGGTGGCCGTTGATCTCGATAGCCAACATCATTGGCAGACAAAGTCCTTATCAGATACTAATGGCGTGCTAACCATGGCCATCTAATTGATAGAGCTTACCTCTCACAGAAAATTATGTCGAGTCCATTGGTAAGAAGATGAGCGTTAGCCTTCATAAATGATAGCCGTCTGCACCCGGTGAACCACACAAGCATCACTGGGTCTATGTATATATTAATTAAGTGGCCGAGGGCGTGGGACATGTTGTGTGTATGGGAATTTTTTCCTGCACGATTTGAGTGTTTAACAAAGAAATGGAGTGCAGACATGATCCAATCAAGACTTCCTGATAAGAAAATACGGAAGCTTTTCCTAAAAATGACTTCAATTCTTTTCCTGAGGTTGGCTCTAGCATATCAAGCTATGCTCACCAAATAACCAAGAAATTTTCTTGATGTTACTCCGAAAGCAAAGAATGCTTATATTACTTGTAACCTTTTAAGCCCTACGTCACCATTGGAGATATCCATGCTTGCCTCTTTTGCATGGAAATGTATTTGATGTGGTGCTTTTTTTAAAAAATCTCCTTTAGGCCCTAAGAATTTGATGGTGTTTATCTTTTATGTGGATTGATGATTACGGTTCCAAGTTTGGATGATGCGCTCTCATTGTTCAGATCCCCAACCCAACCATCAGTTGCATGCTCGCATGCAGCTGTGTACGTTCTTTCATTTGTGCATGCGTGCATGCATGCATGAATGTATGGACTGCCCGACAACAGTTGATAGCAATAACAGCATCATAGCAATTCCACTATAATGGTTTGGAGATGGACCTATCATATATATACATACATCAAGGACCAATTTAGTATTTATCGTTAAAATGGGAATTATTTGACAGTGTATATATATTATGAATTAAATATAAAAAAAAATTGCCATTATAAGTTCATATTTCTACTGCACATGAAACAATGATGTTAACATAACAATAATTTGGTCTTCCTGAAATTTCTTCACACAATAATGGTTTACAGCTGCTTTATTTTTTTGGTCAGGCTTAAGAGAAGCAACAATGCCAAAGAAGAGGAGGCAAGGAGACTCAAAAACCATGCAAAGAAGGATCTGAACCATGTTGATTGTTTCTAGCGTTCATGTCTTCCAAAAGACAAGGATTGCGCTCAACTCATCATGGTTATCATTACCGTAATTAGTTGGTGAAAAGGATCATTACAGAATAAGCACTCAATTTAGCAATAATTGTGACATTGAGGGCAAGTGGTGAGAGGTATTAATCAGGGTACGAGGATTCCAAGATGGTGCTCTTATTTGTGAATAGTAAAAAGTAGGGACACACAAGGCTGCAATGGACTGAATAATGCCCATTGTTGGTTTGAAGTTTCATGGACAAACAATGATGGCTAATGTCTTGTACCTCACTATAAGCTTCATGGCTAGAACTGCCGAGGGTGAAATGGGAAGCTAAGTAGCTTTTGTTTAAGTTAGTAGTTCATGTAATAATGGTCACTGCAAAGTTGGTAGCTTTTTTCTTCTTCTCCTCCTTTTTTTTCTTTTTGTTTTTTTTTTTGTGGGGGGGGTGGTGTATTTATTGTCATATTTCAAAAGAAAAATATTAATCATTAGGTGTTCTTTTATGGGGGTTTGTGAGAGTCCTCGAATGGCTTTCAGCTTTTTGCTATTTTGTTTTAATGGGCACAGGGCAGCCTAAGCCTCCACAAATTGGGCTTCAACCAGTATATATTGCTGTATCTAAATTAACTACTGCTTAACACTGTGTGGGGCCCTTGCTTGGCCTGATCAAGGCCCAATCAGAACATGATTAGAAAAAAGGAAAAAAGATTGATACATAGATTCATATAACAGGGGAGAAGAATTATTATTATGGACTATTGTCATCAATAGCTCAATGTCATTTGCTGAGAGAAAATGGTGATCAAACAACTGCAGCAAACTAGAGAAGCCTCTTTTGAAATTGCAAGTTGGTAGACAGTTGTTGTACATCTCTTTTGAGTGGCAAAAAGACAAGTCCTGCAGTATGCTGATCATGGCATGGGCATGCATTGGTGATTCAGTTGAGGGCTCTGACATGATGCCATTATTCTTGAAACGTATAAGCCTTTCTCTGTTAGCAGCAGAGGTAACAATAGGCCAAATTACTTGGATACTCATACTGAGTGAGTCATGTAGTCTAAATAATTTGTTTTGAGGGTATAAAATCATTATGCTAGAATTTATTTCCTGCCTTTCCAAAACTAGTTTGTTCTAGATCTCCAGCAGGTTGGCAGGTTTGTTCTAAATCTTGTTATGATCAAGATCTAAGGCTAAGGGTTTAGGTGGAGGCTTTTGATATCGAGACCATCCTGGTAATAGAAAGATTAGGTTAATTACTTAAATAATTGGCTCCGTTTGGTTCTGGGCTCTATGAGATGTGGCTCCACACACATCAGAATGGGCTGGAAAAATCTTAAAATTTTGTCCTAGACCCATAAGATAGTAGTGTTAATGTGGAATGTTAAACAAAGCTTAGTTAACGGATTACTAAGAAGAACAACAAGTACTACAAAGAATATTGTTTTTCTTTTCAAGTAGTGACAACATTTTTTTTAGTTGTGGGAAAAGGAAAAACTCTTTAAAAAAGTAGGGAGAAGTGAACAAAGCCTGAAAGATTAAATAAAACAAAATATTATAGACTGTACTTTTAGTAGATCATTACAAAGGGAATTGAAGCCTTAAAGCAGGGTTATTTGGGATGATATCCTTTCAAAAGGTAATCAAGTAAGTTACTTCCTAAGTACCATTTGATATGGTCGCTCTTTATTTAGGAAGACTCCAAAAATTTTGCTCCATCTAGTCCATGCGACTGCTAGAACCAACATGGCTGTAATTCTTAAGATGAGAGGAGAATCTCTCCATCTTGTCCGTAGATTTTGAATAGTCATTCTACTTGGCTAGCGCCATCATACAGCTCTATTCATCTTCCTCCAAATTGAGATAGAGAAGGAACAATTGATGAGGAGATAATTAATATTTGCAAAACTTACATTGCAAAAAGGATGGCAGAACATTACAGACCAGCTATTCTTGTTGAAAAACTTCACTTGTTTTAGCTTATTTTTGAAAGATAACTATTGAAATATTTAGAACTCAGCAGGTGCAGTAGCTTTCCAAATTCTAGGTATGATCAGGTAGATAATACCTCCATGGTTGATGAAGCGATTGTAGGATTTGACTGAATACATACTAGTGCTCTTCCTCTTCTAAAGGGTTTGATCATAGCTGTTGATGGGTCCTAAGTTTAGAATTTATCCAAGCTCTTGCAGATTGATGGTCCAATGGTTGGAACCGTTCCAATACTCAGCCATGGAGACATCTTTGGTGATAGCATCACTAAATAAACCAGGTAAAAGGGAAGCTCGAGAATGATCTCCTAGGTAGGCATCATTACAGAGTAAAATCTGAGATCCATGGACCAAAATAAAGCAGATGGTTGCCGAAAAAGGATCTAGAGATTTAGTAATATTTTCCTCAATGTGAGCAGTAATAATAATGCATATATTGCATTATCTTTTCCATTCTAACTCCTTTTTGTCTACAAATGGATGCTTAATCTTGAAACGACTCTTTCGGGCTTGGTTCTACTTTCTTAAGGATCGTTCTTTTGGAGGTAAAATATTTATCTGAGAAACTATATTTTTCTAAGTAAATATTTCTGATGTGATATTTAGATAGAAAAATAATTTACCTATATTTTTTTATGCATAAATAAGTTGCTTTGAAATCTGTTATCCATGTTCTTTTACATTGCTACTTTTCTGGATGAGTTGTTAAAATTTATTCATATTTTTCATAACATCCCTTATGCTTTTTAGATTTCAAGAAAGTAAATGGCTGAGTTATTAAGCATTAAATGATGGAAATATCAGAAATGAGGATTGGGTATTTTAGGTATAAAATTAAATGCCTACTTTATTGGCTCATGAAAAAATGATTTAGCCACCTTCTAAGTAGGTAAAACTTTTCCCCATTTCATGGGCAAATGTTATCCATGGAAAAGTAATTTTTTTTATTTTAAAAAATATGAGAACATAAATAAGTTAGTCAATGAAAAAGCAGACCAACTTTCTCTTGATATTTACTCACAAAAGAACGAGCCCTAAAGGATTTTGCTATGGTACTTTTTATATTTTTAAAAAAGTTGGGAGGAATCTCAACCATCCAATATATTAAGATATTTAAGATATTTTACTTTAACATGTTAATAGAATATTAGTAACGGGTTATCGATCTCTTTTTTATTATTTTTTTAAAAAATATTTTGTTATTTGCCATACCACCCTTCTCGTCCTAGCCACCATATACCAGCGAGGGGGTTAGCATGTTGAGCACCTTTACCGCAATGCCACCTCCAAGGTATCGCACCACCTCTCTCATCATTGTCATGTGGGAGCAACATAGACTCATCTTAGTTGCCACCACCATCTCCCCCCTCTCATAGACTCGCTTCAACCATAAGTACATCAGGTCAACTCACTATTTGGAGCTCCATCAGTTCCACCTACAGGAGCTCCCTTGTTGGTGTCCCTCTATTGGCATCTACAATAGTTTATGGATATCATCTCCACCTCCAATCCCACCTATGACCCATCTTTCTCTCTCTAAATTTCTCCTCTCTCACTTCGTGTCTTCCTCCTCCTTAAAGCCCACATTCATCGGTGTGGTGACTGACACCACTCCCACCTACGCCGACCTCTATGCACTTCTTGAGTAGGTTGAAGTTGTCGATGGAGAGGAGGCTGGAGTGGTAGAGGAAGAGATTGGATTTATTTGCACACATCTTGAAATGGTAGGAAGAAATGCAGTCACCCATAAGGAGCTCACCCAAGCCCTACTCTTCCTTGGATCTTCCCCCTTTGTGGCACCAACAACCCAGCTTTCCCCACCTCCTCCTCCTCCACTCTCGATGATGACTCGAGCCCCCCTCCTCCTCCATCTGAGATAACAACCTAGTCTCGCCTCCTCCTCTTAGTAGACCATTATAAAGAGAATTGAAGCCTTGAAGCAGGGTTATTTGGGATGATATCCTTCCAAGAGGTGATCAAGTAAGTTACTTCCTAAGTACCACTTGACATGACCGCTCTTTATTTAGAAAGACTCCAGAAATTTTGCTCCATCTAGATGGTCCATGTGATATGGCTGTAATTCTTAAGATGAGAGGAGAATCTCTCCATCTTGTCCATAGATTTTGGATAGTCATTCTACTTGGCTAGCGCCATCATACAGCTCTATTCATCTTCCTCCAAATTGAGATAGAGAAGGAACAACTGATGAGCAGATAATTAATATTTGCAAAACTTGTTTGCAAAAAGGATGGCAGAACATTGCAGACCAGCCATTCTTGTTGAAAAACTTCACTTGTGTTTAACTTATTTTTGAAAGATAACTACTGAAATATTTAGAACTTAGCAGGTGTAGTAGCTTTCTAAATTCTAGATATGATCAAATAGATAATACCTCCATGGTTGATGAAGCAATTGTAAGACTTAACTGAATACATACAAGTGCTCTTCCTCTTCCAAAGGATTTGATCATAGCTATTGATGGGTCCTAAGTTATTTAGAATTTATCCAAGCTCTTGCAGGTTAATGGTCCAACAGTTAGAACTGTTCCAATACTCAGCCATGGAGACATCCTTGATGATAGCATCGCTAAATAAACCAGGTAAAAGGGAAGCTGGAGAATGATCCCCTAGGTAGGCATTATTATAGAGTAAAATCTGAGATCTATGGACCAAAACAAAGCAGATGGTTGTCCAAAAAGGATCTAGAGATTTAGTAATGTTTTCTTCAATGTGAGCAGTAACAATAATACATATATTGCATTCTCTTTTCCATCCTAACTCCTTTTTGTCTATATATGGATGCTTAATCTTGAAACAGCTCTTCCGGGCTTCATTCTAATTTCTTAAAGGATTTTGCTATGGTATTTTTTATAATATTTTTAAAAAAATTGGAAGGAATCTCAACCATCCAATATATTAAGAAATTTAAGATATTTTACTTTAACATGTTAATAATATGTTAGTAACAGGTTATCGATCCCTTTTTTTATTATTATTTTTTTAAAAATATTTTATTATTTGCCATTCCATCCTTTCTATCCTAGCCACCATATACCAGCAGGGGGCTTAGCATGTTGAGCACCTTTATCACAATGCCACCTCTGAGGTATCACACCACCTCTCTCATCATTGTCATGTGGGAGTATCATAGCCCCATCTTGGTTGCCACCACCACCTCCCCTCTCTCATAGACTCGCTTCAACCATAGGTACATCATATCAACCTACTATTTGGAGCTCTACCAATCTCATCCATAGGAGCTCTCTTGTTGGCGCCTCTCTACTGGAATCTACAATAATCTATGGATATCATCTCCATCTCTAATCCCACCAATGACCCACCTTTCTTTCCCCAAATTCCTTCTCTCTCGTTTCATGTCTTCCTCCTTAAAGCTCGCAGTCATCGATGTCGTAACCGACGCCACCCCCACCTATGCCGACCTCCATGCACTTATTGAGTAGGTTGAAGTTGTCGGTGGAGAGGAGGCCAGAGTGATAGAGAAAGAGATCGAACTTATTGGTACACATCTCAAAATGGTAGAAAGAGATGCTGTCACCCATGAAGAGCTCGCCCAAGCCCTCCTCTTCCTTGGATCTTCCTCCTCTATGACACCAACGACCTAGCCCTCCCCATCTCCTCCTCCACTCTTAATGATGACTCTGGCCCCTCTTCTCCTCTGTCTGAGATAACAACCTAGTCTCACCTCCTCTTCCTTCGCCCTCGGTGATGACTCGGCCATCTTATCCTTCTTAATGTCTTCATCTCAACAACAATGACCCAGGCACCTATTGGGAAACATACAGGATTTCATATATAGATTTTAAATCTTTTTTGAAATATAGAGCAGCAGAAGACATAGATTAAACTATTTAATTTACAACATGCATATAATCAAATTATAAAATTCTACATCAAGGATCTATAAGATATTATGATACAAATATAAATCTAAAATTAAATTAATCATAAGTGGTATTGATCATATCAATACCTAAATCTAGAATAATTCTAGATCTAATCCTAGATCGCATCTAGGTCACCAAGAGATCAGATCTCTTATCTTTGCACGGATCGAGAACTCCGTGGTTAAATCCATTATTGCCTTTAGAGCCGCACAAGCGTTTGGCCTCTACAAATGATCCACATGAATTTGCAATATAGATTGAAGGTTCGTTGAATGAAGATCCGCTTGAAGTACTAGCTTCTCGTGGATCCCTCCTGATGGTCAATCAAATACATGTTCTTCGAATCTTTTGGATACTCCAAGAGATGAAGAATACGAGAAGAAAAAATGAAGAAATCCAACCCTTGGATCTTTTATAAATTAAAAAATAAAATTTAAAAAAAAGTCCTAAGAGAAGATAAATCTTCTTCTTCAGGACATCAACGGTTGCTATCCTGAAAACATCTCTATACTAGGATAAGAGGAGACCTTCTCCTCTAGAATTTTTTCTAAGTTTTTAGATCTAAGATTTTTGATTTTATTCATATAAAAATCCCATAAAAAATTGGAGAGGGAAGGTTCTCCAAAAAATCTTAAGAGAAGATCTTTCTTCTCTTCTTCTTCTCTCATTAGGACATGATCAGATCATATCCAAAAAATAACACCATGTCCCAACAACTTGGAGCACTCATCCCCATACCCAAATTCTCTTTTTCTCAAATTTTTATTATATAAAAATTATAAATAAAATAGGAAGAGAGACATAAAAAAAAAATAAGAGAAGATAATCTTCTCTTACCTTGTCTCTTCAAGATATCAACTTTTGATGTCTTAATTGAAGGCTCTTCTCCATGAATCTTGGCACCACAAATCTTTCATGCCTTCTTCTCTTTTTTCTTTGATTTTTCATAATTTTTCTAGAATTTTTCACATCTCCAACCATCTCAAAAGAGGCATCCAGTTTTTATTGCATGACTAGATCAAAATCTAGTCAAAGGAGGACTTCTATGGGGTGTCCAACTCTTGAACGCCCCTCTCTTGATTTTTTTGTGAGAACCATCAAATCCACATCCCAAAAATCTGGGAGAAGGATAGAGAAGTTAAATATGGCATGGGTTAAGTGGGCGCACAAGAGGGGAAGAAGTTTTGATCAAAGGGGACTCTTCCAAGTAGGAAACAAATCCCAACTTCTTCCAAGTTTTGACCAAGTCATAACAAATTTTCAAAAATATAAATTATAGGGTGTGGAAGGCCTTCTTAGGCATGGAAATATATATAGAAAATCAGGAATTAATTAAGGTGGGCGTGAGGTCTTAGGTGCAAGAGAAAGAGAGAGAGAGTCCCAGTTGACTGGGACTCCTCTTGTTTGACTAGGTCAAAATAATTTTGAATCTAATTTAAATCTCATTTAAATCAGATCAAGTGCAACCTAATTAAGGATGATCCTAGTCTAACTAGAAGCCCAACTAAATCAAATTAAATTAAGATTTAAATCTAATTTAAATGCTAAGTTAATTAGGTGCACCCAAGTCCTAGTCAAACAATGAATTGTTCTTTCTTGCAATTGGCTTATCCAATAAACCAACAAGACTTAATCTAATTAAGTCCAAACTAATTATAATTGAATCTAATTTAATTAAACTTAATCTTAGTTTGATTGCTCAATCAAATTAAGCTAATTAGCAATCTAATTGCTAATCAATCCTCCTGCAATACTTGCATTAGGTCAAACATCAATCGCATTGAATGTTTGACCTCAAAATGATTCTCAATCATCAATTAACCATCTGATCATATTACAAGCTCTAATGTGTGTGACCCCATAGGTTTGAACCTAAGTCGGTAGCATAGAAACTAATTTCTGTACCAATTAAAGTTACCATCTAGCAATGATTTTCGACTTCTGGATAGGTCAAATGTATGCAAAGCAACATTCTTAGAACCCTAGCCCATGGTTACCGTATAATTCATCCCTTTGATCAATAATGCTCAAGATGACTTTAAGTATACTGTCAAACACTCATACAAGTTATCTCTATTGTGTTTCAGAATTTTATAAATTCCGTGACACTTCATGAGGATTACCCAAGCTTAGGTTTTGCTAAATTAAAACACAGCGAGTTATTCTCTTTCTGAAGTTAATCAGGAATGGTCAATCTCATCTTGACTCACACACCGACTTAACAAGTACTTAACTATACCCAAAAATCTTTTGAATCTAATATTAGAAATACAGATAGTCCAATACTAAAGTATAGTGAGTTGCTTGCAAGTCACCATGGTGATCTCAGGTCAAAGGAACACTTATACCCATTGATCTTAGCTAGCTATTCTTGACAGTAGAGTGCTACATTGATTATGTTCAATGCAGATGTACTTTTACATCTCATCTGAATACCATACCAGTGTCTTACATTACTTGGTTATAAGGATAACCAATACATATAGCATACAGCGATCTATACTCAATAAGTTATCATCCTTGTTAATAACTTATCATTTAATCATGAACAATTTAAAAATCATTCGATAAATTCTCTTTTATCGATTGATTATAGTTTTAAGGACTTCATCATAATTTAGGAGTTCATTTAAGAATGATAGAACTTTTATTATGAACCAGTCAAATAACTATTATTATTAGATAATTCATATACTAATTTCAATCATCTACTACTTAGATTATTAACTTTAGGACATATTTTTTAATAACTCTCACTTGGACTAAAGCCAATCAGAATGATATCAAATATCCTATCTTTCACTTGAGTTCATAGAACTTCTTAGTTTCGAGGCCTTAGTAAAATGGATTGGTCAAGTTCTCCTTTTACATCGATCTTATAAAGATCGTCATCACCTAGATCTAATATCTAAGATGAAAGTGATATAGAATATGCTGGTTCTTGGATTCTTTAGCCTGAGCTATGGCTCCAGTGCTACGACAGGACTGGATCATTGGTGGAGGGTGCCACTTCTAATCTACTAATGAACCTCAGCAACTGAGCAGCTTACATGGCAGCATCATATGCTATGATGTACTCTACATCACTAACTGAATAAGCTAAAGTATCCTGCTCGAATCCTTTTCAGCAAATTACTTCTATAATTAGGGTATGATCCGATATTTTCTTATTGTCATCTTGTTTTGACTAAAATTAAAACATTCACATGTTTTAAGTTAGTATCTCCATATTCGAGTCACTGAATCTTAGTATTTTTCAAATACTTAAAGATTGTCCATACAATCTTTCAGTGGTTCTCATTTGGATCAGTATCTACTCACTATCCTTAGTAAGTAGACCATATCTGATCTCCTACATGGAGAAATAAGATGATAGCTAAATCTTTATTTCTTGTAATGCTGGGATGTCATTTTTGATTAAAAAAATTTCATCCATAGATAATACAAGGAATAATATTACAGAATATTTTATCCAATTATAAATGCAGAATTTGTTTTTGTTCATAACAAAAGCATACGCTCAAAATATATGTTCTAATTCTAAGATAATAGCCAAACGGGCTTTAAGGTCTTTACCTTTCCATCTGCGCTACTCTGATCCTTTTGAAAATTCATTCACACATAATGAATTTTATCCCTTCAGGTGAATCAACTAGTGTCCATATACTATTGATTTTCATGGACATCAATTTGGATCATGTGGCTCCAAGCCACTTTTTAGAGTCAAATCACTGCATTGTATCCCTATAGGTGATCGGATCCTTATTGTTCTCATAGAGCTCAATAGGATCATCATCCAGAATCTAGATACTGAAGTATCTATCTGGCTAATACGATACTCTATCGGATCTTCTTAAAGATGATAATTTAATGGGCTCCAGATTTGATCTAATCAAATTCAGTTCTATAGGTTTACTAGATTATGTCTGTTTTTCTCTATCAATCAAACTTTTTCAAGTTTAACTTCACAGGCATCAGTTTCTTCTCTAAGAAACTCTTTTCCAAAAGGAATGCCCTTCTGCTAATGAACATCTCATGTCCTTCAGCATGGTAGAATTAATAACCCCTTAAACATCTATTGGACCAGGCTCCAAGTTTATCTATGTGCAAATATATGACATAGGTCGATCAATTCTAAATCCAAAAATGAGAGAGTCTAGGTCTATGCCCGATCCATATCCAATATGGAGTCTTTACAATAGATTTACTTGATATAAATTCAGAGTAAAACTAGTAGCCACAAGAGCATAACCCTAAAGCAAGCAAATAAGTGAATCCTATTGTGGATTGAATCAAGTCTAACAAAGTTTAATTTTTTTCTTTCAGATACACTATGTTCTGAAAAGAAATCCATTGAGAGAGAATCTAATTTTCTTTTAGATATGACGTCACAAACTCACTGGATAAGTATTCGCCTCCTCGATCTAATCGAAGAGTTCTAATGCCCTTTTAGTTTGTTTTCTATTTCATTATTGAATCGTTTGAATATTTTAAATAATTCAGGCCAGATGCACTCATGTCCAGATAGGTCATCTATAATGAAATATTAGTATCTTTCTTTGGTACTTAAGTTCATAAGTTCACATACATTACTATGCATGAGACTTAGAACTTTATCGACTCCTTCACCTTTTTCAGTAAAAGATAACTTTGTCATCTTTCTAAGAAGACAAGATTCATAGGCTATCAATGATTCACAATCATTGATGTCGAGATTTTTCTCTCAAGCTAACCTATTTATCCTATTCTTATTAAGATGACTAAGCTTATAATACCAAAGATAGATATTCATGACATAATCTAACTTGGATGTGTACATTACACTTAACAGACGATATAAATATTAAATATTATTTTTTTATTATCTATGTATTACTGTAATATTATTTATAATAATATCATAATAATCTTCTTTATTGATAAATGATAACCATCTCTGACCAAAAGGCCATCAGAGATCATATTTATCATAAACGATGGACAATAGTGACAATTACTCAAAATGGCATCTACTGAAAATAAGCTTGACAATTCCTAAAGCTAGGATTGTAACAAGACTTTCATCCCCAATGTTCAGGTATTTCTCACTATTTTTAAATATCCCACTTACTTGTAGTCTTTGCAACAAATTGCATAAGACTACCGGCATCTAATACCCATGTAGTAGAATTATTTATAGAAAAATTTTAAGGTATTATCATAAAACATCTTTAATGAATAACTTTTGCTCCTTTCTCTTGTTTAGCCTGTTATAATCAAGTAAAGCAAGATAATTTTTTTACCTATGACCTTGCTTCTAACATTAGAAGCATTATGCCTGATTTGGATTAACCTTGGACTAATTATTTTGATTGGACTTAGAAACCCGAGTATGAATCCATTCGTACCGCTGAACCAAATTCAACTCTCAATACTAATTATTGAAGTTGGATCCCATAAGTCATCACTGTCTAACAGTGATAGGAGCAATTAGGATTTAGCCTTAATTTAAGAAAAGAGAACATTGGCCTAAGTATATGAATTATTTTAAGTCTAAAGACTTAGACTTTAGTCTAAAGATTCTTCCACTATTTTATTCAAATTGGTAGCCTCTACCTTCAATTCGGAGAATTACTTTAATTT
The DNA here is from genome assembly GCA_006176705.1 of Cocos nucifera. NCBI lineage: Eukaryota > Viridiplantae > Streptophyta > Magnoliopsida > Arecales > Arecaceae > Cocos > Cocos nucifera. Next base: position 1,420,707 of record QRFJ01000018.1, read on the forward strand.
TCTAGTAGCTACTAGAATCCACATAGACTGCACACAAGCCCAACTATGGTTGGTTAATTCATGTACATCTACGGATAGATGCATAATCAATTATTTCTCCAAATAATTTTTAGTAATTTAATTTTACCCCAGAAATTTAATCAATAGGCTAGAACCTCCACTGTAAGGATCCAATTAGGTCCGACCATTAACATGAGTATACTTGATGCATCTAACTAACAAATGATTAAGCCACAAACTATGGTTGATCAATCTAACCATCATTAGAAAGACACATCCAAATTGTCATATGATGAATGATAATTTTATTAGTCAACAAACACCAAGCCTATGGGCCTCCAACGATTATTGAGTTAATGGACTTATTATCAAACACCTTAATAGGAGGCTATGACTCGGTTATTTTCATAACTTCATCATTTTAAGGACCTAATAATTTAAAAAAATTTAAATTATTAGTGATTTAAGGATAGAAAGAATATGGACCAATTTGCTCCACCGACTTCACCAAGTCAGGTCCTCCCACTAACTTCATAAGTCACTGATGAGGATTATGATCAATTTTGGTCCATGGACACCTATATTAGTCTCATTGAATGAAATCAATCTCACTGATTTTCTATGTGACATGGGTTAGCTCGAATCAATTAGCAACCTAATCAAAATCTGATTAACCATATTGGCCAGGTAAGTACGATCGGTGGGAGGGTCTGCCAAGGTTTGCCTTAGACACCATCAAAAATGACTAGGTAAGCGGACTGCCAATTAAAAATCATCAATCTAAAATATCAGACTTACCTTAGATACCAATTGATTTGTCAGTTTTGATTTGATCTGCCTAAAGACTCAGGCTCGACCATTGAGCCATGATCAGATCCATTTGTTAGATATATGAATTTTGATCAACTACAACTGTTGAATTGATCTATAGAAAAAAAATGATCTAATCCTAATTAACTATTAATTGGGTTTAATTAATTTTTTAACTAAGTTCATATTTAATCTAACCCTAAGTCTAACCCAGTTAATGACCTGATCAAAACTAACCTATTTAACCTTTAACTCAAGTTTTATGAAATTATCTTAGGATCTTCAAATCATAAATCTAGATTTTAAACAATCACTTAATTCTCAATTAGATTCAAAGTTTGGATTTATGGAACCTCAGAACTAGTTTTTGATTTTATTATTTAAAATATTTATAAATTATAAATAATTTACATTGAATCATATTCAATATATGTTTTTAGATTTAATTTATTTTCTTATTTAGATCATGTCCTAGGATTTTGAATCTAGGATTTTGTAGAAAATAAGTTCTCAATTTAAATTCTATAAAATAAATATATCATGCATATACATTCTAGATTCAAAATAAAAATTATATATCAATATATGTAATAAGAGGATCTAGATCTAAACATAAAACACATCATGTAGATCATATTATAAATTATTTAAAATTAGATTTAAAATCTAAAAATAAATCATAAATTATTTTAGATCCCATCTAATACATTTATGATTTAGATTTCTCGGATCAGCACGTACTAGGATAACCTTTTTACTGTAAGGGGTAAACCTTATATCAGGACAATCTTATGACAGTATGTGCAATCCTAATATTATTTAGATCTAATCTAAATAATCTAAAATAGATCAAATATTTATTTAATTTTAAATTTAAATTAAAAAATTAAATCATAATTTTTTTTAGATCTAATCTAAATTATTCATGATTCAGATTCAGATCAGCACATACTAGGACAACCTTTTCATTATAAGGGATTAACCTTACAACAGAACAACCTTATGACAGCATATATAATTTTTAATTAATTTTAATTTTTAGATTTAATCTAATATAAATATAATCATATTATAAAAGAATCTAGATGCTCTGATATCACTGTTGGAAAATATGTATGATTTCATGCATAGATTTTAAATTTTTTTCAAAATATAGAGCAGCGGAAGACATAGATTAAACTATTTAATCTACAATATGTATGTAATCAAATTATAAAATTCTATATCAAGGATCTATAATATATTATAATATAAATATAAATCTAAAATTAAATTAATCATAAGTGGTATTGATCATATCAATATCTAGTTCTAGAATAATTCTAGATCTAATCCTAGATCGCATCTAGATCACCAAGAGATCAGATCTCTTACCTTTGCACGGGTCGAAAACTCCATGATTGAATTCATTGTTGCCTTTGGAGTCGCACAAGCGTTCGATCTCTATAGGTGATCCACACGAACCTACAACACAGATCGGAGGTTCGTCGAACGAAGATCCGTTCGAAGTGCTAGCTTCTTGCGGATCCCTCCTGGTGGTCAATCAAATAAATATTTTTTGAATCTCTTGGACACTCTAAGAGATGAAGAACACGAGAAGAAAAAAGAAAGAAATCCAACCCTTGGATCTTTCATAAATCAAAAAATAAAATTAAGAAAAAATAAATCATAAGAGAAGACAAATCTTCTCCTTCAGGACATCAAGGTTGATGTCCTGAAAACATCTCTATGCTAGGACAAGAGGAGACCTTCTCCTTTATAATTTTTTCTAAGTTTTTAAATTTAAGATCTCTGATTTTATTCATACAAAAATCCCACAAAAAATTGGAGAGAAAAAGTTTTCAAAGAAATCCTAAGAGAAGACCTTTCTTCTCTTCTCCTTCTCTCATCAGGACATGATCAGATCATATCCAAAAAATAACACCATGCCCCAACAACTTGGAGCACTCATCCCCATACCCAAATTATTTCTCTCTCAAATTTTTATCATATAAAAATTATAAATAAAATAAATATATATATATCAAAAAAATATATATAAGAGAAGACAATCTTGTCTTATCTTATCTCTTCAAGACATCAATCTTTGATATCTTAATTGAAGGCTCTTCTCCATGAATCTTGGTGCCATAAATCCTCCATGCCTTTTTCTTCTTTTTCTCTAACTTTTTATAATTTTTTTTAAGATTTTTCATGTCCTCTAACCATCTCAAAATAGGCATCCATCTTTTATTACATGACTAGGTCAAAACCTAGTCAAAGGAGGACTTCTATGGGGTGTCCAACTCTTGGACGCCCCTCTCTTGATTTTTTTGTGAGAACCATCAAATCCACATCCCAAAAACCTAGGAGAAGGGTGGAGAAGTTAAATATGGCGTGGGTTAAGTGGGCGCACAAGAGGGGAAGAAGTTTTGGTCAAAGGGGACTCTTCTAAGTAGAAAACAAATCCCAACTTCTTCCAAGTTTTGGCCAAGTCATAACAAATTTCTAAAAATATGAATTATGGGATGTGGAAGGCCTTCTTGGGTGTGAGAATACACATAAAAAAATCAAGAATTAATTAAGGTGCGCGTGAGGTCTTAGGCGCAAGAGAAAGAGAGAGAGTCCCAGTCCAACTGGAACTCCCCTTGTTTGACTAGGTCAAAATAGTTTTGAATTCAATTTAAATCTCATTTAAATCAGATTAAATACAACCTAATTAAGGATGATCCTAGTCTAACTAGAAGTCTAATTAAATCAAATTAAATTAAGATTTAAATCTGATTTAAATGCTAAGTCAATTAGGTACATCCAAATTTTAGTCAAACAAAAAATTATTCTTTCTTATAATTGGCTTATTCAATAAACCAACTAGACTTAATGTAATTAAGTCTAAACTAATTTTAATTAAATTTAATTCAATTAAACTTGATCTCAGTCCGATTGCTCAATCAAATTGATCCAATTAGCAATCCAATTGCTAATCAATCCTCCTGCAACACTTGTATTAGGTCAAACATCAATCGCATTGAATATTTGACCTCAAAATAATTCTCAATCATCGATTAACCATCTGATTAGATTACAAGCTCTAATATATTTGACCCCATAGGTTCGAATCTAAGTCGATAGTATAGGAATCAATTTCTGTACCAATCGAAGTTACCATCTAGCAATAGTTTTCGACATCCAGATAGGTCGAATGTATGCAAAGCAACATTCTTTGAACCCTGGCCCATGGTTACTGTATAATTCATCCCTTTGACCAATAATGCTCAAGACGACTTCGAGTAGCCTGTCAAATACTCATACAAGTCATCTCTATTATATCTCAAAATTTTATAAATTTCGTGATATCTCATGAGGATTACGCAGATCTAGATTTTGCTAAATTGAAATACATGGAATCATTCTCTTTCTGAAGTTAATCAGGAGTGGTCAATCACATCCTGACTCACATACCGACTCAACAAGTATTTGACTGTATCTAGAAATCTTTTGAATCTATATTAGAAATACAGGCAGTCCAACACTAAAGTACAGTGAGTTGCTTGCAAGTCACCGTGGTGATCTCACATCAGAGGGACACTTATACCCATTGGTCTTAGCTAGCTATTCTTGACAGTAGAGTACTATATTAGTCATGTTCAGTATAAATATACTTCTATATCTCACCTGGATGCCATAATAATGCCTCTACACCACTTAATTACAAGGATAACCAACGTATATGGCATATAGCGACCTACACTCGATAAGTTATCATCCTTTTTAATAATTATTATTTGATCATGAACAATTTAAGAACCATCCGATAAATCTTCTTTTATCGACTGATTATGGTTCTAAGAATTTCATCATAATTTAGAAGTTTATTTAAGAAAGATAGAACTTTTATGATGAACCAGCCAAATAACTATTATTATTAGATAATTTATATACTAATTTCAGTCATCTACTACTTAGATGATTGGTTTTAGGATATATTTTTCAACAGCACCCCCTTCCTCCTATGCCTTGGGTAATGAATGAATCATGCCCACACCCCCCCTCCTCTCGCTCTCCTACTGGTTAGGCTTGCCATCACTATCTTCTATGGGCAGGAAAGCTTCGCACCAGGGATAGGGAAGGGCATTCAAAAAAATAAAAATCTTAAGTTCGAGGTAATTACTAGATTGCCATTCATTTCAATACTAAAATAATCTTGAAGTTTGAAATATCTACCGTGCCAGGCATATGTATGATTGTCTTTAGTGGAGAAATTCAAGCTATCTGCATTGAATCTAATGGCTAAGAATAAGGCATGGGTAAAAAGACTACATTCTTTGGAGTACTATAGAAAACCCTTTCTTAAAATATATAACTCATAAGTGAATCCCTAATTGAGTTAATTAATGGGTTGGATGCAAATCCATGTTAGATAGTGATATATATTTGGACATATCCTTTTCAACTTGATTATGAGTGGATTGTAGTTTGATTAAGGATTTTTTTTCTTCTTTTGATCCAACTTGATTAATACGCACATTATAAAAGTAAAGGCTCCAAGATATTTTTCTTTTGAACTTGGCACCTAACTTTAATGCAATTGATTCAACATGGATCATCCTATAACAAATATAATACCATAATAGTATGGATATTTTTTTAAATTACTAAATTTCTCAAACCACTCATTTTTTTTTAGTAAAAATATAGTCCAAACTTAATTAGTGGTCAATAAATTTTGCATTTTGTTCATAAATTATTCACCATCTTTCAAGTAACATTCATGGATTCAAAACTAATTATTGTTGCCCAATCCTTAGATGCCGATGCCGACCGTCTCTATCGACCTGCAACATAATAGCCAAGAGTTAGAGAGCTTGTAGAATTGGTCCTGACTAGACCCTCTAATCCCTAAGTTGGAGATGAGTTTTTTAGTAGAAAAAAGAAGCAAGGAATAGTAACGCTAGTATTGAAGAGTAATATAGTGTTCTACTTTTTTTTCTCTCTTTTATATTTGCAGAGGACCTTTCAGAGCTTTTATAGCTAGGATCCCATATTATCAGTGAATTATATTCTAACAAACTTTGAAATGTACTATAACAACCTTGCTGATATGGTACAATAATCTAAAGGCATACTATAATTGCTGTGTGTATGGTGGAATTGTTAGAACCCAGCTCACACTTGAGCGGAAGGGTCAGAACAACTATGGCATGAGAATGTTTTGCTCGGCTCTAGTTATCACTTAGCTGACTGGTTGTCAGGTTGAGTTGTGGTACCTCAGGTTCTACAGATTGGCTATTTTAGTTTGCTCATCCTAGCTTGTTTTATCAGCTTTGGGGTTTCAATTAGGACACCTTGGAAAGTTTTTGAAGGAGCCTGAATTGCCATATAGATGATGGGCTGGATGAATTTTTTTGCACTACATCAGCTTGATCACTTACTATCATAACAATAATGATGCAATCTATTGTGCTTATGATGGTTATTTTCTTTGTAATACTATGTTTCTCATAGTTCTATGGGACAACCACTTTTGTCTAAGTAATAATCTTTTTTTATTATTTATTTTATATAAATAATATACATTGATATGTTTACATTTTTTGTGTTCCATATAAAAAGTTTTTATTCTTTATTCTTTTAATTTTTTATATTTGAGCTTTCGTAAATTCTTGATTTTTTTTTTTTAATTCTGCACTTCAAGCCTTAGTTAAATTGTTACAAACACCGAACTTATAATTATCTTTTCATTTAGCAACTCTAGTTGTTATAGGAATATTTGATTGGTATGAAGGTTGACTACAACTAATTGGATAGAAAGTAATAAATAATAAGCAAATGTAGTATTTCATAGACTGACATATTTTGATCTTTATATTCATTTCATTTTATGCAAATATAAAGATAAATGGATCTATTCATTGTATGATAAATTATCTAGCATAATATGGTAAGCCATTAGTATTTTTAATTAGAAAAATCTTGGCACCTATAAAGGCGGCTATATATGAGGGGTTCAGATTGTACCTTTGGTGTGGAAGGATGATTCATCTTCTTTCACGACATCAACTATTAGATTATCCAAAGTTCGCTTTGAGATCTATGTAGATCAATGAAAGAAAGAGATTGAAATGCTCTGAAATTCGTACAAGATGAGATCCAATAGTTAATGTTCTGAAAGAAGATCAATCATTCTTTTACATAAAAGATACAACCCAAACCCATTTATGAACTGGGATGACAATATGTGCAATTATATATACAAGATCCAATGGCTTATGTAGATGGGCTTTCTTAGTGATTAGATCAAGTGGGTCAAGGGATGCATTAAGGGGACATCTTTTACTCTATTGATAAATGGCACTCCGATAAAGTTTTTTTACTTAAATATCGACCTTAGTCAGGGATGTCCTCTATTATTATATCTATCGATCTTGTGTGTTGATGCATTATTTAGAATACTGAAGGAGAAGGTACCCAGTCTGTTCTTGACAGTGTACCAATCGGTGAGGTTGCCCTAGCCTATCTTTCATCTACTCTTTATTGATGATCGTCTGTTGGTGGCTAAGGCCATCTTGGCCAAGTTTGCTTAGGGGATCATATTTGACTATTGTATTATGTCCGGCCAGATGGTTAATGTAACATTCCAAACCAGCAAAATAGTAAATTAAAAAATTTGTATTTAGATATGTGTGATATAATTATTCATTTATGGTATACTTGAGTATATGAGCATTAATTAAGTAGTAGTAATGAAGTATAAAAATTAAAATTTTGATTTTAAAAAAAATGATTGAGGAGTGGGATTTGAAAAGGATAGCATTAAAGTCAAATCTTAGTAGCTATTAAACTTAGAATAGGTGATACTTTGCAAAAAGTATAGAAAATAGTTTGCTGTCAAAACCCAAGGGAAGGGGTCGACACATTGTTCAAAGGTGTCGACACTATTTCAAGAAAACAAAGAAAGTAGGTTTAGGAAGATTTATGGCGATGTGCTTTTGGGTTGGTCTATTTTTGAGAAGTGATGACTCATTTCTATGAGGAGGCTGACCTAGGGGTCGACCTATTTTGAGAAGGGACTGATTTAGGGGCCGACTTATGTGTAGGTGTTGACTCATTCTTCAAAGATGTCAATTCTAATCATGAAAAATTTTAGGAGCAGGTTTTAGCCGAGAAGTTTTAAGTTGTGCTTTTAAAATAATTTTTTATGGAATAATAGAGTAGCTTGAGAATATTAATAAATAGCTGAAAAATCATCTGGGCAACACCTAGCAAACCTAAATTTGGGTGGATTCTTTATGGATTGACACCTAGCAAGTTTCTTATTTAATTTATTCATTTCCAAAGAATAAGCCACTGGTTTCTATTATTATTGTTATGAGTTCTGAAGTTTGTAGAGAGGGAAGAGGAGAGAAGAGAGCTCATAGAGGTCCTATTTCAGTTAGAAAATAAAAGAAAAATTTGTTGGAAAGTGGCTGCTTGGTGGTGAGTTAGTTTGAAGGAGAAAAGTAGAGATTTGAAGAAGGAATTTGTGTTGGTAGCAACAGAATCCTGATTTGTTAAGGTAAGGATTCTGATTTCTAAAACTAAGTTTAAATTGAGTTTTCAATTCTTACTGTTAGACTTGAGGTTTAGTAAGTTAAGTAATGCAATTTAAATTAAGTTTAAAGATGAATTACGTTACTTATGATGCTAAAATTATTTAAATAATTTAGCTATGGGTTGAAATGGTATTAGCTGAATTTGAAACTATATATAAGAATCGAAACAGAGTTAAATGACTGAAGATTCCTAAGTTATGATAACATTTAGTTAAACCTAAATAAAAGTAAGTAAGATAAAGTGGAAGTAAATGGTTGAAAGATCAAAGTAAGAATATGAAAGCAAGGTACGTAGAGATCTGATCTTGAATCACATGGTATGAGTTTAATCAATATTTATTGATGATATAAGGAAAGAAAAGAATTGAAAAAAGTGCTTTGAATAAGACAACTAGCTAATAGCCGGTTGAGGTGAGTGATTTTCATATCTAACTTTAGTATTTCTTATTATATTCTGCTATGAAAGAGATTGATTTTGGAAAGTAACTAATTTTGGTGTTCTTCATCCTATATATACACATATATTTGTGCAAGCACGACAGCAAGAACTAACTTTATTGACTTTACTATTCAGCTTTCAAAAATTTTAGTTTTTTAATATTGAAAAAATTATTGGATATTTTTGGAAAGGGTTATCCATAGAAATGATCAACCTATCAGGTGTATCCTATCGTTGTATTAGAATGAGCATTAGCATTACATAAAGCTGGCACCTCCACGGCAAAAACTTGTAATGTATCCAGTGGAGCTTATTTGCATCATTTGGCATCATAAAATACTACTTATTAACTATCGTGGAAGGGATGCTGTACGATGCAGTCGAGAGTAGCCGGAAAGAAAGCTTATATTAGCATAGTATGATTTATTATTTGACCTTCCCTTGTTGGATATATTTCAATTTTGAGAAGCTTAAAAAGCTGTTCAAAAATCTCAATTTTGAGTTTTATATTAAATTGTAAGTAAGCATTTCTATTTTTCATTGTTAGATAGTTTACTTACTGAGACTCCTAAGTCTCACCCCTCACTCTTTTTATTTATAGTTTTAAAATATTTTAGCTCAAAACTAATATCAGCTTGTATGTCAACAACTCTAGTAGAAAAAGCTTTTATGAAGAGGGTTGTAGAAGAAATGTATTTAGAGATATAATATATAGTTGAGCTAGTTAAATCAGAAACTAATAAGTATGCTGTATTTCAAAAGATTTATATAAAATATATAAAGTATGGTTTTGTAATTGGAATCTTGAGCTTGCTTGTGTAAATTGATAAGTTAAGTTGAGATATTAGTTTTAGCAAATTAAGAAGTTAAATTGAAATGCTTATGTTATAAATTGATAGATGGATCGAGTTAAATGAAAGCAAATTATTAAATGATGTGGTAATTCAACTTAGCCATAGCTTAGAATCCCTTTTGCTCTTATTTAAGGATAAAGTATAGCTTTTTTGCTCTTAGATAAGGATGGGGTATAGCACGCTCGCTCGATAGCTAGGTATGGGTTGTTACAGTTAATATACAAAAATCTACTATCAACTTTAGTCACAGAATGTGCGGTCGTCTGAAGTAGTAGATCAAGGGTCACTTGGAGGTTGAGGAGAGTTAGGGCACTTGGATTTATTTGGGCATGCAATATTGAGGAGAAGACCTAGGAAGCCAAAGTGTTGCTCGTTGGTGTAGAGAGTGCAAGATACGCTAGAGGGATGGAAATGAAAAACCTTATCAATGATGGGCAGAGTTGTATTGATCAAATCTATACTGTGTTCTTTGCTAACTTACCTAATGATGAATTCTATGCTTTCTAGAAGGGTTCTGGATAGACTGAAGTAGCTGATTAAAAACTTTCTTTGGGGTGTCATTGATTCATCAAGGAGGATTCACTTGCTAACATGGAGCATTGTTTGCTAGTTGAGGCAGGAGGGTGGACTGGGCATCCAGTCATTACTGGTAAGATAGGAGGCTTTCACTTTCAGGTTAGGATGAATCTTCAAAATATATGGGTGGCTTCGATGTGGGAAAAGTATAGGAGGGAGGAGCATACCATGTTATGTGTGCTTGGTAGACATTCCTCCTTCATTTGGAGAGCCGTGTGCTCGTGTGCATCTATAGTTAACTATAGATTATAGTGGTTGATTTGTGATGGGAGCTTTAGCAGTATACTCAATAATCCTTAGATTAATGTAGTTCCTCTTGCTCGTTGCCTGCTCACTATTAATTATAATGCACTAAGGAATAAAGTATTTTCTGATTTGATCACCAATGGTTCAAGGACATAGGACATAGATTTTATTGTGGCATCTCTTAGCAGTGAGCTTAGCTCTTGGGTTTTGTCCATTATGATCCTTTTGAGAGAATGTCCGGATAGACTAGTTTCGGATGGGACTAGTGCTTGAGGCACGAGGATTAGTAAGTTGTATGCTTTGCTCAGGGGATCATCGATTTGTCCTAGAGAGTTGGGTTGGGTGTGGAGCATGAGAATTCACCTAGAGTGGCCCTCTTTATCTAGACGATGCCATGGACAGATTATCTTGTAGGAGTTTTTTGTACCACCAAGGTGGTGATATTCTTTCTTATTGCGATCAATGTAGGGAGGTGGAGGACATGATTGATCGTGCCTTTTTTTCTACCAAAGAGCTCATCCTATTTGGAGATGTGTGTCTAGTTGGTTAGCCCTCGATCCCCTAACTTAAGATAAAGAAGCAATTATCCATTTTATCGAGCAGGAGAGTCGAGCTGGAGCTGCAGACCAAGGGATGGTAACTTGTCTTTGTTAACAACTTACACATTTGGGCAGTGAAAAATAAGAGGATAATTGACAATGCCTAGGATAGTCCCATGGGAATTGGGATGAGAGCCATGCTCGATGCTATTGACTTCATGCTCGCTAATACACCTATTGTCTCAAGTAATTCACTTTTCATGGGAACCTCCATCCCTAAATTTCTTAAGATCAACTTCGATGGTGGCATAAAGGATAGAGGGCAACATGGTGGAGCTTGTTTTTTCTTTCATGATGAGAGATCGCTTCTTGTTGCTATTGGTGGCTCCTCACTATTTGATGCTTCCATATCTCAGGTGGAGTTGAGGATGGCATGAGAGGGTCTGGTTTATGCTATCTCTATTTTGCATATTGACACAATGATATTAGAAGGAAACTCCAAGATGGTAATCTTGTAGTTGTTTTCGAGGGTTGAGCTATTACAGGACCATCATCCACTATTGGTCGATGCTCGGAAGCTTATAATAATATGTTCTTATTGCCTGATCATACACAGCTTTAGGAAGGAAAATAGTGCAGCTGTTTGGATAGCATCTTATGTGGCTCAGCATATTGGTATCGTTATTTAGACCTATATTAGTTTGATTCCTCGACTGCTTTACAATTTGATTGTGGGATGTCTGCAGCTATATTTATGCTAGGGCTTTTTAATATTGTCAGTCTCAAAAAAAAAAAAAGAATCCAACGGCTGTAACATATGTTTTTGTTCTCACATAAAAACGCCAATCAAGAATACATATTGAACAAAAGTTAAGTCATGTAAACAATAAAAATATATAAGCAACCGGAAAAGAAATCCAGTGATCTCACATCTCAAAACTCACCGCTCGCGTTGCATCACAAGCGCTCTTTCTCGGGGTCGACATCTCCCGCCAATTGGCTTCTTAAACCAAAACAAAACTAAACGAACCGCTTTCGTTCTTGAAGCCCTCCCCCACCACACCCAAAACCCCTTGCAAGAAGCCCTTCGCCTCCTACTCGTAGCTTTAGAAAGAGAGCGAGAGACTTCTTCTTCTTCTGCGATGGAGAAAAGCGCCACCGCCGCCGCGGTGTCGAAGGACTACCTCGGCCTGGAGATGGCGGAGCCGGCGGACTCCGCCACCGCCGCCGTGGCCGCCACCCAGCTGCTCCCGTTCTTTGGACGCCGGCGATCCGAGAACACGTGGGTGGTCTCCCTCTTCGTGGTCGTCCACCTCGTCGCCTTCTTCGTCACCATGTTCGTCAACGACTGCCCCGGCCGCTCCGCCGGCGATTGCGCCCTCCGGCCTCTCGGCCGCTTCTCCTTCCAGCCCTTCTTCGAGAACCCTCTCTTCGGCCCTTCTTCCTCCACGTGAGCCTCGCTAACACCCTAGTCCCCTTTCTCTTCTTCTTCTTCTTTGATTCTCCCACGAAGTCTTCTTTTCTTCTATTGATTCCGAATCTAATGGTAGTTCTTCATATTGTTCTTGAATTAATATGTGGGGTTTCTTTGCTTTGTTACTGATTTAGGCTTCAAGGTCACCATATGATTATTATTGGCATTTTGTGATGCATTTCCGTATGAGGAAGATCTGTGATTTGAGATATGAAGATAAAACCTATCATAGAATTCTCTGGATTTTTTATTATTTCTTTGAATCCATGCGTATGATGTGCTTGATTGTTGCTGAGTTCTTAGAATTGATTCTTTTTTACTGTTTTCGCTGGGTGAGTTTATAATACGTATACTGGTGCGAGAAACCCCACCTTTCTTCAGCAAAAGAAGAAAAAACTGGGCTTTTTTTTGGGGGCAACTTACGGATTAGTATACAAAAGATCTATTTATATATCTATCTGTTGCTAGAATTCTATATTTGTGTGTGATTCTTGTTTCTTTTATCTATTGAATAGTTGGATTCTTTCTGGACTGGTTGCATCTTGCATGATTCTTTTGGTCCGCCGTGGTGTCCCAAAATAGCCTCTATTTGGTGGTCCTATCATAGCCTTTACCAATTACTCCAACCATATTAACACTATAGACAATCCTAAGGTTCCATGACACAACAAAAGGATCAATTGTTAATCATGACCTTACAATACAGATTGCATCTAGGTCTCTATTGTCATAGTGTGTCATAATGCATGATCCATCTGCTAATGTTCGTAATAACGCTTTAGTTATTTTGTTGGATGAGAATCATGTTAAAGCTTCACCTTTAATATTTTGGAAACAGCTTCTGTTAGACTGCGCCTGCGGCTTAATGGATAAGGCGCCTGACTTCTAATCAGGCGAGTGTGGGTTTGAGTCCCTTCGGTATTTTGAAATAGTCATTAATATTCTATATTTAGTTTTTGAATTCTATGTTCTAAATTGATTCATTAATATTCTATTTTTAGTTTTTGAATTCTATGTTCTAAAATGATTATAAATAGAAACTTAGGTACCATTTGGTATCACTCATTTTTATTTTCAAAAAAAATTTATTTCTATTTGTTTCTATTTTTTTGAAAAAATAAACATGTTTGTGCATTTTTCGGTATTTTGAAATACTCATTAGTATTCTGTTTTTAGTTTTTGAATTCTATGTTCTAAAATGATTACAAATAGAAACTTAGGTACTATTTGGTATCACTCATTTTTATTTTCAAAAATAAAAATAAAACTTTATTTCTATTTGTTTCTATTTTTTTGAAAAAATAAATATATTTTTATATTTAATTTTTTAAAAAATATAAATATAATTATAGTGGCAATGATATTATTAACGAAAATTTAAGTATCATTTGGTATATCTTTCATTTTTCTTAATTTAAAAATAAAAAATAAAAAATTTATTTTTTTTATATTTTTATTTTTTAAAATTAATATGTGTGATATAGTTAATTATTTTCAAAAATATAAAGACGATGATGCTGGTGGAGATAGTGGAGGGTGGTGCTGGGTCGTAGTGGTGGTGGTAGCAGTGGCGGCAATGATGGTGCTGCTAGAATATGGTGGCAGTGGCATTGATGGTTGGACAATGATAATGTAGTGACGGTGCTGATAATGGTGGGATGGTATGGTAAAGAAACATATTTATTATATTTAATTTTTTTAAAAAATATAAATATAATTATAGTGGCAATGATATTCTTAACAAAAATTTAGGTACCATTTGGTATTGCTTTTATTTTTCTTAATTTAAAAATAAAAAATAAAAATTTTATTTTTTTTGTATTTCTATTTTTTAAAATAAACATATGTCATATAGTTATATTTTTAAAAATATAAAGATGATGATGGTGGAGGAGATGTGGTGGTGGAGATAGTGAAGGCTATAGTGGGGTGGTAGCACTGGTGGCAATGACGGTGGTGCTAGAATATGGTGGTAGTAATAATGATGATGGGACAATGATAATGTCGTGATGGTGATAATGATGGTGGGATGGTGTGGCAAAGATCAGCGACGTGGTGGTGCTGATGATGATAATGGGATGGTATGGCAAAAGTCATGATGGTATTAGCGACATGGTTAAATGGTAGTTGCCTGGTTGTGGTGATAGTAGTGGTTATGGTGGTAGTGATAGTGGTAGAGATGATGATGATGATGGCAATGGTGGTGGTGGAGATAACAGTAGTAACAGTGGTGGTAGTGATGGTTGTGGAGACAATGGTGACGATGGTAGCAATGGTGGAGATGGTGTCAATGATGGTGGAAGATGCATGCGTTTCTTATTTTTAAAAAAGTAAAAGCAAGAATTCTTATTTTTAATTTTGTAGAAATAATGAAAATAAATTAAAGTAATGCCAAACAAGGTTACATTTATCTTTTGAACTTTTGATTGTTTTTTCTATTTTAATAGAGTTTCTCTTGCTTAATACTTTTTACCTCTAATTTTTAAGAGGGTGAAAAGAAGAGATATTTCTTTCGTTTAATTTTCTTCCTTTTTTTGCTAAATAGGAGAGATGTTTATTTAGAAAATAGTTCAACAAATGATCAATATCTTGGGAGGGGCAAATTGGGGACAAATCTATCTATAGGTATTTTTGGACATGGTAGCTGCCCTTGTATTTGAATCCATGCTATTGCACTTGTCGGCCCAAGTTTTTTACCATTGCATGAAGCAATGGCCCCCTTTAGTTTAGTCTTTATTATGGTTTTCAAATTTAATTCTGTTCTTCATAAATGATATGGTAGGTTTGTCTTCCTACCAATTTGTCTATTGGGCTTAAAGTGAGATCATGTATTGCCCAAGATTGCCTTGGAAGGGCTTTCTATACCAATTGAAAGATGGATCGGCACTACACTGGGAGCCCGATACAAAGTTTAGGGTTGGGCAGGCTTGTCATTAGCATTTGTATTTAGACTTCATTTCGTATATTAAATTCTCTTAAGTGATTGCTGGACAAAACCCTAGAAAAGCTGAATCAGTAAAATCTTACATGTTTTTTCTTATATTTTCATTCTTTGTACCAGGGTGAATGTGGACCAGATAATATTTGCCTTATCCCTTTTGTTATCTGAATTTATCTAGATACAGTTACAAATTTGAGCATCCGATAAATATCCATGTCCATATCCACCAAAGCAAAATTGATATGGATCTGTGTAGACAACTATCAGGTCCATATCCAATTATCGGGTTTTGTTTGTAATCCTATTTAATCTTATATGACCCTCATAAACATTTTAAGGGAAATAAATGACCATATTAACATGTTACTAACAATCTGAATATCCGGTTTCTAGGTAATGTATAATCTTTTGGAGATTTAAGCATTATGAATTCTCTTTGTAAGAATAACCTACTCTACTGTTCTGGGTTCTGTCAGCTTCTTCCTCAAGAAAGTTTTTTTTAAAGCTCCTGTACCATGCTCATCAATGGCATTAGGATGGTGAACAACTTGCCAATTTATGCGGCATTCAGATTTCTGGAAACCAACCACATGGATGCATGCCACTGCCCCATGAATGGACCTTGACAGCTTTGAGATTGTCCTCTGAAAATACTATGCTTGGTTTTGGAAGGCATTAACTATATCAAGTCTTCTACAGGACAAAGCTCTAATCTTGACCCTGTATTTATAAAATAAGCTTGGGACAAATTTATCCAATTTAAGTTATAAGAGCTATTATGCTTCAGACTATTAGACATCATCAGGGTCACCCGATCCTTGTTTCTAACCAGTTAGCCTTGTTCCTGCTCCATCAGTTGAACAATTTGCACGCAAGAGATGCTTTTCATTTTCAGCATATTCACTTCGTTGTTGCAATTGTTTTCTGCTTACATTATAACTGCTATCAATTTTATGAAGATAAAACATGACATATGATTTGAAAGATCAATCTGACAGATCATCAAGTATCATTTGTAGCTAACCAAATTATTTATCCTGCTTCTTCTAGAAATGCACTGTTTCCTGGTGCTTAGAGTTTCCTGCAGCACCTGCATTGTCTGCTACTAGAAGAACTGGACTTTGTGTATTTGTAGTTTACATTGTTGAGTGAGAAAGGGTCTATGAGCACAACTTTCATCTAACTATGGAAATCTCTGAATTATCTGGTGAAGTAAAGGTAGCTCTTTAAAACTCATTCAAGTGCTGTTGTTTCAGTAATCTGTAACAACCTTGCAGGCTGGTTAAAGTGGGAGCTCTTCAACGGACTTTTGTGATTCAACAACATGAAAAATGGCGCCTTGCGACATGCCCATGGTTGCATGCTGGGGTCATACATCTGGTTCTGGACGTTCTGAGTATTATTCTTTTAGGTGTTCACTTACAGCAGGATTTTGGCCCTGGTACATGATGCAGTCTCAAACTGTAAATCGTCTGCTGTCTAATTATTTCTTTTTTCTAGCATGATGAGGAGAATAAAAGTTTTGGTTTTCAGCATTAACTTTTTTTATACCATTCCTAGAAATTTGGAAGAATATAAAATGGACTGTGCATTCATTTACTTATATCAAGCTTTGATTGTCAAGAGCCATGTCTATCACTTTTGTGATGCAGTTCAAAATGGTTAGTGTTGGGGATAAATCCCGCTCCTGCCGAAGCCCGGCCCGACGCTCAGCCCAATGTAACCAGTAGCCGCTGAAGAGCTTCAGCGCCGGGCGCCAGGCCGAACTCCCCTGCACCAAGGTCCGGGCCGAACTGCCTAGAGGCCGAACTCCCCTGCGCCAAGGTCCGGGCCGAACTACCTAGAGGCCGAACTCCCCTGCACCAAGGTCCCGGCCAAACTGCCTAGAGGCCGAACTCCTTCGGACCCCACGGCCGAGCTCCTTCGGGCCGACTCCAAGCGGCCGAGCTTCAATGAAGTCGTCTCAGCGGCCGAACTCCTCAGCAGTCGTCACTGGGCCGAACTCCTCAGCGGTCGCCCTCATCAAACTTCGGCCGACCGAGCTCCTACCGAACTCTCAAGTGTCCAAGCCTCAGCCCAAGCCCAACAGCCGGCCGAACCCCAGACGGCCGAGCTTCGGCTTCTCAGCAGCCGAACTCTTCTGCGGACGAGCCTTAGCTGCATACCTCTTGCCAGACGCCTATGGGAGCCGAACTCCCTCCTATCTTCCTCTTCAGGAGCCCGAACTCCTCCGAAATGGGCACACGACGAAGGCCTTCAACCCTTCATTCGGCAAGCTCTGCAACCATCACTATCAGTCAGTCCACCGTACCATCGGTCAGTCCGCCGCGGGCGATAGCGACCCACTGCCAGGCGGCGATGGCTGTCACCCTCAATCCGCCGCACACGGCACCAGTGGGACTGACTCCGCCGAACCTCGAGCGGCCCGCCAGCACGCGGCTGCAGTTGTCACCATCAAGCTCCACTATATAAAGGACCCTCCCGACACGCTAAGGCTAAGCTCTCTGAACTCTCGACTCTCTAAGCTCTCCTCCACATCTCTAAGCTCCGGAACTCATTCCGAGCACTCCATTACTGTTGGCCGGAAACTAACTTGACCGTCGGAGGGTCCTGCCGGAGCCACCACCCCACCGGTTCCGGACGGGACTTCGTTTTGCAGGTCCCCGGCGGCGCCCAGCGGCCTCGATTGCGGCGACCTCCGGCGGCGACGGATTTCTGCACCAACAGATTGGCGCTAGAAGGAGGGCCTGAACCTTCGAGGTTCCCTTGTTCTTAAAGGAGTGCTCGGCGACCCTTCTCTTCCCTCTCCAGAGATCTTCCTTTTCTCTTTCGAAGAGAAAACGCCACCCAGGAGAGCTTCCGCACGGCGTTCGGTGGCCTCTGCGTCTCCAGCTCCTGCTTCAGCCCCGGCGGCCTAGGTTCCACCTGAACCCGCGGTGGATGTGAAGCAGTTTGGCCTGCTTGACCGACAGATCCGTGGCCGTGGCCTCACGGAGGCGTTGCACGCTTTACAGCAGCCTCCGGTAGCGACTCCACCAGCAAGCCCGCCATGAGGGCGTGAGAAATCAGCCTTAAGGAAGAGCCCAATCGCCCCGAAGAGAGAAACAGAGAGCAGAAGTTCCCCGCCGAAGCGGAAAGAAGTTCGGCTCGAGAAAAGCCGGGCTCCCCCCAAAGCTCGGCATCAAGGTAAAATGAAGCTCGGTGGAAAGCCGAACTCCTCAACTCAACCTCCAAAATAAAGTTCGGCGCCGGCAAGGACGGAACGAAGCCCCCCTCCCGGAAGGTTCCGCAACTACGACCCGCTCCTCTAACTCGAATTCTCGGCAAAGTTAAGAGCCAACCGCCAAGACCTGAAGGACTACGGCCTCTCCAAACATGCGCGATCAAGGAGAAGATCGGCTATAGGCACTGCCGTAACTGGAAAAGACAAGAAGGTTGGCCGTCCCGCGGCGTCATCAACGCCACCCCGGGGAGGAGCTAGGAGCTAGCTACATCGGTGATTGTCATCCCCAGCGACAAAGTCAAGAGAAGCATGGTCCAAATTATGAAGGCCGGCATGAGATAGAGGAGGTCGTCTGGACGGGACTTGCTGCTCGAGGGAGCTCCGAGGAACAACGCCCCGTCGACCCCTCAAACGAGAGCGCGCTGTCCACGATTTCCCTTCGGTAAAATTCTCCCCTCTGCATAATATTATTTCTGGATGCGAAAACTATGCGATGACAGGAGAGCAGCAGTCAATAATCGCCGCGTTAGGAACAGGAGGAGAACCTCGTCCTAACGCGAGCAACAAGCTCGGCCGCAGGAGATAAGATCTCCCCCGAGCGCGCACCTCGGCCGCAGGAGATAAGATCTCCCCCGAGAGAAGCTCGGCCGCAGGAGATAAGATCTCCCCCGAGCGCGCACTTCAACCTCGGCTAGAGATAAGATCTCTCCCGAGCGACCGTGAACAACCTCGGTTAGGAACAGGAGGAGAACCTCGTCCTAACGCGAGCATCAACCTCGGCTAGAGATAAGATCTCTCCCGAGCGAAGAGATAAGATGGTAAGGGCACCGTAAGATCTCTCCCGAATCGTAAGATCTCTCCCGAACCGCAACCTCGGCCAGAGATAAGATCTCTCCCGAGGCAAAGTTCGGCCAGAGATAAGATCTCTCCCGAACAACAAGTTCGGCCAGAGATAAGATCTCTCCCGAACAACAAGTCGGCCAGAGATAAGATCTCTCCCGAACCGCAACCTCGGCCAGAGATAAGATCTCTCCCGAAGGCAAAGTTCGGCCAGAGATAAGATCTCTCCCGAACAACAAGTTCGGCCAGAGATAAGATCTCTCCCGAAGGCAAAGTTCGGCCAGAGATAAGATCTCTCCCGAACAACAAGTTCGGCCAGAGATAAGATCTCTCCCGAAGGCAAAGTTCGGCCAGAGATAAGATCTCTCCCGAACAACAAGTCGGCCAGAGATAAGATCTCTCCCGAACCGCAACCTCGGCCAGAGATAAGATCTCTCCCGAAGCAAAGTTCGGCCAGAGATAAGATCTCTCCCGAACAACAAGTTCGGCCAGAGATAAGATCTCTCCGAAGGCAAAGTTCGGCCAGAGATAAGATCTCTCCCGAACCCCAACCTCGGCTAGAGATAAGATCTCTCCCGAGCGACCGTGAACAACCTCGGTTAGGAACAGGAGGAGAACCTCGTCCTAACACGAGCGCAACCTCGGCTAGAGATAAGATCTCTCCCGAGCGACCGTTGACAACCTCGGCTAGAGATAAGATCTCTCCCGAGCGACCGTGAACAACCTCGGTTAGGAACAGGAGGAGAACCTCGTCCTAACACGAGCACCAACCTCGGCTAGAGATAAGATCTCTCCCGAGCGACCGTTGACAACCTCGGCTGGAGATAAGATCTCTCCCGAGCGACCAATCTCGGTTAGGAACAGAGGAGAACCTCGTCCGAGCACCAACCTCGGCTAGAGATAAGATCTCTCCCGAGCGACCGAAACAACCTCGGTTAGGAACAGGAGGAGAACCTCGTCCTAACGAGCATCAACCTCGGCTAGAGATAAGATCTCTCCCGAGCGACCGTGAACAACCTCGGTTAGGAACAGGAGGAGAACCTCGTCCTAACGCGAGCACCAACCTCGGCTGCAGGAGATAAGATCTCCCCCGAGGGAAGCTCGGCCGTAGGAGATAAGATCTCCCCCGAGCGCGCACTTCAACCTCGGCTGCAAGAGAGGAGGTCTCCCTCGAGTCGACTTCAACTGATGAAGACAATGTCGCCCCCGAGGAGCTCAAATCCGACCTCGACCGTAGGAGGCGAGATTTACTTCGGCTTCAACATCAGCTTCATCGACTTTAGGCTGGAAACGAGTTCCATTTCAACTCCAAACATCGACTGAAGATGAGGTCTCCCCCAAGCCTCAGCCTTCAACTTCAGCGTCAATATTGGCTGGAGATGAGACCTCCCCCGAGCTTCAGCTGCAACAAATGCGGAGCCTGGAAGAAGACTTCGGCAGTCGCCTGTTTTGGTACTCCCTTCCTTCAATTTTTGAACTCGGGAGTGGGGGGGCTACTGTTGGGGATAAATCCCGCTCCTGCCGAAGCCCGGCCCGACGCTCAGCCCAATGTAACCAGTAGCCGCTGAAGAGCTTTAGCAGCGCCAGGCGCCAGGCCGAACTCCCCTGCACCAAGGTCCGGGCCGAACTGCCTAGAGGCCGAACTCCCCTGCGCCAAGGTCCGGGCCGAACTGCCTAGAGGCCGAACTCCCCTGCACCAAGGTCCCGGCCAAACTGCCTAGAGGCCGAACTCCTTCGGACCCCACGGCCGAGCTCCTTCGGGCCGACTCCAAGCGGCCGAGCTTCAATGAAGTCGTCTCAGCGGCCGAACTCCTCAGCAGTCGTCACTGGGCCGAACTCCTCAGCGGTCGCCCTCATCAAACTTCGGCCGACCGAGCTCCTACCGAACTCTCAAGTGTCCAAGCCTCAGCCCAAGTCCAACAGCCGGCCGAACCCCAGACGGCCGAGCTTCGGCTTCTCAGCAGCCGAACTCTTCTGCGGACGAGCCTTAGCTGCATACCTCTTGCCAGACGCCTATGGGAGCCGAACTCCCTCCTATCTTCCTCTTCAGGAGCCCGAACTCCTCCGAAATGGGCACACGACGAAGGCCTTCAACCCTTCATTCGGCAAGCTCTGCAACCATCACTATCAGTCAGTCCGCCGTACCATCGGTCAGTCCGCCGCGGGCGATAGCGACCCACTGCCAGGCGGCGATGGCTGTCACCCTCAATCCGCCGCACACGGCACCAGTGGGACCGACTCCGCCGAACCTCGAGCGGCCCGCCAGCACGCGGCTGCAGTTGTCACCATCAAGCTCCACTATATAAAGGACCCTCCCGACACGCTAAGGCTAGGCTCTCTGAACTCTCGACTCTCTAAGCTCCCCTCCACATCTCTAAGCTCCGGAACTCATTCCGAGCACTCCATTACTGTTGGCCGGAAACTAACTTGACCGTCGGAGGGTCCTGCCGGAGCCACCACCCCACCGGTTCCGGACAGGACTTCGTTTTGCAGGTCCCCGGCAGCGCCCAGCGGCCTCGATTGCGGCGACCTCCGGCGGCGACGGATTTCTGCACCAACAGTTAGTGTTAAACTCCCTATAACAGCTGCTAGTTACAAAGATTTCCAATGCACCTTATAGAAGCTGGTGCTGTCAAAATTCGTGTTACCTAAATTTGTACTTTACATTTGCACAGTTTCTTTCATATATAGAGTTTTTGGACAATTTCCAGTTTTATAGTACTTTTTTCATTAGTCACCAAGAATCAAATTTCTTATATATTTCTCAATCACTCTAATTTAGTACTCCTTTGCTTTAATTTCTGTTTGGCAGTGAGGACTGGGATGATCTACCTACTCTCTGCTTTTCTAGGTAGTGTGGTATCCTCAATTTTTGTCCAGCATGTTCCAGTTGCAGGGTCATCTGCTGCTCTATTCGGATTCCTTGGTGCCACACTATCGGGACTAATTCGTAACTGGCAAATATATGCCAATAAGGTTGTTCAATTTCTAAGGGTCTTTCCTTGCTATATATGCTTTGCTCCCCTGCTTAGTCTCTCTTTTTTTCCAGTTGACTGCAATAGCGGTGCTGTTAATTGTTGCTTCTATGAATTTCTGCATGGGCTTGCTACCACGTGTTGATAACTTTGGAAACATTGGAGGCTTCTTATCAGGAATTCTTCTTGGATTTGCGCTTCTTTTTAATCCTCAATTGTCACAGTTGGAACGAAAGAAAGGCCTTTTTGACTATGATTTAAATAGAACTGTTAAATTGAGGCAAAAACTAGATAAGCCGGCATCGAGGATTGTTGCTCTGGTCTTCTTTTTCACAATGTAAGTTTGTTGCTTTACTTATGGGCTTGTGTCAAAGTTACACAAGTTGCTGAACTTGTCTATTGCTTTCGATTGTTTTTCGAAAATTTATTTTATGCAGTCTTGCTGGAGGGTTTGTAGCGGTATTTCATGGAGTAAATGCAAGTGAGCATTGCGGCTGGTGTCATTATATAAACTGTGTACCCACCAAATTGTGGAGCTGCAACGAGTGAGCAATTCCTTGTGAGGTATGGCTATGTCGATTAATATCCATGCAATAAGATAGGCATTTCAACATTTAGTTATCAGTCTCAAAACATGCCAAAACTTAATTGGGTAAATAGCTATTGGCCCATACATCTATAAAACAAGATTAGATCTATAACTGAAGTTATTTCACAAAATGCATGAGCAACAGAAGAAGGCATAGTATCGATTATGAGGCTATAATGTAGATATATTTTTCTGCTTCCGAAACTATGTGATGCCTTTTCACAGAAAGGAAGTCTAGCCCTTTTCATAGATATGGATTGTCAGTGTTCTGTACTGGTTACTTTCTTCCTGAAACAATGGTAGATTCTACAAATTATTGAATAGTCCAATATCTTAGAATGCTACTTGTAGACAGCTCCGTCATCTTTAATCTTGCAGGAAAACTTTTTCATCTTTGTTATGTTGTTAAAAACATTGTAAGAAAACCTATCAATGAGTGGGTCAAAAATTTGTGAACAATCCATGATTTGTTGATGGAAAGGATGGTGCTGGGTCATTCTAGGGAGAAAGAGGTGGACCCCTTGATAAATTTGTTATGAATTCTGGTTGTCCAGCTGAGATTCTGATGAAGCCTGCTGATGTTCTGTTGTTATATTGGTGGGTGCAGGCGATGGTGGGCAACAGCCGGCTGACACTAACGTGCATGGCCGGTGACAAGTTCCAAACATATCCTTTTGCCAACATCTCACAGGAGAGGATGGGAGACCTGTGCAGTCTCATCTGTTCCTGAGCGTGTGTGTATTCTTGGAGCTGAATTTTGTATGTTGTTCCATGAACAGGGAGGATTGGGTTTCGGGAAGCTTGTTGAGTTGAGGGTTGAGCCCTTCCTGTTCTTTTATACTTCGATATAACATGATGGACTTCCTGTCGACTTGTGAATTTTCTTGTACGACTACGAAATGTAGATTTCAAGCAGAAAAAGAAATTTCTTCAGTATAAATCAACACCATGTTTTAAACGAATATATATTGTTTCCTTCCTTCCACGATAATCTTTTGGCCTCTAAGATGGTTGAAGCGGTGTTTTAGGTGATGGACAAGCGTCGATCACGTTGATCATCGTAGCTCCAAATCTTAAGGAGGCGGCTGGTTGTAAATGAGGAATCATGTTACAGTTTTGCTTTGATAGCAACGAAGCAAAACCAAAGCTTGCGGCGCCCGTGGCCTAATGGACAAGGCGATTGTGGGTTCGAGTCCCACCGGGCGTGGATATTTTGAAATTAATCTTTAATTGTTACAGCCTATTTGGCATCTTTTTATTTATTTTTTATTTTTAAAAACAAAATCAAAACTAGTGTACCGTATGTGTTTGGTCCTATTGACTTCATATTATTTTTACTATTTCTAAAAATGAAAAATAAGAAACTCTTATCCTTATTTTTCTAAATAAGAAATTGTGAAGTGTTTATTAATTTTATTTCTAAATAAGAAATTCTTGTAGCTTTTTTGGCGACATGTTTATTTTTTATTTTCTAAAAGTTAAAATAAAAATTGAGATAATAAGCATGTTTGATGCTATTGTCTTTATTTTTTTTTTAAATTTTTTTTTTATTATTTCACTATTTTTAAAAATAAAAAACATGTATATATTATTACCACCATTAATACCACATCATTATCATTATCATCGATGTCATTAGTATTGCCATCATCTCCACCACCATTGCCATTATCTTCGTCTATGTTGTCTTTGGCATCATCGTTATCATTGTCATTGTTGTGGATCTTTATCTCAGCCTCGATCGATCAGGTCCTTGGGCATAGCCAAAGTAAGGATCTACTATGGCCAACTTGGAGTTGTAGGTAATGGATCAAATTGGATTGGTCATCTTGATCTACTAAGAAGCCTATTTTAGAAAAATATTTTTTCTCGTGATCATGGAAAGATCAGATAAGGAAGACTTAACTGCCAAGATCAAATGTCGCTCCAAAAGGTAACTACCGGTTGGCTCCGCATAGTGAATGTAGAAATGTGATCCTCACCATTGCAATCTACATGCACTTTTTGAGAACATCCAATCTCCATGGCGTGTATGACTCTTACTCCTGCTGTATAAATAAGAGAAAAATGGGACCTTAGGTAAGCTCTCGAAAAGCCTATAATATTCTCTCCATCTTATTGGTCTCTAATTCCTATTTAACTTGAGTGTCGAAGGGTTTCCATCGAAAAATATTTTGATTAAGAATTTTTTGCAGTTCCTGCTCCAGCTCCTGGAGTCATTTACATTAGCAGCTCATCTCCAACCAAGAACCCATCCTCCTCGTCTTCATCCAAGGAGTCTTCTACTGAGGAGTTTGCAGCCGAAGAATTCGCTGCCCAACTTTCACCTGAGGAGAGCAACTTTGACTTATTTAACTTAAGATTTGATAGTAATAGATTAGCACTAGAGAAAGGGTCCCCCTCATAGTCACATTCAGGGCTCATATAGAGAGAAAGAGCAATTCATCATGAGGTTATAAAAAAGAGCTTCAAATATCTCTCGTCACTCCAGTGGCGTACGAACTAATGATGCCTAATAGGAAGTTATTGCATCCATTGCATTTGAATGAGTTCTGGCACTACCACCACCTCCACCTGCATCGACGGTCTCCAACAACCAATTCAATAGCCTCATCCAACAGATGAGGCCCTCACTATCACAGTATAAGGAATATAGGAGATTGCAACACCTCAACCTACTTTGAAAGCTCCATGACGAGATCAAGCTAGACAAGGTGACACAAAATTCACCTCCTTGTAGTCCAAGATTGGGCCACAGTCAACATAGCCAACCTATGAACCCCAACCGAGGATAACGTAGGCACTCACCAATCCTACGGTCAGAGAAAGACTCCACCTCGGGCAACTTTTCTTCTTGGCATTGAGAGCCCTATCCTGCTCGGGATGCCAAGGTGGAGAGGTGATTTCAAGATATGCAGTAGCAGATTGAAGCACTGCGAGGTTGAACTCAATAATAAAAAATGGAGCTCAGTTTCAATACTAATCTCCATTCTCTAGAAGGATTATGGATGCGCCACTTCCAGCTCAATTCAAGATGCCGTAACTGAAATCGTACGATGGAGCCTTGGATCCCATCGACTAGTAAGAGAGCTTCAAAACTCTAATGCTCCTTCATGGTGTAACCAATGGAATCCTTTGCTAGGCATTCCCATCCACATTAAGGAAGGCCGCTCGATATTGATAATCTAGCCTTTAGCTCGACTTAATCAGTTCTTTTAAGCAGCTCGACTGATTGTTTGCAATCCATTTCATTAGTGATTGATGATAGTGCCATGGCTTGGACTCACTTATCAGTATCAAGCAGTGAGAAGACGAGTCTCTCAAGGAGTACATCAATCATTTCAATGCCATAACCCTTGAAGTACGCATTCTGGACTAGTCAGTGGCCATGACTGCACTTAAAGCCAAATTGCTCAAGAATGATTTTCTCTTCTCATTCGAGAAGAAGTATCCTAAAGACTTTGTCAAAATGCTAGCGAGGGCAAAAGAATATGCAAATACAAAGAAGGCATGGCCTTGGCATGGGGAGAACCCTAGTAACGAGCCTTAAGGAAGGAAAGACGATGGTGAACACAAGAGCAAGGAATGCAAGCATGAAGGTTGATGGAGCAAAAAAAAATCATGCCGATCCTGGATATCTCCCTGCAATAATTGGATGAGGTCTCCACCTAGATGCCGCTAATCTAGATCTCCATTTCAGAGATTTAATAACTACCCTCAACATACCATAAGCCCATATATTGATGGAGATAGAGCACCAAGGAGACCTACCAGAGTTAAGAAAGATGACATCCCCTCCTCATGCATAGAATACTAAAAAATACTACTAATATTATAGAGATCATGGCCTTGATACTGAGGAATATCGATAACTAAAAGATGAGATTGAGGCATTCATTAGATGAAGATGGTTGAGGAGGTATGCCGAAGAATGGCCAAATTGGAAGAAAACTAGGCCTGAACCACCTCGGCCTGATGGTCCCCAATAGAATAGGCCTATGGTAGGTGTGATCTATACCATCTATGGAGGATAGCTTGGCAATGTGACCTCAAAACCCAGCCGAGCTGAGGAGGAGAAGAAGAAGACTTAAGACAAAGAAATTACTTTCTCCAATGCCGATCTCAAGTCCTCATGATGATCCAGTTATAGTAACTTAAATATTTCAAACTATGATGTACACTATATTTTAGTTGATAATAGAAGTTCCACATATACTTTATTTTATAATGCCTTTATAAGTTTGGGTTTGACTCATAATCAATTGAGGAGACTTGATAATGCCATACTGGTAGGCTTCTATGATAATGCCATACTGATAGAGGGGGTCATTTTGCTCCTAATGACTATAAAACAAGCTCCAAGAAAGTCAACTGTCCAGATGGACTTTCTAGTTATGAAAATTTTATCCACTTATAATGCTATATTAGGTCAGCCAAGACTAAATACCCTCTAAGTTATGGTATCAACCTACCACTTATTGATAAAGTTTCTCACCTCACATGGGATTGGCAAGATTCGAGGAGACCAAGAGTTGGCCAAGAAATGCTATACGATAACTCTGCATGACGAGGCTCTTATAGAACCCTAGCCTATAGAATAGCTTGATGTTCGAGATAAGCTGATGGAATAAAGAAGCCAATCAGTGGAAGACCTCATCCCAATTGTATTAGAAGAGTCTAACCTGACCATAATTGTCCAGGTCAGCTCCATTTTGAATGATGAGGATCGTCAGCATCTCATCTCATTTTTTCGGTCCAACATGGATGTGTTTACTTGGTTGGCCTCGAACATGCTAGGTATAGACCCAGAGGTCATCATTGCCTGAACATTGACCCAAAGCACTATCCTGTTAAGCAAAAAAAGAAAAGCTTTGCATCAAAGCGATATAAAATCATAGAAGAAGAGATGGACAAGCTTTCGAAGGCCAGCTTAATCTAAGAGGTAAACTATCTCGAGTGGTTAGCCAATATAATACTGGTCAAGAAGGCAAATGGAAAGTGGCATATATGCATCGACTATATCGACCTCAATAAGACGTACCCTAAGTATAGTTATTTCCTACCTCGGATCGACTAGTTGATGGATGTTACATCAGATCACCAACTCCTCTTATTCATGGATGTTTTCTCGGATTACAATTAAATCCTCATGACCCTTGAGGACAAAGAGAGGATGGCCTTTATTATCGACAAGGGTCGTTTTTGTTATAGGGTCTTGTTTTTCAGCCTAAAGAATGCAGAAGCAACCTACCAGAGGCTAGTCAACAAGGTCTTTAAGGAGCAGATAATGAGAAATATGAAAGTGTATATGGATGATATGCTCATCAAAAGTAGGGCTACCAATCACTACATTACTGATCTTAAAGAAATCTTTGCAATGTTGCGACATTTTCATATGAAGCTCAATCCAAGCAAGTATG
Source organism: Cocos nucifera (assembly GCA_006176705.1). Taxonomy (NCBI): domain Eukaryota; kingdom Viridiplantae; phylum Streptophyta; class Magnoliopsida; order Arecales; family Arecaceae; genus Cocos; species Cocos nucifera. The sequence goes on from QRFJ01000018.1 coordinate 1,449,204, forward strand.
CATTCAAGATCACTTTCAGCAAGTTCTTTGGCTTTAAGTGTCACAGCATGGGAATGAAGAAAATCTAGAAAAGTTTCAAGTACTTCAGAAATTAACTCCACCTAGGACAATAAAAAAAGTACAATATCTCACAGAAAGAATCGCGGCTTTCAATAGATTCCTCTCAACATCGACCAAGAGGAGCTTACCTTTCTTCAAAGCTCTTAAGTGGATGAAGGACTTTCAGTGGATGGAAGAATGCCAAGCTACATTTGATGAGCTGAAGAGGTACATCAACTCATAAATTTTTAGCAAACCAAATCTAGATGAGGTCCTATACTTATACCTCATGGTCTCTCCTCAAGCAGTCAGCTCGATGCTCGTTTGACAAGAAGGTGCACTACAAAAACTCTTGTATTATGTGAGTAGAGTCCTTCATGACATGGAGACTAGGTACTCAAAGTTGAAAAATATGGTGTATGCACTCGTAATTTTAGCGAAAAATTTGCGTCCGAACTTTCAAGTGCATACAATTGCTATCCTTGCAGACTAACCCATTAGGTTGGTTCTCCACTGATCAGAAACCTTAGGTTGGCTAGCCAAATGGATTATCGACCTGGGGGAGTTTGACATAAAATACCTCCCTCTACCATCCATCTCCGCTCAAGTGTTGGTGGATTTTATTTTGAAATGCACTATTCCTGAAGAGGAAAAACCCATACCAGAACTCGAAGTGGAACCCGAGGAGTGCTAGGTTCTTCATGTTGATGGTTCTTCTAATGCAATAAGATCTGGGGTTGGACTGATCCTCACCAGCATGAAAAGTGTAATTGTTGAATATGCTTTGCGCTTCAAATTTAAAGCCTCAAACAACAAGGCTGAGTATGAAGCTTTAATAATCAGATTCAAAATTGCTAAGGAGTTGAGAATTTGACTCCTGAGAGTTTATTTCATAACTTATTATCGACCAAGTATAAGATGAATATGAGACACGATCGAGAACCTAACATGATCGAGTATTTGTAGAAAGTGAAAGCCCTCATATCTAATCTTGCATCCCTGAGCATTCAACAAATCTTGAGATCCAAAAATGCCAAAGCTAACCTCTTATCAAAGCTCACCATCATGGGAGTTGTCAACCTCAAAAGAAGCTCATACATGGAAACATTGGCAAGCTTGAGCATTAAGGAGACCCCAATAATACATAAGTTGAGCTAGATGGATCCGATTATTCAATTTTTGAGGGATGAAATTCCACCTGCCATCAGAAAGTTGAAACATCAAGCATCTCGGTACTTGATGTATGAGGAAAAGTTGTAGAAGCTGTCCTACTTATTGTTGTTGCTTTGAAACCTCTGCCTATAAATAGATTATGTCCTTCAAGAGGTTCATGAAAGTATTTGCATTAATCACTTGGGGGGTAGAGCTTTTACTTACAAGGTACTTTGATAAGGCTACTTTGGGCTAATGCTACAGTAGGATGCGATCGACTTGGTGTGAAGATGTGATCAGTGCTAGAGAAATACTAGTATTCAATGATGGCCTTCAGTCTCTTTAGCACCAATCATGATATCTTGACCCTTCACCTAATAAGTAATGAACATCCTCAGATCCTTCTCGATCACATTAGCGTAGAAGAAGTTCTTGCTCATCGCAATCGACTACTTCATGAAGTGGGTGAAAACAAAATATTGGCGTGCATCACCGAAGCCAAAGCTCATGACTTTATGTGAAAGTCCATCATATATAGATTCAGCCTACTACGAGCCATTATCACAGATAATGAATGCTAGTTTGATAATACAAAATTCACAAAATTCTATAGAGAGCTTAGAATTGCACACTGCATGACCTTGGTCACATCCCCTCAAAGTAATGGTGAGCTGACTAACCAGACTTTATTTCAGGGACTAAATATAAGACCAGACCGAGCTAAAGAACTATGGGATGAAGAGCTCTATAACGTACTCTAGGCCTACCAAACGATGTAGCAGATCTCCATCAAAAAAAATATCATTCAACTTGGCCTTCGAGAAGCTATGACACCACCCGAAGTCAGCCTACCTTCGCTCAAGGTAGAAAAGTTCAATGAAGAAAGCAATTCAAATGATCTGAGGGTGAACTTGAACCTATTAGAGGAGGCACAAGAGTGAGTTCGAGTTAGATAGCAACTTACCAATAGAAAGTGGCCTGGTACTATAACTCAAGAACTAGAGAAAAATCCTTCCAGTAGGGAACCTTGTCTTACGAAGAGCTAAAGTGCCTACCTTGCAGAATAGGAAAAGCTATTGTCAATTGGAAGGGCTCATATCATATCGATGAGGTGGTGCACCAGGGAGCATACCAACTTCATCAATTAGTTGGAGCACCAGTTCATCAAATCTAAAATGTTAAAAATTTATGAATTTATTATCCTTGATGTAACTATCACTAATTGGCAATAAAGATTTACATTTGCAAATCGAAAATGTCTTTCCAACCTTTTCAATCAAAAAGAGCCAATAGATGCTCTTTATCCTTGGATGAGTCAAGCAAAGGCCAGCCATATGGCTAATGGGCATTCCTCATCCTTGAATGAGTCGATCAAAGGTCAACGATATAGCCAATGGATGCTCCTTATCCTCAAATGAGTTGAGCAGAAGCCAATGATATAGCCAATAGGTGCTCTCCATCCTTGGAAGAATTGAGTAGATGCTAGAGATGAGATCAATGGGCACTCCTCATCCTCAGACGAGTCAAGCGAAGGCCAACAACACGACCAATAGGCACTCCTCATCCTCAGATGAATTGAACGGAGGCCATATGATATGACCAATGGACATTTCTCATCCTCAAACAAGTCGAGTAGAAGCCAACGAACGTTCGTCATCTTTGAACGAGTCGAGCAAAGGCCAGCGACAAGGCCAATAGATGCTTCTCATCCTCAAACAAGTCGAGCGGAGGCCATACGACATTGCCAATATGCACTTCTCATTCTTGAATGAGTCGAGTGGAGGTCATACGACATGGCCAACAGGCGCTCCTCATCCTTGAACGAGTCAAGCAAAGGCCATACGACATGGATAATATGCACTCCTCATCCTCTGATGAGTTGATTAGAGATCATATGATATGACCAATGAGAGCTCCTCATCCTTGGATGAGTCGAGCAGAGGCCATATGACATGGCCAACATGCACTCCTCATCCTCAGATGAGTTAGCAAAGGCTGAACATCGGATCAAAGAAGCATTCCTCACCATCGGATGAGTACACTTCATACTTGAAAAAGCTACACAAAAGCTGAGGACAAGATTGACCGACCTATAGAGGTCTGATTCCCACGACTTGGAGAATTTCATGGGTAATAGAGAAAAACAAAACAACAACAATAACAAGCAGTGGAGATGAAGTTGAAAAAGTATATTTTGCATTAAAGACTTGAAGATTTATGATTGTTAGATTAGGATGAATACAAAATCCACTTGGCCGAAGTCGAAGAATGCAAAAGTGGCCAACCATAAAATTTGCTCGACCATTGCCCCAACCACAAAATCTACTCGACCATTGCCAAGCTTAAGCACAAAAATAAAAAGAAAAAGTACAAAATTAGTCCTAGTTGTCGACAAGAGCATCCAACTTCTAGGTTAGGATGTTGGGCTCTACTAGTACAATCATGGATGGAGGCTGGGGGGCAGCTCCTGCATCCTCGACAGGCACATCCTTAGCACCTTCTGACCTAACTCCCTCATCACCTGCATCCTCCTCATCACCATCTAGTGAAGCCCTCTAAATAAGAGTCGATGGTGAATTCTATCTTGGTTGCCATGAATTCCTCGACCGTTGCAGCATGCTCAGACTCCAACTTCTTCTCCCATTAGGCCACCACCATGCGGAGGCCCTTCTGCAATTGGACCCTGGCCTGGCCCCAAGCATCGACAACTTTGGCCTCCATCGATCTTATCTTAGCTTTCAAGGATTAGATCTCTTTATTAGCTGTCACTTTTAACTCCAAGACCTCATCACCTTCTCAACTCGAGCAGCTCGGTTCTCAACCTCCTCCAAGAGTTGCTTGGCTTCCTTCAAGATGCCCATGAAATGGTCTAGGTGGTGGATAAGCTAAGGAAAAAACAAGATCAATTAAAAAAGAAAGAAAAAAAGAAGAGAAAAAGAGAATTTTCAAAACTCATCTAAAGGAGAGAGCTGTTGGAATCCTTAATGCAGTATCCAGGACTTTCCGCATTGATTATTTCGATGTCAACTAAAAGGATAGCAGTCTGAAGCAGTTCACAGGCAATCGATTATTTACTAAGCCCAACCTACAATCTTGGGCCCCTTGCTTGGGATGAGTAGTGGACTTTTGAGAAGCTGAGGTTGGAGGGTTGGCTTGATGAGGAGAAATGTACACAAAAAAATCCGAGGTGTAGTTGCACATCGGAGGGACGAAGATACAAATGAAGGAGGAATAGGTTCCCCCAGAGCAATTGACTTGAGGGGGGAGGGATGACTTGGGCTTTGGAAGAGGAAGCCCCCTTTCTTGGGGCTAAACACCGAATAATGCCTGAGGAGAGCCAGCAGCTGGTTAAGCAAGAATAGCCTTGGCTCGGCCCTACTTAGGGGCATAAGTGTCACCCGAGGATTTTTTTTTTTTTTGCAATGTGGCACCGAGCCTCGAGCTCCTCGGGCTTCATGTCTAGCAAACAAAGCCAAAAGAAATCAAGATAGAACACTAATTAGAGTTAACTTACCCTGGGGATTGGCCGGCTCAACCCATCCTTATATTATGTCTCCTCAATAAGGAGCTTATGAAGAGTAGCAGCATGGGTGAAAATGAACTTTAAGGCTTCCTTCTTGATATCTGAAAGTACCAAAGCCTTATTGATGACCTTCGAGGATGACCCCATGAAGTATCAAAATCTTAGGGCTGCTCGAGCAAAATAAAAAAAAAATAATGCTCCTTCTAATTATAAATAGAGAAAGAATCATCTCGGATGAGACGCTATCCTATTCAAGAAGAAGTATACCACCATTTGATCTCTTTGGGATGTTCTTTAAATAAGAAACACATCCGAAAGAGGTGGATGGTCGGCTTAGAATGGATGAGAAAATAATGAGTAACGAAAGCCATTATAAGACACCATAAGTTCGACGCTTGCTATAGGAAGCTATTTGGAAGACCTTAAGGAGTTCTACCATGGGAAAATGAAGAGGTAACATGAGACTAGTTTTTAAGGACTCCTCATAGAGTTTGAATTGATCTTGAGAAAGCTTGGCCATCGGTCCTCGACATTGACAAGCTCCAGCTTGAATTCTAAAGAAATCTAGTATTGGAGGTGGATGACCTCCAAGTCCTCACGAGTAGGGATAGAAGCCACTCGGAAAGAATCAAAATTTGGTACCTCTTTAACATTGGAGCTCTTTGAGGAGTCTCTACTTGATCGAGAACCCTCATCGGATGGGTCCTGATCAGAGGATAAAGTGTCAGATGACGAGCTCGATATGCTCATTCTTCACAAAAATTAAAAAAAGAGAAAGAGAAAGAAGAAAGAAAAACTAACCTAGGATAAGAACGACCAAGCAAGCTTAAGGGCTGGACTTTATATATCGGAGTTCGAAGCTCGATTACAGCCGAGAATGACTATGGCTGTCGATAACAATCATTGGAGGTTGCCAAAAATCGCCTAGGGCTCCACTCTCCTCCCGTGATGGTAAAATACTGAACAGTAAAAATAAAATCCGAAAAAGCGGCCGCCTATTTGTAGGAGCTTGGATGGCTCCAATCTGATAGCGATTCATCCAGCCACCATTGATGGTTGCTAAGTGATGGCCTAAGCTTGGCCACAACTGACCTTACATAGATTCATGACTTCAATGGTCCAAATCAATAGATTGTGGAGATTAGCAGCATCGATTCACGACACGTGTCCAGACCCCTATTGGCGTCTGAGCTTAGTTACAAAAATATTCGACTTTAGTAGGTTAGCCTCAACTTTGAATTCCCACTCTCTTTGATCAACCTTTATTCGAGCTTGGACTCGAGAGTGGAGGACAACTGTTACAGAGCTTCACCTCGATCTTGGTCGACCAGATCCTCGAGCATAGTCAGAGAAAGTAAGGACCTGCTACGGCCAACTTAGAGGAGTTATAGGTAATCGTTCAAATTGGGTAGGTCGTTCCAATCCGCTAAGAAGCTCATTTTGAAAAAATAATTCTTTTTGTGATTGTGGAAAGGCTAAATAAGGAAGACTTAACTACCAAGATCAGATTTTGCCCTAAAAGGCAACTACTGGCTGGTTCCACATCATGAATGTCTCCCACTAGCATGATTCTTATGTACTTTCTGAAAATGGCTAGTCTTCCCTGCATGTATGACCCTTACTTCCCCTTTATAAATAAAAAAAAAAAAGAAAATCTTAGGTAAGCTCTCGAAAAGCCTCAACAACTCTCTGTTCCTCTTAGTGTTCTTTAATTTCAATCTGACTTGAGCATTGAAGGATTTTTACTAAAAAATATTTTAATCATGGATTTTTTGTAGGTCCTGCTCCAGCATTCGAAGTCATTCGCATTGGCACCTTGTCTCCAGCCAAGGACCTATCCTCCTCGTCTTCGTCTAAGGAATCTTTCACTGAGGAGTTTCGAGCTGAATAATTCATCGTTCAACTTTTATCCAAGGAGACCAACTCTGACCTTTTTGACTTGAAATTTAGTAGTAACAATCACTATCATCGTTATTATTATTGCCACTATGATCATTATCATCGCAACTTCACCATCTCAATATCATAGTTATCATTACCATAATTTCTATCATACCATTATTGTCATCATTGCAGCCACCATCATATTATCATACCTCATTATCACGTAACTATAGCTACCACCACTACAATCTCTATGGACTCCACGGCTAGAATCATCATTTTATCTACCATCTTCATATTTATTTTTTAGAAAATAATTAACTTTATCAAATATATTTATATTTTTAAAATTTTAAATATAAAAAAATAAAATATTAATATTTTTATTTTAAAAAATAAGAAAAATAAAAAGTGATGCCGATATGAATTTTTATATTCTAATAATGATTATCAATGAAAACTTAAATTTATCTTTTGAACTTTTTATTGTTTTCTCAATCTGATATGAAAGGGTTTCTCTCGCTTAATAGCTCTAGAGGATGGGAGGAAGAGACATTCTTCTCTTTTCATTTTTTTTTCTTTTTTTTTTTTTAATTTTTAACCAAAGAGGAGATAGAAACTTCCTCAACGAATCATCAATGTTTAAACATGGAATTGGCATAAAAGTTTCCGGATACTTCAGATTCCCGATGACCCACGCTGTTGTTGCCGCTGCCGTTGGGCTCCTCGATTCCGACCGCAGTAGAAACAGACGCTGGAATTCACGTGGCAGGCTAGTTGATTTAGCTCCACTAAACTTTGACGTTTTCAGAAGGCATATTACCTTCCACTTGTTTTCATATTATTATAGCAATGAAATCATTTCATCCTCATTTAATTTGTGGTGAGAGCCGCTTTATATCTCTTCACTTGCCACCTTCCAAATTGGAAATCGCGTCGACCATTATTCCTAACTTTTATTTATTTATTTATTTTCCTCTCCTTCTCCTCCTTTCTCAAGTACATGTTTGCGTTTTCCGGTCATAAATGGCCCGCAGGACCGACACCCATGCAGCCTTGGGCACTGGGTGAGAGCTCCACGTTTCAATTAGCTCCAAAAGCCACCGTCCATGACGCGAAAGTGACGGATCGCAGATACCTCCAACATGTTGATATTTATAATAATTCATGATAGTACTTGGAGAAATTATTCACCACACATGCACCTCGCGGTGGTGCATCCTGCCGACTGCTAGATTCTGTAGCGATGCACTGAGATGCTTGATGAATTAGGCTTTATAAGAACGAGAGATTTTAATTAAGAGTATGCACGGTCGCATGTGAAGAGATGAATGAATGATAATGATTTTATAATAATGTAGAGTTGTATCGTAGAAGATTTTTAAGGACTAATCGTGAAATGCATGTTGAAGGTCGAACGACACTGGGGATCCGAATTAGAAATGAAATGGAAGTCGGAATGGGCATGTTACTTTAACATATTTGATTCAAAATTAAAATTAAATTTTAATATCAGAAAAAAGTTTGGATCGAGTTTTGGAGAATTAGAACATTTTCATTCTCCTCTGCAATTGAAATGAGAATAACACTTATCCCAGTCATACGGCTCAAATAAGAGTCATTCATTCTCATTCTACTCCCTCCAACCAAACATACCCTCAATGAGATTCTTTGAAATCATTTTTGTTCTTCTATTTTGTCCTTAAGAATCTAAAGCATATGGAAGGCTTGGTAAACTGCAACAAGATGGTGATGAAAGTTGATAAGCATTCAAGTAAGTGCACTTCTGTAGGATCCATCCATTTTCCCTAAAACCTGATCCACACAGCTCAAGATTCCGGGTAAGGTTGATGGTCTCAAGTTGGTAGCCAGATCTTGACAAGGATGTTTCACTATATATAGCAAGACTCGGAACGAATCAAAATTATCAAACAACATGAATTACCAAGATAAAACAGGAATCTTTTTAAACACTTCGAAAGAGTCGTTGTGGTTAAAAAACTTTTTTACATGGACCAGGCAGAGAGAGAGCCGACATTTCCTGTTGAAAATAGTAATAACGATGACATGAAAAGACCAGACATTTTGCCATACAAAACTACCCAGCTAAGCCACCACATGAGGCTACATTTCCTATAAGAATCAATGCTTAGCAATTGCGATAGATATCAGTGTAATAATGGGTCCCCCTAAGGCCCACCTGCAGTTCCCCACCTCTATTATTTGAGGCATGCACCTCCACACCTTTTATCTTAAATTTTCTGCTGCTCCGGAAACATCTGAAGGCCGGATGATGAATTGGCCCTCGAGCAAGATGAAGCCGATGCATGATCCAAGCTTCGAGAGCGCAAACGAAGCAAAAAATTCGAGCAAGCAGGGAAATGAAAGATTAAAGCATGAGGCATCGTTCAACCTCCGTAACCTCTCGAAGCTCGTACTTCCTCCATTGGGTGCACCGGATTGCAATCAGACGCAGGTGGAGTCCAGATGGAGGATCGTCTCCCCAATGGATTCGAGATATAGGTGCAAACAACTTCTTTCTTCATGCTTTAAATAGTCAACCGCACCGCACATGCAAGCAAGTACTTGTATAGCTATTGAAGGACATATGTAGAACTAGATGTCTAGGTGGTTTTCAGAACCAAAAAAGGGAAAGCTACTTGAGAACCTACCAGGTTCTCATCTCAGAAGCATTTAAGTTAAAAAAAATTGTCAAAAAATACGGAGAACCTGTAACACATGTTCTTCGCAATATTTTCTTCTTTCAGGTGCTGGGAAGCCTTCATGGTGATCCTCGTCGCTTACTCCGCATGGGTCTATCCCTTTGAGGTTGCCTTCATGAATTCTTCTCCAAAGGGAGTTCTCTGCATCACGGACAGCATCATCGACATTTTTTTTGCCATCGACATTGTTCTGACGTTTTTCTTGGCCTACATAGACTCAAAAACACAACTCCTTGTCCGGGATCCCAAAAAGATTGCTGTCAGGTATGTTTGCTCGGCCGTAGTCTATGATGATCATTGTTCAATAGCCTATAAGATCCTCGTAAACAGGGAACAAGATGGATTTGGCAAAATCCAGTCCCCTCGTCCATTCGATCCAATATAGGAACCGAGACTAAATAATATAATTTAGCTCGTGCTTTATCTGGCTTTGCATAGCTAAAGAACATGTTATGAGCAATATTATCTGCATCCTGGACGACTATTTAATTTCAATTTGAGCCCTAAGGATTTTCACTACAACACAAACAAGAGAATTTCTTTTAAAACAAATTACGCAATGTCTCGTTGTTTTCTTTGTTTGGTAACACCTAGCATCGCTAAGGATGGGAGAATGACACAGCTCGGATGGATTAAGAAATAAGAAAAAAGGGGGGCAAAATATTAATCCCTCTTGTATAAGATCGTAACGGATCTGAGCAACCACTACTTCTGCGACATGTCTTCTTGTATTTGATGGGTGGGAATATGCCAGAGCGACCTGTACCGAACATCCTGCAATCATCTAACGTGGCTCCATTGAGGCCTGCCGACTTTGTGATGGGTCCCACGAAACTTTGATTTGTCAGGGCCTGGATGGATCATGGTACATGGTGGTCGGCAAATGACGTCCGTCCATTGCTTTTGTTTTTGACTCGTGGTCAATACAAGACCAGGCACTTAATCGAGTGCTCATACGGAACATCACATACAAGCTAGTTTGATGCATACCACTATGCTGCCACGTAGGATGACATTATCCCACCGTAATCTCTTTACGAGAGGCTTTGCAGCAACCTGCTCTTATGAGATGTGTCGGATAACTTATTCTTTATTCAATTCCTTGGAAAAGTGAGGGACGGTTATTTTCCTGGCTTCAGAAGAGAGAGAGTGCAACACGCGCGCGCACATGCAAAAAGAGTAAAAAAAACTACGGTTACGGGGTGTTTTTTTTTACATATCAAGAAAGCATGAAACCTTTTTAGTAATAATATGATGGCAAAAGGTATGAGCCATAATCCTAACCACTTTCCCTTTTTCCAAAGCAAGGATCACATGCCTGGCGGTCCCCTGCCTGCAAGTTGTGAGGGGTTGTCTATCATAGTATTTGTCATCACAGCATTGCTCAAAGTTTGAACGATTAAAGTATGAGAGTTGTAAAGGGCAAGATATGAACATTTCAGTCAAGAAAAACTATATCAGCTGAAACGGCTCAAAAAGAAGTACTGAAATATTTTTTTTTTTTTTGTTGCATCTGGGATGCGGGCAGCATGTGGACCTTCATCCCAGATGAAGAACCAATATGCTAATGCTGTAACTTTCTTGGAGCTCGTCAAATTTTCTGCCGTCATTATTGCTATTTTGTTTTGCAGTGACATATTGCTGATGGAAGTACCTTGCATCAACTATTAATGGTCCTAAGGTATTGCTTGGTAGACACGGAACCAAATTAAGACACACCATGCAAAAGTAGGCCGGTGTTCAAATGACCGGTTACCTCAGTTTGGTCCTCATGAAGCAGTGGTAGATTCTCTCGGGCCTTGTGCCTGTAGCACAGCTAAATTTATGTGGTCGGATTACATGTATATAGATCATGAAGAGCACTTTTGAATCACATGGATTCTTAGACTGCTTATTATTTCACTAGGTCAATCAAGGATTCTCCTGTATACAAAAGATATTATAATGCAATTACCATGTATATTTAAAGGGATATATTGAAAACTGAGTTAGAAGATCCCCTGGCATTCTACAAGCAAAAGGTTTCCGTTATCTTAACAATTATAAGTAGTAGAATTTTCCCTTTTAGGGGTCCCACCAAACGTCCCTTGCAAACCCGCTTGCATGATAACATGTATGCTTAAGTTTGTCGTTCCACATAATGTAAAATAAATGCAAAAGTGACCTCATATAGAGTAGCTAGGTCTAAGACCCAGCCAGGGTGGTAAAAATTATATGGATGGTTTGGACTTTTGTTCTAGAATCAAAGGCACTACCATTGACATGATATGCACAATTTTCCAAATTCCAGCTCTTTCACAGACATGGTTGTTTTGTGGCATTTCTCAGGTATCTCTCAACATGGTTCATCATGGATGTGGCCTCAACAATCCCATTTGAAGGTTTGGGTTACCTGATCACTGGTGAGATCAAGGAAGGGGTCTCTTACAGCCTATTGGGCATGTTGAGACTTTGGCGTCTGAGGAAGGTCAAGCAGTTCTTCACCAGGTGCAGGCACATTTGGATCAATAAACGTATGGTAAAAATTTTATGAACCATGTCCTGCATGAAGTTCTTTTATTTATTTCTGGGATATCTTTGCAGGCTAGAAAAAGATATCAGGTTCAGTTATTTCTGGATAAGATGCGCGAGATTATTATCAGTAAGTAGAGCTTCTTAATTGTTCTACATCTTGGAAAGAAGCATGCTAGCTAAAACAACCTAAATGTAAAAAGGATATTGTAATGAGATGAGATGCGGCAATATCGCGCACAACCATTGACTCAAGCTCATCTACTCAGCGTAATCTGCTTAAGAAACTAAAACCAGAAGCTTCTTTTGTACCGAAACGTGTTCAGGTATTAGGATAACCAACCGGCCGAATATATACCAGATATAATATTGCTCTTCCACGAGTGGTCGGTTCATCATGCAGAAAAAAAGTGATTTGATTCATGTGCAAAACTAAATTAGATGATGATAAAAAAAAAAAAAATAAACTGCTAAATAGATTGTGAAAAGATGATGAAATGCTGTTGCTGCTTGCAGGTTACCCTTTTTCTAGTCCACTGTGCTGCGTGCCTCTACTATTTGCTAGCCGACAGATATCCACATCAGGGGAGGACATGGATTGGAGCAGTCAATCCAAATTTCCGTGAAAATAGCCTGTGGATCCGTTATATCTCGTCCCTCTATTGGTCCATTACCACGATGACCACTGTTGGTTACGGTGATCTCCATGCCGTGAACACAGAGGAGATGATCTTCAACATATTCTACATGCTATTTAACCTGGGCCTCACTGCATATTTGATCGGAAACATGACAAATTTGGTCGTCGAAGGAACACGTCGCACGATGGAATTTGTAAGATTTTCCTGTCCTACCTCCAAGAGTAGCCGGCAAATCCTGGGTGGTCAAAAATGAAAGATAATTCCCAAAATATAGTCGTAGAACAACAGAAATGGGAGGTGGGTTATTCCGCAGATTTCATGATGAACAACAGCATACATCTCAGGTAGGGCTGCAAGTGGGTTCGTATAATCCACTTCCAATCCAAAACCTATCCGAAGATGATCTAATTCAATCCAAATATAAGTTGTTTGGGTCAGGTTTGGATTTGAAAACGCGACTTGCGTAGAATATGGATTGAATTTATATTGTCAGGCATCCTCACTCTTACCTGGTACAATCTGAACCAACTCGAAACATACCCTGTATATGTCACAACATTTCTTAAATTTTACAAGTTAATTTGCTTCGGTAATAATTTTACATTGTTAATCCACTGTTTGTCTTGTTGACCTCAATCAAATCTTACATATAGGAGTTGTGATTAAGGTTTTATATCCGGGCTTGGGACTTCGAAACCCATCTATACATGGAGAGAAGAAGAGAGGAAAAGAAGGAAAGCAATGGAGGGGAAAAAAAAGAAAAAGACAAGAAAAGAAAAGAAGGAAGAAAGAATAAAAAAAGAAGAAGGAAAGAATAAGAAGAGAAAGATGGAGGATATTCACTGGGAGGCATGATCGGGATGGAATGGGATGGTGGGACATCTCGTTTCATGGAGAAATTAGGATATTCTTGTCCCACGAGATTTAAAATCATGGTTGTGATGAGGTTTAATTTTCTTGTTTGTTTTCGTATAACCTATAATATAATCAAACCAATTATATTTTTATGGTTTGCATTTGGATACTTCTTGTCCGATCCGACCCCCACCACCCCCGGAGCTCCGCCTCTCCATTGTTTTGATGCAGAAATGGTTTCGTCTTGGATTGGATTATTTGACCCGATCAAAAATATGGATTGGATATGCGACGTACTGATTCAAAACCTAACCTGACCTACTCGCCACCTTAATACGAGGAATGTACTAACATAATTGGGAAATGATTAAATTTTCTTAATTTCATCTCATTTGTTTATATTGCAGAGGAATAGTATACAGGCTGCATCTAACTTTGTATGCCGGAACCATCTACCTCCACGATTGAAGCAGCAGATACTGGCCTTTATGTGTCTTAGATTTAGAGCGGAGAGCCTGAACCAACAACAACTGATGGACCAACTGCCCATTTCTATATGCAAAAGCATCTGTGAGCACCTCTTCCTACCAGTTATCAAGGAGGTCTATCTCTTCAAAGGCATCTCAAAGGAAATGCTCTTGCTCCTGGTTAGAATCTTTCTCTGATTCCAATTAAATAGGGAAAACGGAATGTCGTTTATTTATCTCGATGATGTTGGATCAGGTAACAAAAATGAAGGCCGAGTATATACCACCCAAAGAAGATGTCATCATGCAAAATGACGCACCAGATGATGTCTATGTTGTGGTGTCAGGTGAAGTGGAAATCATACACTTTGAGAATGAGAGAGAGCAAGTGCTAGGAGCACTAAGGACGGGAGAAATATTTGGAGAAGTCGGTGCTCTATGTGATAGACCTCAAGATTTTACTTTCCGGACAAGAACATTGTCCCAGCTTCTAAGGTTAAAGCAGAGCACCCTTAGAGAAGCTATGCACACCAAACAAGAAGACTGCGTGGTTATCATTAGGAACTTTTTAAAGGTAACGTATCTGGTGATTTCAGGTTTGCGTGCGACGGTTATCTGCTCCTGTACTTGGAAAACAGCGTTAAGCCTCATGGGGAAATGAAATGATAATTTCTCGCTCTCTGCAGCATCAAATTGAATTTAAGAACATTCGCATTGAGGATTTGCTCGGGGAGAGTGATGAATATGATGCAGCCAATATACCTTGCAATCTCCTTACTGTAGCTGCTACCGGTAATGGTTGCTTCCTTGAAGAACTTCTTAAAGCAGGAATGGATCCTGATATCGGTGACTCCAAAGGAAGAACACCTCTGGTATTGTACTAGACCAACTCTTTTCCTTGATGTTTTTCCCTGCCATTAATCGCATTTCACATAGCAAAATATAATCAAACTATTTCCATATAAATAGATCGTTTGCTTCCGGAACTAAATAAGGAATTGTCAGATACAACATTCTCACAAGGTCTGAGTCTATTCAATTCTAATCACAAGTACCAGAAATTCAATCACAGACAACATGATCAGCCTGTGGTCGGCCTTAATGGGCCCATGTTGCAGTGGCACCTAGTCTACATGGGTCATGGACTATATTCACTCTGATACCATTTATAAGCAACCTAAGATCTCATCCAAAAAGATTAGCTAAGCGTCATTGTTTGGATTCCTTGATATTGTATAAGTACCCAAGATTTAACTAGTGCAGTATTGATACGAGACTAAACATATGCCTCTTCACATGCTCTTCCCATGTAAGCCCTAGCATCCTCGATAGGCTGAGGATATAAGGCTATTCAATTTCTATCACAAGCACCATAATTAGCCTATGATAACCTAAATGGCCCTGTCCTGCAATATCCCCTAATCCATATAGACCTAAGCTGGATATGCTCTGAATGATTTATAATAATTTAGGATCTCATTTAAAAAGACTAGCTTTTGGGTTTTTTGGTATATGTACCCAAGATCTACCCAGTGCAAGGTCGATGCGGGACTAAACACATACTCGCATAGGTTCTCTCACACAATGTTCTTGATATTTATTGCCTTGAGTCAGTTTAATATTTGCTATGGGTGTTCTATGCCAAATGACTGCATTATGCCTTCTCAAACGAATTTGCATATACACCATATTTTTGTAGCAATAGAAGACCATCACTTTAGAACTATCCTTCTTTTATTTGTCTTCTAACCTTAAGTTCCATGAGAAACTACAAAATCTTGCAATCCTAATGGTAGATCTAAGTGGTTTGGAAAGCAAACAAACTCATATCCTTTCACATGATGTGGCACTTTGCAAATGTAGCACTTGCATAGGTGGTATGGAAGAATCAAGTTTGGTAGGTTTAGAGATGGGCTGCAAAATGTCTAGCAATGTTCTTCAAGTCATGATGCCTTCCTCTCTTTTTTTTCAAGGCTAGTTTGAAGTGTGAACAACCATATTTGTTTGTTTGAATAGGTGATATAAATTACCTTAATGCTCTGCATTCAATGATCCCCACTAAGGTATGAGCCATAATATCAATGTCTTTCCATCGTCAATAGCATAAGATTTTAAGGAACCATCAATCATCTTTGCTACACAAGTAGGATTAAGCATCTAGAGAAGATTGGATCCACATACAATGATGTCCTTGTAGTCTGTAGATAGATTTGGGGGAAACAACACTCTATATCATGCTAAGATTGGGATAAAGGAGTGAAAAGGAGACCTCTGATGTGAGTCCAAGCTTGAGGTATCAACCAGAAGGATAGAATTAAATTTTGCAATGATGCTACTATGAGTATTGCAACAACCCAGAACCTTACCCAGAAAGGCTAGCTAGAGGTATTATTTGGATTCCTTGATTCTGTATAGATACCCAAGATTTATTTAGTGCATAGCTGATATGAGACTAAATACACGCCGGCATGGATCCTTACATACTCTCTCCATTTAAGCCCTAGTGTCCTCACCAGGATAAGGATCTAAATTCATTCATATCCAATCACAAGCACCACGATCGGCCCGTAGTCAACATTAATGGGCTCATGTTGCAATGTCCCCAGTCTATATAGCCATGGGTTAGATCTGCTCTGATACCAGTTGTCACAACCTAAGACCTCACCTAAAACAACCAATTAGAAGGTATTATTTTGAGTTCCTTGGCCCTATATAAATACCAAAAATGTACCCAATACATAGCCAATGTGAAATTAAACACATGCCGGTACATATCCTCACATACTACCTCTATTTAAGTCCTAGCATCCTCGCCAGGCTAAGGAACCAAATCCATTCATATTTAATCACAGGTACCACGATCGACCTATGATCAGCCTCAATGAGTCCACTATAGTGCCATGGGCCAGGTCCGCTTTGATACCATTTATGACAACCAAAAATCTCATCCATAAAGATTAGCGGAAGACAGAACGTATTATTTGAATTTCTTGGTCCTGTATAAGTATCCAAGATCTATCCCATGCATTGCCGATAAGAGGCTAAATACACAGCCGCACAAGTCCTTACAAGTATTGATTACCAAGATTTTACTACTAGTATGGTATAATAATTGGTAAATAGAAACAATGCAACACATGAAAAAATGCATGTGTTTAGGGATCTATTGAGTGCTCAAAAACTTGAACAAAGTTACAAGGTTCTCATAAAAAAACAGATGTTTTCCAAGCTAGCTTTAGTCCTATCAAGCAAATAGAGACTTGAATATGCACCACAAGTATGAAGTAAGATTCTTAAGGAAATCCTACACACTTGCCAAGCTAGCCATTGTCTCCCACATCTCACCTTAAAGGGCAGACTATGACCTACAACAACAAGAAGATAAAGTCAAGCAGTGCGAGCTTGGTATCAAACAAGTGTAGGTGACTTTAGACCCAAAATTAAGGACATCTGGTTGGAGGACAAGGTATGGGACCAGTATTTTGGACTTAGGACTAATTAAACAGTGAAAGGATATGGATGATTTCATATGGGATATGATTTGCTCCAGTATATCCATGACCTCAAATGATAGTGTTTTAAAATGCAGTGGATGCAGCTGCATTTGCGGATCACAGCAGATGCAGTCCCCTGACCGTACTGCATTGCCTGTATATCATTATTTTATGCAATTATATTACATACAGATGAAAAAGATGGTCCGCTTAGCATTGTTCGACCGCATATGGATAAGATGGTTATTTTATCAATTACGTTAATACGTTAACCATGTTACAACTTGTAATATATTTTATTTATTTGTAGTAGAATGCCAACTTCTTATGAAACCACATACCATATATATGCTCTGTGAGGTCCCTTGAGCACCTGCATACTGCAAGCCTGCAACCATTTTTCAAAACACCATCGTAGGGGTTCAAAGTATTTAGTTGGAACTTGGAAGGCATCAAAGGATCAGGGAATTAGAATAGAGAGGATGAACTTGGAGTACAATGGTGTGACTGGATGTTCGATGAGGGTAAAGAGATCTTAACATGAAGTAGAGCTAGGAGGTGACGGTGGAGATCATCAATCTTGTAGTTGCTGGAGATGTCAGAACCACGAAGTGGAAAAGTAGCCTTATATTAATGCTGGTTTAGCCAACCATAATCCAGTAATCATTCAATAGAAGGTATTGGATATAAGCTAAAAAAATGTTTTTAGGAGTTGAATGTATGGAGGTTTTCTTTTCTAACTGCAGCTCAGAGTTTAGATGCAATTATCTTTCATTAAACGCTATTACTAGCAAATTGTGGAGAGAAAACGTGTAATGGCTATGGGGATAGCAATGGTGAAGACACCATATGTCCACCCGCTTCTTCTATGATTGAGAAATTTACTCGAGCAGTCTTAAGAAGCTCGAAACTTCTATCCTCAAAGCTGATGTAACAATTGCTCCTAGATTGCGGTAAAACTTGTAAAGTTGCAACTTTTTGAAGCATATTTCTAATGATATCGAAATTGTAGCACATAGCAGCATCAAAGGGATACGAAGATTGTGTATTGGTTTTACTCAAGCATGCCGGCAACATAAACATACAAGGTAAGCAATTAAAAGTGTTTTTATCATTGATTTCTCTCCTTTCCTTTTCTTATATAATGCTACCAGATATGGATGGAAATACTCCCTTATGGCTCGCCATCACCGGAAAGAATCACAAAATTTTCAACATCTTGTACCATTACGCATGCGTCTCCAATCCCCATGTCGGTGGCAATCTTCTCTGCCTTGCAGCAAAAAGAAACGATCTTTCTACGATGAAGGAGTTGTTAAAACATGGGTTAGACATAAATTCAGAGAACAATGAAGGATTAACTCCCCTGCAAGCAGCATTTGCTGAAAACCACACAGACATGGTTGAGTTCTTGGTCATGAATGGCACGAATGTAGAAAACATCAATCTAAGCAGTTTGGAAACAAGAAAAATGAGCGAGGCAGATTTACAAGAGCTGGTACGAAAGAGAGAAGTTGGTCATCCAATAGCAATATCAGAATCCCATGAAGAGCTTGGGCAAATAAAGGTTTCAGAGGAAAAAAGTCATATGATGAAGTGGGGCGCAAGAGATGGACTTTATCCAAGGGTTAGCATATACAAAGGCCATCCATTTCTGAGGAACTCCTGCTCAGAAGCTGGGAAGCTGATAAATTTGCCAAATACAATAGAAGATCTCAAAGAAATTGCTCGTATGTATACCTTTCTTATTTGTGCCACGGGAATCACAAAAGCCACCAATCATTTTGCATCATCACTATTACTTGTATCGGACAAAACAAATAGTCCATAATTCAAATATTTATCTTGTTGGAATCATTAGCATTGCATATTTATTGTATTCAAGAATGTCTGGTTCATATATATGAAACTGAACATGGGGTTTCTTATTTCTTGGCAGGGGAGAAGTTTGGAGTTGCTGCAAATTTCAAGGTCATAACGAATGAAGGAGGAGCAGAAATTGACTCCATCCAAGTGATTAGGGATAATGATAAGCTGTTCCTAGTTGAGAATCAAGAATTTCTTAAAGTGATGCCAACAAATTATAACCGATCTCTCTCACACTCGTATGCTCAAATTTCTTGAGGGCCCTATGCTTGTTATATATGACAATCTCTTGAATGAAATGATAACATGATATCATTTGCTATAATTCTCCTCAAATGTCTAACCCAAAAAATAAGAAAAGCTTCAAAAACTCACGTGATATGATGTAGCGACCCATTTCATTCTTCATCCTCCACATGTTCGATCGAATTTCTCCACATTTTCTATTGGAAAATCATGGCAGGGACAATCTAGAGGCCTTCAAACCTCATCACATTTTTTAGCTGCAAAACTAAAACTCCATTTGGAGGACTCTTCAATCACTTCTTCTCTTTATTCTTTAGCATCACATTTATTATTTTAGTAGGAAAAAACACATGTTCCTTAGCATGGGGAGGTTGATCGGCTGTTTTATTTCTTCTGGGTTTTGCTCCTGAATGTTTCCATAGCATTCTTCCTATCTCTCTGTTTGAAAGTTTTTTGTTTCCTTCTTTCCACCCTCTCACATGCACTGAGGCCAAGAATGGTTGGTACCGCAAATATACTGTGGAAATAGTTGTTAAAAGTAACTCAAATGCATGGTTAGAATTATCAATGGATGGCAAAACCCTGCCCTACCTTTAAGAGAATCAGTTATAGTGTTTGCTTTATAGAATGCCAATGCGCAATGTTGATGCAAAAATGCAAATATAGAAATGTCAAATCACGGCAGTTTTTTATTTAAAGAACATCATATATTATTGGATGTTGTTTTCCATTGATCTCTAGGTTGTTCTGCAATCTTTATTTCATGGAAGATCTTTTATTACCAATCGAGATGTATAAACGAAAAAAGATTATAAAGTAAAATAGTAGCCTTAATTTTCTTCCCCTTTTTCTTTTCCCCTGAAATAACTAGGATGGGAGAATGCCTGGCAGAAATTAGGTGAAGGTGAGATTAAGAAAAACCCAGCTCATTGGTTTCCCACATCCAGTGACTTAACCAATTCAGCCAATCAGCACATCAAAAAAATGGTTTATCCATTCAAGTATGGCAGGGTTCATATTTTATGAAGCAGAAAATAACTCAACTTGCCCAACAATTTGAATATCCGAAATAAAGTGGACCATCAAAATTGGTATCATCTTGTTTTGCCCCAATTCTTGGGCATTTCCCACAAGAATGAGTCTGGCTTTGCCCTAATGTTCCTAGCCCTTGTGACAACTCTAAGCCCATGTGCATATCATCGGCTGGGATTTCATTGCACATGCCCAAACATCACATTTGGTTCTTCATCAATTTTTCCCTAGTTCATGCAGCTTCTAGGGCTTCTCTACAAATCTTTGATGTCCTTGTAGTCTCTTCATGCATCTATCTAAACATTCATATCTTAGCCACATTTGTTTTGTTTGTCGAGACCATTAATATCGTTGCCAAGCATAGCGTATGTATGATACCGTACGCACGCGACTCTTGTTGCTGTTTTCTAATATCCATCCACCCAATTCTGATCTATTTCTGTATTATTTTCTAAACTAATATAGAATAATGAAAATCATTGTTTCAAAACCATCAAGGTATAAACAGTACACCATACAATTCCGATGGCACCAATAAGAGTGCTATGATGCTAAAATCAGCCGTACCAATAGGTGCATATCAGACGGTAGCTAGCTGTCGGTACATACCATCTGTATCGGTACCGTACCATTCTAATGAAAAAGCATATGGTGCTCCATACCAATACTTGGAACCCTGATGGTGCCCTCTGTTTATGCCATCTCTTGGTCATCAATCTTGATAAGGGTCGGCTAGTTTTCGTTTATGTTTTCATAAAAGCATACACCATGTATTCTAGACTTTTTTTCATGACAATACGTACATAATTCCTAAAGTATTCTATGCAAGAGAAGAACTGAAGGACTACAAGGTCCTTTGAAGCTAAGGTTGTAAGGAGACAAGAAAGGAAGAGGAAAAATAGAAGATACGCTAGTTTTTGCTAGAAATTTAGGTTCATTGATAATGATTGGCTGCTAGTTGTTTAAGTAGATGCATGGTGTAGTGGAGTCCTTGTATGCTTGGTAGATAATAAAGCATGGGGTTATTACAATCACAACACACACAAAAACATTGCAGGAATGCGTACAAACACATATACATAAAAAGGTATACCATGAAGCATTCAAGAAACATTTAAAAATGGAGCAAACTGTTCGCATGCAGTCATTTAGATGATCAAGACATAAACTCCACTTAAGGCATTGATTTGTGGAAACCCCGTGCTGGATGATGCATCAGATCATTTGAGTCCCACATCCAACCCTGTGCAAGGTGATGCATCAGAACTTTTAAATCCCGGCATCCAATCCTATGCAAGATGACCGTTCAGAGCTTTTAATTCCCAGAATCCAGTGAGCGGTCATTCAGCATTATCAACCACTTCTCAATTTTCGCGGTCAGCTGCGTCAAGGTAGCCACCAACTCCTTTAAGGAATCTCTCTTCAACTTCCTGCATTAGTCCTTCTAATAGAGTTAGCTGGAACACTCCAAATTTTGTCCTTTTTTCGACCTTTCAAACACTTGGACAAGTGGGGCATTTCATAACACTCCTTGACATCGAAAAATGATGTCATCACCGTTATGCTTCTCAATGTAACATAATACTAATTACTAGGTAACCATTTTATAAATTTTATGAACTTAAGGATCATAGGTCTTGCTCCTTATTCACATATGCATACGTCAATACATCTACACAGATACATACAAACTGGACGGACATATCTCTGTGTCTGATGTTTTAGAAGATTCACATGTTAGATTCTCCAGGGCAGTTGGACACTTAACAACCATATCAGGTTTCAAGCAACTTTGTTGCCTGTTCTTCATGTTAATAAGGAATGCTGTGTTGCATATCATTTTTTGCACACCATACCTTACAAATTATAGTATGGACGAGTCATCAAATATTTAAGAAGGTCGAGTGTAAGATATAATTATCTATACATGATTTTTGATTACCTTTTCCTTCCCCACAACCTATTAAGATTAACTGTCATAGTAGAGTGTTAATTTCGCTTACCTTTATATTAGCAGATGGCTGAATGCTGAATAATTATAGGCAATCATTCCCAAAATCAAGAGGAAGAGGAATGGGATTTGTTTGTTCCACTTTTGCTGATCAAATGAGGCATAGACTTGAGCAGACACGGTCTGTACCTCCTCATACCGGCCGGCATGGGCCATGACATGCCGTATCGGTAGACTATCTCATATCATATTGATATTTGGTATATTGTTTCTTACCGTACTGAGCCGCGTATTGATGGTATTGGTACGGGATGCGGCATCGAGATGATAAATCTTAGTTTAATATGATGCAGTGACCTAGAAAATAAGATTGACCTTGAGGTCATTTGGAAATAATAATTTACTAGCATGTTTTCTTAATTCATTTTCCTCTTCGTTAAATGTCCTATTTCGGTATTCAGGCAAAACAAACAAATGGAAGCAAGAAGCCCAACTAATACGAAGACACTTAAAAAGGCTGACAGAGAGAAACTAGAGAGAGAGAGCGATTGAATGAAAAGTTCCTTGAGCTGGGGATCATGTTAGGTAAACTTGATGTCTTTTTCCTTGTTTTCTAATATCGTTTTGTATTCCCATTTAGTCATCTTGATGGCGATAATGTCTATGTTTATAAATCCTTTCTAGGATAAACCAAAAAAAAAATGAACATGGATGCTACTTCATATTTCACTGATGTATGATGCACAGGGAGATTTTTAAAGATATACCAATATATTTTATTTTTTTTAAAGGACCTCCCGGAAGAAATAACCGTGAACACCATGTCTTATGTCGCCCTGTCTCCTATTAAGTGCCTTGCCTTTCATTTTTTTTTTTTTTTTCTGTTGATTGTTTGCTACATTTATATCAGATCCCTGTTGACCAAAGAGTGACAAGGCAGCCGTCCTTTCTGATGTGGTGGAGATGTTGAAGGAACTAAATTCTGAGGTTGAGGGACTGAAAGCCGAACAGAAAACTCTTTCCGAAGAATCTAATGATGTCCGCCTTCTTATCATTGCCATCTTTGGCTTTAAAAAAAAAAAAAAAAAAAGAGGAAACAAAAATTTTTGGATGTTGCAATTTTGACATGTGATTGTCCATGCCCTGCGAACGGCTGATGCAAGAAACGGAGGAACTAAAAGATGAGAAAGCAGTTCTAAAGGCTGATATTGAAAACTTAGATATCCAATTTCACCAAAGGATGAGGTTAATGTCTCCTTGGGTCACCATGGATCCAATGGTCCGCACCATTCTCTTTCCAGATTATGCCTATGGGGCCAGATGCACATCATAGTAGTTTACGGGGTCATGGCCCATCTCCTCCTCTGCCTTCTATCCTGTCATATCCATCGTATCCTTCCCTTCAACCTCATCCATTGCTAAATGATGCTGTACTGGATGCAGCCAATCAATATCTCGCCTTCCCTCCATATGCACCTGCTACTGCCCCATACCAAAATTTGGAGAGACCATCTGGTCGGAGCCATTCCATGCAGCATTCATCCAGGCAACACGCGCAGACCCAGCGTCTAGCCTTAAGTCGAACACAAGATTCCACATCTCACTCGACATGCCGGCAGGAAAATCACCGGGACACGGATCGACAGGGAAGCCATGCCACTGAAGCAATCATGGAGACGAGGAATCGAGTCTAAATGTGAAGATGCAGCCACTAAGTTGAAAGAGGGTGAACAAGTTCGATGCAGTTCTTCATATGAGTCCAGCGGTTCAGATTGTAACCCGAAGAGTGGTAAGCTTTTCCACAAGTCTCATACGTGAATCAAAGAGGACCATGCAATTTCATTGCTGACTTTGAACAAGGTTCGGCTCATCCCGTCTTTAAAATGCCGAAAAAAGGGCAGCCATTTTGGATATCTAGACACGTTTCTTACGAGGTTGTCTCCTTTCAGGGCACTTAAAGTTAGGGGATGCTGGATGAATGTTTTTCTGCTCGAGTTGGGAATTTTCACCTTTCACCGCATTCAGGGACCATGCATGCTCAAGAAGAGGCATTTTATGGGTCATCCCATCTCAGCTCTAGAACTCCTCCGGGCATGCTTATCAAACTTCCGCATTGTAGAGAAATCAAAGATGAGAGAAGCCAAAAGTGAAGGCATCATTCTATTGGAGCACCGAGATTTCAGAACATGCAACATGATGTTAGCTGCTGGTATGAGCAAGTAATTTGTGTTTCGAATTCTCCTGCCACAAATCTATTAAAGCTCTGAGAGGCTTGAACCTTCTGACTCGAAGAAAAATCCTATTCGGCACCACTCTATTCCCCATTCCACTCCCTGCTGTGACATGATACCGACTGTTTTATGATGCACGATTTTGTGTACCTCTGAGCATACCCTGGATTATCGACTGGATTCTATGCACCATAGAGGAGATGAGTAGTTTGTTAAAATAGTGTTCTATCGTTGGATGGCAGCTTATATGATCTTCCAATTATATTTGGGATCATTTTAAGGGACTCTACAGTAGATCTTCCAGCTTAATTTTTGGATATTTTATTTTCTAATTCCCATGGATATATTTTTGCTAAACTTGTTTAATTTAGCTATTTTATAAAAGGGAAGAAAAAAGAGAGTTCTATTACCCATTCTCCCTCCAGATGGACGCACAAAATGACCCTTTTTTTTTCTTTTTTTTCAGTTGTATGCCAGTAAGTTACCTTTATGGTGCCAACCAAGTTTGCTTTTTATTTTGTTGTTTTCCTCTCCCTTGTATTTTTTGAGGTCATTATGCCTAATTCTACCCTCCATTTTTTTGATAAAATTAATATGTTACAAAAAAAAAATAAAAAAAAGTTCCGAAGATATCACATCCAGCTGCGGTTTGATTTTAAAAAGCATCGTCAACCTAAAAAATTGATGTAACTCAAAAGAATAATTTCTGTGTCATTTTTTTTCCATGCTTGCAACAACGATGCTTCTTCGATACTTGCTATAACATCGGGACGTGATCTTAGCATTAGCATCGGTGTATGAACTTAAAGAGCACCGGAAATGCCTATTTTTTCTATAGCAATATATAGTGGTAAATAATTTTTCCATTCCACTCTAAATCTAGAGTTTTTATTATGACTCTTGCTTATATCAGGAGCCAAAAAAAAAAAGAAAAAAGGGGATCATGTCACCAGTTACATTTTTGGACTTAAAAGCATTGGTGAATATAAACTAGTCTCCATGACACTATACTCTTTCTTTTTCTCTCTCACGAAACAATACTCTTTCACTTATGGGTTCATTTATACAGTCTTTCCTTTAATTTTGTAGCCAAAAATTGGTGGCTTGCTTGGTGCTCCTGTAACTAGGTAGGCATGCTTGGATGGTCATCACATCATGCATCTCAAACACGATCAAGTACCACTCATCCTAAGAGTATGAAGTGTCGATTGGGTGCCAAACATGGCGGCTGCTTAGATGAGCGGTAGGCATCCATTTTTAAGATGCATAACGTAGCATCCATCCACGCATGAACTGCTCTTTGTGGTGCAAAACATGCATCCCAGAAAATGCAAACTCTCCTTGGGATGGCATTTGACTACCACAAAAGGAATGTTGAAGCTCTATAGGTTTGTTTGTTTAATTTAGTTGGTAGGAATTGCTCCAAGAGATTGGCTTTTATTGACAGGTGCTACGATTATTTGTGGCCATTAAATCTGTTTCCATCACTCACACTTAGCATCCAACCGTGTTTCATGCTCTTTAAACTGTGTTTCTTCAAGTCCATTGACCTCCCCACCCATCCACCCTACCATCCCCTCCTTTGCCCTCTTCCTCTCTGACGACCCACCTCCCCTCACTTGCTTCACCTTCCCCTGGACCCATCCCAACCTCCTTTACCATAAGCAACAATCCATTTTCTCCACCCCTCTTGCAGTTGTTCTTGCTCACCTTTGCACACTTGAGGCCTGCAGCCTTTGCCCTCTACCTCACCTTCCCCATCACTTTCTTCCGACTCTCCTAGCACAAGCACCCATCCAGGCTAGCCAACCTCTTCTGCGCTATACCCTCCACCCTTCGTTCCTTCCCCATCTTCCTCCCTATCGTCTCCCCATCGTTGCTCTTAACAACAACGGCAAAGAACCTCGCAACGGCCACATCCATGGCGCCATCCGCACCACCGGCATCCTTTTCGACCACTACAAGGTCTTTGCCAATTGAGCGAGTCCTATCGGCCCAAGTCTAGATTTTTCAAAATTATTTTATCTAAGTCTAGTCCAAGGTCCGAAAAATAATTTTGAGCCATATTTAGATAGGGATACGGCTCGATTCAATTCCAACCCTACTTATGAATAGATTTGAATCTCTAGTGAAGATACCAAGAATTATATAAAGAGAAATGTGTAAGAGATTCGCGTTTAATTGTGTATTGAATAACTTTTATATATTTATATAAAATTAAAATATTTATTTATTTATTTATTTACATCTTGGGCTAGTTTTGAGTTATTTCAAATAATTAATAGGTTGAGTTGGTGCATTAGGTTATCCCGTGGACGGGTGCAACATTGCATGCAAGCGTGCATCATCCAGATGACCATCGTACCATCGTGCTATTTTTTTTCGCTGCCCACACCTGGGCCTAAGCAAGTGACAATGATGGCACGAGGGAAGGGTAGGGAGGTGAGCTGGAACCTAGGCCAGAGAGGGGCACCGCATGCACCCTAGGCCCTGGCATTACCTGTTTGGAGGATAGCGACGTCCGTTTCTTTGCGGATGTCAGAAGGGTCGCTTGCACGCATCCATGCATGTGCTTTCACAGGACTATTTATTAACTATTGTTGGGCCAAGAGATCAACAAGGGCATAACGAGTTTCCCGAGATAAAATTCAATTGAAGTGCCTCCGATTTGGTGGAGCGTATGCGTTGATGTGTCCCTCCCATTTGGCGTACAACGTAGACCTACCAACCAACCGGAGCATCTTTAGTATTTGGCTTAGTTTTATCACTAGGACATGATACATTTATTTTTAATAATAAATGCTAGGGCAAAGATTCAAGCCTTCCATACCGGAGATTGGACAGGGTATTTTGTATACTAATTTTTTGAACTACCCTCGTACTAGAATTATATGGCTGCTAATAATAATAATTCAAGCCTTCCATCTCCCGATTATGCTTTAGCTAATGTGATTGGGAAATATGGTTAGCATGGGATGGAGAAATATCAGGGTAAGAAATGCCGATGGTTATACATGTCTCGTCAGTAATATGACATCGGTAGGGTTGAGAGGAGCTTGGAAAGATATCATTATTTCATTATAAATCTCATGGGTAACTCACGTTGCACTGGAGGATGACTCAAGAACCGTGGTCCATTGGGTTTCAAAACTAAGGATGTACCCCATTGGTGCTCATCCATTGCTCTTCGACATCCATAAGTTTACGCTAATTTTATACTTTTTGAAAGCCGCTCGTATCCACCGGAAGGTAAATACTGTAGTGAATTAAGTAGCATTTTGTGTGTTGCTAATCATTTAGAAGGTGTCAAATCGATCGAACGAGATTAGTATGAGAAGAGTTGAGGATTGGTGTAACTCTCAAAAATTGTTTCAATATATTGGGTTTTGTTGGACGGTGAGTTGCAACGCTGGCAAGCCACTTTTTGTGCAGGTGGCACTCCAAAGCATTTTTCTTCATCAAGGTGCTAACGTGGCACTCCTTCCTTCCATCCAGTTTTGATGGATCAATCCATAATATCTCGTCCAATATAAGATGAGCAGACCACCCTCAAGCGATTGATCAAGTTTGTGAAATGCAAGTTCACAAGGGAGGACCACCTCCATCTATCACGTTGCTCTGTCGGTCCTCCCTCTCTCTAAGCTTTATCTCAACCGAAAAAAAAAAAAATGGGGAAAAAAAAGAAAAGAAAGGAGCTTTCTTTTGTCTTTCTAAGCTGGTCCCCCTCCACGGCTAAAAAGAAAGTCACCAGCTGGTGGTGGTTGTCCGACCTGCACCAGCGAGAGATGGATGGCCGCATGGGACCCTTGGAAAAACGTCAATTATCATGCCGGATGGCCATGAACCACCGACACCATCCAGGATTGGCGAGATACGTCCAAATACCAAAAATGCTTTTCATTTACATCCAGAATGAATCGAAATAAAAATCAAAATTATAATATTTTCTCACGTATTAACTGAAATTAGAATCAAAATTAAAATAAAATTTAAGTATGAGATTAGAGTCCGAATTGAATTTTTAGGAATTGAGATATTTCAATTTTTTCTTGAAATTAAAATAAATTTTTTTCTCAACTAAATAGCTGAAATATTAGTGATTCGTTATCATTTTAATTTTAAAGTTTAATCCCTTCCGACAACATACGCTGCAGAGAACCCACGCTCTCGGAACATACGTGCAGGCTGACGCACCATTCTCTACCTGGGCAATCAACCAAAGAAATCACCCCAAATTTGAAAGGCACCGACATCCGTTCACTGAATGTGGGATCCCGGTTGACCACTAGCCATGTGAGCCTTCTTATATTTATGAGTCATTCCATGTCCATATATACAGGAAGACAAGTTCTCCATTTTAGAAAGCTTAAATAGGACAAAAGAATTTTCATAAGCCTACTAAACTGCATTAATCAATGGAATGTGCAATAAAGTCATATACTTCCAATAGAAAGGGTTGCATGGTCACTGGTTGAACTAATTGTTGGAAAGATGGAGGCATAGATGGCTATGATCCCATCAGATTAGATATTTCCACCATATATATTTATTTAACAAATATATTATAAATTGAATAATGGCTAGTAGCTAGGGCTGAAAGTGGGCTCAGGTCGGCAAGAGGCCCATTGGATTGGGCCAGCTTTGGATCGGACTTTAGGCTTGGTCCAAAATTATTCAAGTCGGGCTCGAATCAAAAAATAATGTCCGTTTTATTTTTGGGCCAGGCTTGGACCTATCTTTGGCCTAGCCCGAAATCCACCCGCCCCCTCCTCCTCTGCGGTCTTGATTCTCACGAATCTCCCTCCGCCCTCCCCCAGCTTGGCCCCCCGCGAAACCCCCCCCCAGTCCCAGCCCTCACGAACCCTCTCGCCCTCCCTCGGCCCCCATGAAACCCACCCCCCTTTCCAATCCCAACCCTCATGAACACCCTCCGTCCTCCCTCGGCACCACACCTCCCTGCCCTCGATCCCGAACCTCTCACGAACCCCCCTCCGCCTTTCCGGCCCTCCGTGAATCCCTTCGCTCCCCTAGGGACTACAAAACCCACCTCCCCTCTTCCAATCCCGACCTCGCGAACCCCCCCTTCACCCTTCTAGGCCCCCACGAAACCACCTCACCCTCCCTCACGAACCCTAGTTCTAGCGCAGAACCTTCGTTGCGCTCCATCATTGCTGCCCCCCATCATCGCCTCCTCCCTCCATCGCGCTCCATCGACCGATCGATGTCACTGCCCTCATCGTGGCCTCCCTCCCTTTGTCTTGCTCCATCGACGTCACCACGTTCATCGTCGCCTTCCTCCCTTTGTTGTGCTCTATCATCGCCACCCCCATCGCCGATGAAGATGCAGGAGCCGAGTGGGTTGGCCTAATTGGGCTTGGATCGGGCTCGGGTCTGGGCTCAGGTCGGGCTCGAGCCTATATTTTTTCAAAAAAATCGGGCCTAAGCTTGGTCCAAAGCCTAAAAAAATATTTCGGATTTGGCTCGAACAAAGGTATGGCTCAGCCTAGCTTGCCTAGTTCCAGTCCTACTAGTAGCTATATGAGGATCAGTGCAAGTATATATTTAATCCCATATCAGTCACTTATCGGAAAGATTGTGTATATTTATACTGGGCTAAGGAATCTATATAACATTTTCTGATTAATCTTTTTTTTATAAGATTTTAAATTATTAAAATTAGTATCAGAGCAAATCTAGCCTATAGTATATATGGATTAGAAAATATTATAGCAAGAATTTATTAGAGCTGGTTAGATTTGTATGGATTTGAATACTTAATTTGATAAGGATGCTGGCTCAAACAGATGAGGTAAGCATCTTTTAGCTAAATAATATTTTATACGGGATCAAATTTGAGCCGTAGGCAGCTTATCCCAAGTATGGATGCTTGACTAATTCACGGGATAAGTTTCCTCCTTCCTTCAAACTTGGTAAATATACTCGCATTTTGGTTGATCTCTTGGTTCTTTCCCTCGTTACAGATCATTGGTGCTCCTTTATTTATATTTTTTAAAAAATAAACATCTATAGAGTCTATATTACATTAGTAAAGTTAAAGAGATCCGATATGATACTGTTCAAGATTTGATATAATGTAATTTAACATATATAGCTCCTCTTGGTGTTTGCGTATGTAACCCAACAATTTTTCAATAAATGGTAGGAAGAAAATTATTATTAGAAAGGCAGGAAAGGTGGTTTTCCAACTTAAAAGGTGAGGAACTCGATTCACATGGCTTCAAGAAACCCATCTCCCTTGTCCCAATATTTGGCCCCATGCATGAGACGTAACACCTAATGCATCGTGTCTAAAGTTGCGTGCTGGATAAGAAAGTATAACCAAGACAAACACACCAACCGTCAAGCCATGGCAGACTTCAATTCAAACTAATTCTGTGCCAATTGAGCTTGAGAGCTAAAAGCCTAACACTATGTTGGCTACTAAAATGCTTGCTTGAATGGGACCTAATGAAACATTTTTCCACTCTCTTACGTCGTTTCCTGTGAATGTTCACCTCCCAGTTTATGTATGGTATTTTATTTTTAAAAATATAGATTTATGGGTATCCCATCCTATCCTATCCTATGATATTTAAAAGAATCACTTCACTTTGAAAAGCTCACCTTCTATCTTTCTCAGAATCAACTTCGATAGTAACATAGAAAACTTAGGACAATGCCGTAGGGCTAACTTTATCACTCCTGAGGCCAGATTATCCATTGTGATAGTTTGCGTCGATCCACATTGTACGACATGCTAGTTTCATTGGCCAAATTAAGAATGGTATTGGAGACACAGGCTTCTACCAACTTTGTATTCATGGGCATGCAATGTTATTTTGAAAGGGGATTTTAGAACAGTTACCTTATGTAATGACACAGGAACTAAGCACCAAGATGCTAATCTTCTTTTGCTAGCAGATGTTCAGAGGTTTATATCCATCATCACTTCATGTGTGATCAAATATGTGGCCAACCATGCTTCTGATTTGATGTCATTCTACCGGATGTCCTTTTATAAAATAGCCGTTTCAAGGAAAAGAAGAATATACTTTTAGATGCGAGATTCCTCCAGATCACAGCTCCGATCACCCCGTTCTCCTCCCATTCTTTGGCTTTTCTTGGCTACTTTCCCTCAAACCCACGGTTCCCCAGGTGGCGTCAGTATAAAAAGTTCGAAATTTAAAAGCCTGAGAGCCGTGGGAAAGGGAAACCATTAGTGCAATACACCATAAACCAAAAGACCAAAACCATCATCCTTATTATAGCCGTTTATGATCAGAGCCAATGGACGGCTGTAAATGTTGAGATCTAAATATATGGATGGGTCTAAATTGGACCCGTGAAGGCAGGATCCCGGCGGCGAATTATTCGGGAGGGCAGTAACCTACCTTCATTCTTTAAGGGGATTCATCCAGAAGTGGGTTCAGTACGGCTATCATGTTCTTGTCCACACAGTTCACGAGCCAAACCCTCTGGCATCGTCTCAGATCCTCTCTCCCAATTTATTTAATTATTTGATATCCTCAATAGTATTAAAATGTTGCACAGGTGTATTAACACGCTACTCTTTTCTTTACTACTTTATTTTATTAATGCACCGTTCTGATTCCTTGGTTTGATGTGATGATTGATGGCCGAAGGATTCAGCCTTTCATGGATTCTACTGAGGAAATGAGTAATTATTGATGTAGAAAACTGAGCTCCGTTGGGAAAGTGACGTGATGTTTTATTCTTCCATCGGGGATGATGGCATTTAGCTTATCTTAGCCCTTAAATTAGAATTTAATCTCTAAGATCTATTGGAAATCATAACGTACTTTGAGGGATGATGTGGCATTGGGTTTGTTGGGCCACACCCTGGGCGGTGGATCGGCTTCAAGGCGACTTGACTACAATTACTCATTGGTGACTTTGACCATGGTAAATGCTCCAGTTTTCTCTAGGTACATCTGTCTAAAGGACTGCTATGATGATTTTTAGAAACATTATGTTTGATTGATTAAGATTTATTTGTACTGCTTTATGCTTAGAGCAAGCCAAACTAGTTTTTACTTGAGATATGCATCTTTCAATCTTATTTGAGTGGAAAATAAAGCAGGCTTGGACTTATGTCTCGGTCTATTGCATAATCAAGCTCAATAGATTTTTTTTTTTTTTTTGAGCAATGTTCAAAGTCATAAGAAGCTGATTCAAAATCGTATAGCTTGCAAAAATTTAATTACCACATAATTAATATTATAGAAGTACCATATGAAAACCTGGGATATGATAGATATCCAAATCTATTAACCTTTTTCTTTTGCGGATACCTTGTAAGTATCATTTTATTACCGTGGGAAGTCGAGTAATAGTGATAAAATTAATTAATATTCAGATAATTGCTCTTTCAAACACTCTTTACCTCTTTCTTGCACGTGATCCACTTCAAAGATGGATGGTCTAGAATCCAGAAGTAGGCTTTCTTCTGCACCCCCATGACCTGTGAACAACATAAATGACCCTATCCTCTCTCCCCACAATCATCACTCAAAATCAGTAAATTTTTAATCACTCAACCGTGTAAAAGTATCCAGAAAGGCAGAGAAATTTATCTTGTTTTACAATTAAAACATCAAAGTAATCTATTGGTTAAACTATCATAAAGATTCTCTCCTATGTTACCCTTCTTCACCATCATCTGTCCAATCCCAGTGGACACTGAACTGACAGGAATAACCATTCTTTTAGACTACACACTCATGACGCGACGACGTGCATCTCTAGCATCTTATCCCCACTCGTGACCCCTCCTCTTACCCCACCCTGGATACTTTTGTCCCCTTCCCACCACCCTTGTATCTATCTTATTATGATTATAAAGGATGCTAATAAAAGGGCACCTGTCCCTCACCGCCCTCACTTGTTTTAGTCTAGGTACAGGGTAGTAGGAGTAGAGCAACAAAGGAGAAGAGGAGAGTGATGGAGAGTGGAGGCAGTGCATTTCTGAGGCAGCTGAGCTCTGGGGGTGGGGGTGAAGGCTGGGACTACTACTATTCCAAGGGTGGTTCTAAGAGGTGGGGAAAGAAGGGGAACAAAGACAGGCAAAGGATGGAAGCCATGGGAGTTGGAGGTGGAGGAGAGATGATGGTGGCGAAGAAGAGGGTGATGGTTGTGATAGACGAGAGCGCGCGGGCGAAGCACGCCATGATGTGGGCGCTCACCCACGTCGCCAACAAGGGCGACCTCCTCACCCTCCTACACGTCATCCCTCACCACCACCACCACCACCACCACCACCCCAGAGGCGGCGCCGGCGAGGAGGCTGCCCGGCTTGCCAAGTCCCTCGGCGCCCTCTGCAAGGTCTGCAATCCCGAAGTAAGGCTTTCCTCGTTTTAGACTTAATGGAGTATGATTATAAGCTATACTTTTTCTTTTTGATTGTGACCATCCTTTCGGAAGGCTAAGTTGTTGTAGCTCGAAGTTGCGGTCACAGATACGTAGATCTGGGGGCTACAGCGGTCCTTTTCTTTTTGCAAGGATCGATCGCTGTGCTTTAGAGAGATATATTTGCTTTTCTGCACGCATCTCCACGTGACCAGAGAATTGCAGTCATCTGTTTCAAAGTGTCCATGTATTTTTCTGGGAGACTGTGAGGGAGAGAGAATGTCTAAAATTTGTCGATGCTTTCAAATTTATTCTCCAAAAGACGCTGATTTTGGGAGAAAATTGGCCAAATAAAGAGTGGGTTACGGTAACCTTGGAAGATGATAATATATCCTAATCCACTTTCTTGGCAGTTTTCTTGGTTCTGCCAAAAGAGAGAAAGTCTATTTTTTTTTCCCTCCCTTTTCTCTCGATCTACTTTACTGTTCCTTCATAAATTCATCTTCTCCATAACCGAAGAAATTAAGGCCCACTAAGGGTGGACATATAATGGATTTTGGTCAAACAAATCGGTCATCATCTTTCCTTCTCACACAGGTCCGAGTTTCTCCTATTCAAACCATGTAAGATTTGACCTTCGTAGTGTTATATGTCGCAGGCGTGCTGTAAAATCTCGTTCTGAGCTACGATCCATGGAAATGTGATGAGAGGAGATGAGAAAAATGCAGGCCAAAACATTTTCGGATTTTGTTATATTTTTCTGTTTCTAATCCTTCTTTATAACCTGTCATCTTCAGGTGGAGGTGGAAGCCCTTGTGATTCAGGGACCCAAGCTGGCTACCGTCCTCAGCCAAGTCAGGAAGCTGGAGGCTTCTGTTTTGGTGCTGAGCCAGAGCAAGCCTTCCCCATTTTGTTGGTAAGATAACATAAAACTTCCCTACCAAATCCCCCCCCCACAGGCACACACCAGGGATGCATAAAGCTACAGTGGTCTTAAATGAACTCTAATAACTTGAGATGGACATTTGTCATAGGAGTTGTTGCTCATCACATGCCATTGCCAGTTCAACTCTTTCCTCATACTTGATATCTTTTGCTGGTGATTGCAGCATGTTCAGGAGCAGCAGCGAGGAATTTGTGGAGCAGTGCATCAACAAAGCCGATTGTCTGACCCTGGCTGTGAGGAAACAGAGCAAGGGAGTTGGAGGCTATCTTATCAGCACTCGATGGCAGAAGAACTTCTGGCTCTTGGCCTGAGTAACCTAGGCTTTGTGATAAATCTCTCAGTTCTCTAACAAAAATAACCTCTGCTGCATTCTGCTCATCTCTTGTAAAGCAATCCCTGACCTCACCCCATCCCCACGTGCCTCTGTTGACATTTACAAATCATTCTCTGTAGTCTATGTTTGACTCATTGTTTCCCATTGTTACATGGCATGTTCCCAGTTCAATATATATCATGCATCTTTTCAGTTAGGAGCTCTCCAGCAGAACGAGATACGGCATGCAACATCTAGATAGGAGAGAAACTGGGTACCAAATAGGATAGAGTTCATATAATCGAAGTAAAAATGAGAAAAGACTCCTACTTGAGTATAATTTTTAACAGCCATAAAAATTACATGATAAATGAAAATCAGACAGCCCTAATGGCTGCTGAAATTTTTGCATCCAATATGGTAGCTGTAACTGACTGAAAACCGGTCATTGAGTTCCTGGAGATATGAAGGTGACCACACAGCTTGTGCACTGCTCTTCTCTATGCTAAATCTATCATCAATGCTCATCAGTAGTTAGAAGACTTCCCTTTAATGTATGACGGTGTGATGCTAAACTTTGTCTTGTTTATCGTTTACGAGTGGAAGCATCTCCATTCGACTCCTGGTGGTGCGGGGAGTTCTTGGAGTTCCGGGAACCGCGGGTTGCTGAGATAGCTTGTGCCTAACATACCCATAGAAAGTGCAGCCTGACAGTGTAATTGCACATCCGATAGCGTTAAGAGCAGAGATTGGGTTCCGGAAGATAAGCCACGAGACCAAAACGGCAACTGCAACCTGCAAAACAAAAGGTTCATACATAAATACCATGGATGGAGCATAATGTTTTGAAAGGTTAGTAGAAAGTGTAATGAACTGAAACCAATCTTGAGATTGCCTGCAACATTAACAAAAGGTTCATACATGGATACTACGGTTGGAGCATGATATTGTGAAAGGTTCATAGAAAATGTAACGAATTGAAACCAACCTTGAGATTGCCTGCGACGTTGAAAGTGACGGCCGTCGTTGAATGGATGACATAAAATATAGAGAAATTGAGGCAAAAGGCCAGCACTCCTGAGGTGAAAATTATGATCAATGATGGACAAATTGATTGGTGTGTGTAGAACCAGTTAATAACTCCACCCCCTTCAAGTACCATTGCTGGAACAGCCAGTATCATGGTCGCAAACGGCGTCATGTAATATACCGTGTTTATGCTACAAGACAACAATATTAACCGATACATGAGAGGAACGGAAACATATTAAGCAATCTTCAACTAAACCACATGTTTGTTCAACATGTATAGTTTTAAGTGATATGCGGTAATCTAGTTCACAGGTTTCTCAGTTACTCTCTCTTAAATAAAAAGGTACAGAATTTGTGCTCCATTGACCATATTCTTTCGAAAGGATCTTGTTGCAGTTATTTGCATTTCAAGCAATTCCACAAGCATGTTATTCAAAGATTTATTTCTTGGTAAACATATGCTATGCCTATTTTTCATGATCCTGTTGAGAAATTAACCATTCTTGATGCTTCGTACTGGTCACCCAAGGCTTTGAACTTCTTTCTTACTACAACTACTTTTCTATTGTTTACCCTTCTGCACTCGGACATCACCCAGAAAAACCTTGGGTAAAAAACAGCACCATGTAGTCTGCTTGGTGCATGCAGAAGGCCAAACCTTCACTAATAAATGTTTTCTCAGATATAATGCTTAGGTAACCATAGAGTGTTCCGCAGAATCAACAATGTGGAACCCCTAATGTTGCTCATAAATGATAGAAAAAATATATCCCTATAGCAGTTTGGGTTTTAGCCTTGAAAAGCACATTTTTAACTACATCCCGCCACTAACATCAAAAGAAAAGAGGAAGCACACTAAAATAGGAGACTTACGCACATGCCAATTTGACCTTGGAGGCCCTATCCATCATTGAATTCTTTTGCAATTTAAACTAAATCTTTGCACAATAATGGAAACAAACAAGTAACAAAAGAAATGTCAAATTGGTGATTCAACTATTTTTCACTTATTTTCTTATTCCACCGTGTGTGAGGGGAGTGTTTGGTATTATTCAATGTGATAAATATCCCAACGAGAAGCATCACACCAAAATTATGATCATCATAAGGCTCATGGAAGCTATATTTTAAATTCCATGGGAACATGAACATGAAAACTACATCTAAATACTTGCATCCTATATGTTGCAGCTGTCAGATATATAGAATCAGCAGTGTAATGGCAGGTTGGGCTCAGAATTAGGCCTGCACAAATCTGGCCTGGCCTGCTGAGCACAGAATAGCCATGAACAGCACGAACAAGTAAAGGTTCATCAAGTTGTCATGAGATTACAATGTGTCTTGACTCTTCTTCAAAGCCCAGGCTTTAGCCTAGCTCGAATTCATTCTAAGCACTGATAATGCAAGCCAGGGCCTACTTTGCAGGAATAAAAATGAGAATTATACAGTTCTAGAGAGGTCTAAATCTACCGCAGACATATGATGATGCTATAGAATGCCTATAATGCTTTTAACATACTCACTTACAATAGGAATAGATCTGCACTCATCTGTGGTTACTAATTCTGGAGTACATAAGTATTCTGGGCAACTCCCACTTACTACTCATAATTTATGTATATACACTTGAAGATCTACTAAAAACGTGGAATATCAAATGCAACTTCGGATCAAGTGATGGAAGATGCAACTGATCACTATTTTGTGGAAGGCCCGCAGACCAATATATACACTTGCAATAGGACACAACCTCACAAATATCTTTCAGTTGTCATGCATGTAACAATGAAGCATGCAATTTAGAGAATCAATGTCATATGATGAAATGTTTTCTAACTCCAACATGAAATACACTCATATCATGGTTTAAGATACATCAAAATTAGATGTCTGTACATCTGATCTACCTATAATGTTCTGTATCATCCTATTTCAGCTTGAATTGAATCTTTACATATCAGACAGGACCAAAGCTGCGAAAAATAAAGACAAGAAAGATACCCCCACTTACAACTCATAATTCTAGGTTTCTCACCTACAGCAACAAAGGTATTCAACCTGAACATTGAGCATGTATTTGTTTGTATCTATAGAATGTCATTTTTACTTGATGAAAACACTGATTACCAACCGAAAGTAGATCTAGTAAATATAGACAACTAGTACAACTTATCCTTACAATGCTTCGAAAGTCTAACATAATTCTGTGAAGTATTTTATGTTCAGAAAATAAGAGCGGGCTTGGCACAGCATTAAGGTTGCTTCATTATTACCTAGGTGCAGTTCAGAACACAGAAATAGCCACTCCAGACATGGGGGTAAGGCTATATACATTTGACCCTCCCAAGACCCTGTAGTGGTGGAAGCCTCGTGGGGCATCCTTTAATTATTCCATGTTCAAAAGATGTTTCTAAACATTTTCAAAATGATCCTTAATGTAAAAATTACAGGTTTCGAGGTTCCATCATTTTCAGTTTGTAGGCAGCTGGAAAGATATGGAAAAACATAATAATTCAGCCAGCATACACCTGACTTTAAAAACCTTGCATCAAAGTTGCAATCAATAATGTTGCAGGAGTTCAATGGTAGGCACTAAAAATATACAGCAAACAAGTCCTTATGAAGAACTCAATAAACAATTCCATGAACTGGATATAGGTAATAAGGAATGAGGACAGAATAAGTTCTAAAATACTAAGCATATAGATATCAGTATTCTTGCAAGCACATACTAACAAAACCCACATGATTTTTTTATGACATAAAAATTAAATATATCACAACATCATCTTATTAACCTTCAGAGGAATTCCTTGGATCATGACCACCATACAAGTTGGTCAACTTTGTCTCTCAACCAAATTCTCAGAAAACACTTTTCAAATTCATCATTATGGACCATGTTCTAGTGTTTGAAAAAGAACCCAATTTGATGATTTGACTGGACTTTCATTGCAAAGAAGTCTACGTAAGACCCTTTTTTTGTGGAATAAATGTTATGTAGGGTCTTTCCTATTATTTTTTATATATAAAAACAGAAGTCTACCAATATCAAATTTTCCTCAATCGTTGATAGTGGTCAAACAAAATACATAAAAACATAGAATAATTACAAAATCCTAATCTATGAAATTGTAGAAGATGAACTTATGTCCCTGCTAGTGACCAACACAACATCTACAGCACAGTCCAAGCAATACAGCCTACAATCGTGCCAGGATGCTTGGGGATGAGTTGCAATCCAACTTGGAAGACCTACCCACCTTTGGGTTAACTTCCCAGGTGCTTAAGCCACGAAACATAAATCATGATCAACTAACCCCTCTTGGGGGCTTGCTTAAGTATAAGAAAGAGCAATCCTATGGAAATATCATGGAATAAGATCGTTCCATTCATGGGGATTCCTAAATATCCCATTCCAAAAATAGAAAGTTCAAAACAATTGGGACCTTTTCGGGGATTGGATGTGGTTAGTGATTCATGATCCGGCATGTTGATTCTCAATTCTACAAGAATTTCAAACTAAGATCATATGACAGCAGATCAACCCTTTCACCGTATGTGTTTGCCAAAGGTTAAGATTATTTGGCAAAGGAAAAGAAGTGTTAAAGAAAAGAAGTGCAATACACAAATAATTAACAACTCAACAAATACATTTGAAGGCACAGAGATCCTAATCAAGTGCCAAAAAATGAG
Source organism: Cocos nucifera (assembly GCA_006176705.1). Classification (NCBI taxonomy): domain Eukaryota; kingdom Viridiplantae; phylum Streptophyta; class Magnoliopsida; order Arecales; family Arecaceae; genus Cocos; species Cocos nucifera. Next base: position 1,489,172 of record QRFJ01000018.1, read on the forward strand.
GACAGAAACATAACCTGACAGCTAAAGATGCTTAAGTGTGTCATAGCAGTAAGCAAATGAAAGCTTCAACAAACAAGCATGAAAATGTTATATATTATAGACTTCCAATTATGGCAATCTTTTCTGCATTAGTAGCTTTGAAATATGAAATCCAAGAAAAATGTCTAAGGTTATAATGATATTTATCGACAATATAACACTAAAAGAATCAGGCAAGTAGCCATCAGCACAATTTTTAGTATTCAAAATTTCAAAGTGCAAATATCAGACATCATAACATATATCGATCAGCTACCTGTCAAATTTGTATCCATGAAGTAGCGACTCTGCCAGAATAGTCTTTGTAGATGTAGCCAGACAACCAAACAAGGCAGCACAAAAACCAAATACGTTGAAACTAAGCTCTGTTATGGAGGTTAAAAGAATCCCCCCAACAATGGGTACCAGAGAAGCCCATATCCGCCACTCAAAATATTTTCTCCACACTAACCACTGCAGAATGACTATATTGAATACACAAATATCAGAACAGGCTATAGATAAAGATGGAAAGGCATACAAACCGCAGAATAGGTCATGGACAAAAAATCAAGAAGAAGAAAAGAAAACACAGACATCAGAGCAAGTCATGAGCCAACCTGTTGTTGCAGGAGTAAATGATTTTATTGTCTGCATGAAAGAAACCGGAATGTACCGCAAGCTCACATTCCCCAACACAATGTTGATGCAGAACACAAATGACATAGGAAATATCCTTCTCCAACGGTCTTCAGGATCAACCTCGATCAGCGGTTTAACTTTAAGCAATTTGATGGCAATATATGCTCCAACAGCAGAGCATATAAAGTGGATGCATGATACCGTAAGAGGGAACTTGAAATCCAATTTCTGTATCAAAAAAAAAAAAAAAAAGTTTGTGATGATGATGATGAAATGAACAGATAATGTTAAATTGAAAGGAGAAAAAAAAAAAAAAAAATCTATGCTACAGAAATTGGATCGGACTATATTATGAGTTCGAGTCCACATCGCATCCTGATGATCAAAATACCAATTCAGGAATTCCGGGAGTCGACCAAGCAATTAAAAAAAGTAAGAATTCAAGTATAATCTGATCTAGAGCACCAAATTATGACCCAAAAAATCCATCAGATATAACGATTTGATTTCAAAAGAAAGGAAGGAAAAGGAGAGGAGGAGACCTGGAAGATCCACTTGTTCATGATGATGACGGTGACGTTGAAACCCCACCACTGGAGGATGGCCAGCACCGCCCGGAACGTCCCCCAATGCAACACCCGGCTCTCCTCCATCTCCTCTCCCCGCTTCGCTCCGCTCTCTCTCTCTCTCTATCTCTATCTCCAATTCGCCGCAAAGAAGAAGTCGAAACGGCCGATCCAAGGATTTAAAGCCCCCTCCCCCCAGATCTGGTGGAGTCGAATCCCAGATAAAACCGCCCTCCAAGAAGCCTATTTGAAGAGAGCGGGGGAGGAGAAGGCGTGTGAGCAAGTTGGGGGAGGAGGTGGAAGCGGCAAAGTAGGCAGCCGCACCAGCGGATGCGGGCTTCCGCCTTCCATGTGACCACCGGGGAGGCGTGATGATAATGACGATGCCTATGTCTCTCTCTCCACCCTCTTTTTTTTCTTTCTTCCCCCTTTTATATATATATAAAAGAAAGCAACGAGAGTGGCATTTAGCCTTTGGGGTTATATAGAGAGAGATATATAGGCTAGATCCAGACCGGGCCTATACAGACAGAGATATATAGAGAGATATATAGGCTAGCCTTTGGGGTTATATAAAAATCTCTCTACATAATTAAAATATAGGTTAAAAATAAATTTTAAGAATATAATAATAAATTTTTTAAATTTTTAAATATAAGTATAATTTATATTTAAATTTAAAAAAATATTTATAATTTATTTATTTATTATTATTATTATATATTTATTTATATTTAAAAATATAAAAAAATAATTAATATAGATGGGATGGAAGCTCGAGCGCCAAAGATTAGAGGTTAAATATATATCTATTTTTTAATATTTTTATTTATTATTATAAAATTTAAAATTATTTTAAAATATTTTTATTTATTTTAAATTTAATTATAGTTATTTTATAAAAAATTATGTTTATCATGAAAAATTTTATATTTATTTTATTTAAAATATTTATTTATTTATTATTATTATTATTATTTTATTGTAGAAGATCAATCCCATCCATAGTGATATTAATGATATATTAATGTTATTATCAATGATGACATTAATGATGATATTAATATAAATAAAATATATTTTTTATATAATAATAATAATAATAATAAATAATAATAATAATAATAATAATAATAATAATAATAATAATAATAGAAAATAAATATAAATTTTAAATAAAATAAATATAATATTTTTTAGAATAAACATAATTTTTTTTAGAACGAATACAAAAGAGTCGTGAATAAATAAAGATGCTCCGAAATCAATATAAATACTATAATGATCAAGAACAAATATATAATCCCTAATCCTTGGTATGCATGAGTTTCTATGGTCCGTTTTATTTGCATTAATAGCTTTTTTTTAAAAAAAGAATTCAAATCCAAATGAATGGAAGACTGCCCATTAACTTATATATATAAATATGTGTGTGCGTGTAACGGATGAAAGGTTACATGTGAGTTTTGAAGATCTGATTTTAATTTTAGAGTAGTCTTTTTGAATTGATTTTTTTTTTTTAATTTTATGGAAATGGTTAAGATTGTATCCTTCACATGAAAGAATGGTTGATCTTCTTTTACAACATTAATCATTGGATTATGCTTTATACAACTTTCAAGACATGATGGACCTCTTCTTTCATCCATAGTACGGATTATGAAGCTAAAATTATGCTTTGAAAGTAATGCAAAATACGATCCAATATTGCACTTAGAAAGTAATGCAAAATGTAACCCAATGATTGATATTATGAAAGAAGATCAATTATTCTACACAAGATGCAATACAAATCCTTGTGGAAATGTGAGTAGAGTGAAAGAATATTGATCTATTGTTGCTAAATCTCAAGTCGATGAGGTCAGACCTTATCTTCCTAAAAGAAAGTAAGGTGAAGGAATCATCAACCAAAGACGAGGTAGAGAGATCCTCGGTTGCAGATGAAGTACCGAAGAAAATGTCTTATAGGTGCTAGAGCTACCTGCATAAGTCCCTGACCAGAAGGTGGTATGCTTCTCCTTGGATGGGGCGGTGTCTCATTTGAGGTGCTCCTTTCTCTATTCACAAGGAGCGTTACTCTTTTGTTTCAACCTAGTAGTCTTGGGGTTTCGATATATACTTCATAAGGTCAATCTCGGCAGTCATCAATAAGACTCCGATGCTTTCAGATGCTGAGAAAGAAGCCTTGAAGTTCATTTTTAACCATATCGCTCCTCTTCTACGTACGCTCCTTTCTGAGGAGATGTTATATAAGATCAACTTCAGCTCGACCAACTTTTAGGTACATATAGATATTTGTCGTTTTGTATTTCACCTTGGTCCTTCCTAACTAGTGATTTTCTACTTTTCAGACATGAAGCCTAAGAAACTAAAAGAGCTGCACTGCTTTGCTAAGAGGAAGAAGCTCTCAAACAGTGCTCCCACCATCAAGTGAGGCCGAACTGAGATGGCCTTGCCTAGCTAGCTGCTAGTTCTCCATGGGTGCCAGCCCATGGTCTAGTTTAGAGGAGGGGGGCATCTTCCTTGGGAGTATTAGCCATTCCCCTCCGATTAGTTGCTCTGGGAGAATAGCTTCCCCCTTCTCTACCTCATCTTTCCTTCGAGGTGCAGTGACCCCTCAGGGCTCTTCACATGGATCTCTCTACCAAGCCGACCATCTGGCTTCGGCCCTATAAAAGTCCCTTGCAGAACCTGGACAGGATGTTTAGGACCAGAGGTCGGGCTCGATGAATAATCGAATTGCCTGTGAACTACTCTAGGCCACCATCCTCCCTACCGATGTCAAGGCGATTAACGTAGAAGGCTTTGGATACCATATTAAGGACTCCTATGACTCCTTTGGGTAAGTTCAAAAAATTCTTTCTTCTTCTCATCCTTTTTCCTCCTCTTCTCTCTCTCTCTCTCTCTCTCTCTCTCTCTCTCTCTCTCTCTCTCTCCTTTTATTTTTTTTACTGAGTCCCGGTCATGAGGTCAGATGAGCGCCTATTTTGTCCTCAATCGGGGCTCTATGCCCCTACCTTAAATTATGAGGAGATGATTGATGGATTGTCGATCTAGCTTGATCTTGGCATGAGACATCTGGCACTAGTTGAGCTACAGTGGCATGCTGCATTCCTTGTACTGTAGCAATCAAGGCCTGCACATGCTAAATGAGGCTATTGAATTAGTCATTAAAGATGATCGATGCAGGCTAAGGAGGTGATGGTACATGGATCGATTTGGATGCAGTAGGTTCCTATTGAGCATCATGAGATTATACGTCTAGGACTGTCAGTCTAGCTCGTTGTTCGATTTATTCAAAATATTTGAATCATGTTTGAGTCGTGTTCAATTCGCTCATTAAATTGTAAAACCAAACACAAACATGATTTTTAAAGTCAATACCTTATTGATACAAACTAGAACAAGCTTTTGTTTGATCATTTTCGGATTGATAAAATAAATAAATAAATTTTATATTATATATATTATATTAATATATTTATTTTTATGAGATTTTTTGCATTCTTTTTAGTATATATACTATATAGTATACATTATTATAGCATTATATATATAAATTTTAATAATTACTATTGGATCGTTGATCCAGCGACTGAAGAAGGTCTTGATTTATCATCGTTGGATCAATGATCCGATGGTGGTGATCAATTAATCTCAGCTTATATATATTCTTATACTCCTTCAATCCCTAACCCTCGTCTCATCCCTTGACTGCTTGACCTTTTTGCCTCTCTTCCCTTTTCCACCAATGGCGCAACTGGCCGAAACCCTAATTCTAGTTTCTCGTTTCATCCTTTGACGGCTCGACCTCTTCGCCTTTCTTTCCTTTTTCCATCGATGATATAGCTGGTTGAAATCCTAATCCCAATATCCTCCGCCTCTCTTCTCTTTTTTGCCGATGGTACAGTTGACCAAAACCCTAATCTCAGCCTTTCTTTTCTTTTTTCACTGATAATGCAGCTGGCCGAAACCCTATTTCTAGTTTTTTCGTCTCTCTTTTCTTTTTCTACTAATAGTGTAGCTGTCTGAAATTCTAATCAAACCCTAAACCTAGTTCTCTTTGCCTCTCTTCCCTTTTTTTGCCGATGGCATAGCTGACTGAAATTTTAATCCCAGTTCTCTCTATCTCTCTTGGGGTTTTTCTACCGATGGCATAGCTGGCTGAAATCCTAATCCCAGTTTCCTCCACTTCTCTTTCGATCTTTCTTTTTTCCACCGACGGTACAGCTGGTATGAATGATATTTATGCATTTTTTTCTTTTTTTGGTGATATTTGTTCATGTTGGTTGCTCTCTCGACGTGGTAGCCACCACGGGGCTTTAGCTACTGTCCTAGTACCCACTGATGGTTGTCGAAGCTGTAGTAGCCCCGATAGCCCAATAAAAGTCGCTTCAGCTAGCGATGGACCTCTCAGTGGCCTTTGCAAATTTTATTTTTAAATTTTATAAAATAAATTACTTTTAAATATTTTGATGTATAGATTCGATTAGAGACTTTTTCTTAAAGTTATCTTTGTAAATTATTGCAATAGTTACTTTGTTTCTTAAAGTGACCTTTGCACTGTCGGATGGCTTCTAAATCTACATGTTATTAGATCCCATATTTTTAAATTGCAAAGTTCTTTGGCATGCTTGTATTTTAATGTTGTTGTGACTATTCGGATGCTGATCTTAAAGGCATGTGTTCATCTTGTGACTATTGGGATGCTAATCGCTCTGCTCATGGGGCTAAATATATCATGGACTACAATTACTGTTGCCTTTGTATTAATTTTTTATTGATTTCAAGGATGCTGGACCTTTCCTTGAAAAGGTAGGCAACGCTATTGCTGATACCTTTATTAGATTTTTCTTTTATATATATTACAGGATATGCATCTTTCGGATTATTTTTGTTGTTAATTTCATGTAGTTTCAAATAACCTATTACTGAAATTTAGGCTCTATGAAGGCTATATAGATCATATTCCATACTTGTTTACATTCTTTTTATGCAACCCAACTTTGTAATTGTAATGTAATAAAGAAGGAAATTCCATTGTTGACCATAAAAATTACCGTATTTGCAAAATAGTTCAAGTTAAGATTTACAATAGAGTTTGACCAACTTGATTTCATCTTATTAATAGTGGCCTTGAATTTTTGATATTTCATAATTTAAATAGCCATATGACATGATAAATCATCTACTAGTTTTAGACGTGTTATAAATCATCTATGGTGGCTTTGATTTTCTGATAGTTCATAATTTTGTAGTTCAAAATTTTCATCAATAATATTTATTGTATGCTTTGTTTCTTCTAAATATGCTATTTATTGTAACAAAAATGTCAAGTGGCCTAATAGTTGGTATGTTCAATGATTCTTGTTATGAAATTGATGATTTTATGTTAAAGAGGTAAACAAAATTTTATTTATTTTAGATTTATTATATCACTTGATAGTTTTCTTGTCTATCTCTTTATTTTTTGATAGCAATATTTTAGATTTTGTACAATGATGAAGCAACCATTTAATCACTAAGTAGTGGACTGTCTGGAGGCATGCTTGCATGCAGTCGTAGCTTCAATTGTTAATAAAATGCTCTTGAGCACAGGGAAGCTTTTAGGTTTTTAGTTACTTATTTTAATTTTTTATAGTTTACTTGATTTTTTTTGATTTATTTGATTGTTTATTTGATTGGTGCAATGATGAGGTAGCCATTTATTTACTCAATAATAGATTGTCTGAAGGCATGCTTGCATGCAGCCGCAACGTCGATTGATGTCTAATGGTCGGTGTGTTCAGTTATTTTTGTTGTGAAATTGATAGTTTGGTGCTGAAGAGGTAAACAAATTTTTGCTTGGTAATTTGTTATGATGTGATTCCTATACTCAGCTATAATTCTTGTTGTGAGTCATTGTAATTTGTAAAATTACTTGAATTGTTATTTCTCTTGAAATCAGTATGATAGTATGTAAAAATTTATAATTATACATTATACTGAGATTTTAAACATAAATAAAAGCTATTTTATTGATTTTTGAGTTCTACTTTTTTATATTACTGTAGACGAGTCGAATTCGAACATAACGAGCTTTCGAGCCAAAATAAAGCCGAATTTAACATAACGAACTCAATCTCGAAAAGAATTTTCTTGGATACATTCGAACTCGAATCAATCTGTTGCTACTAAACCAAGTTGATGAGGTCGAACCTAATCTTCTCAAACGAAAGTGAGGTGAAGGAATCCTTAGCCGAAGATGAGGTGGAAAGATCTTCGGCTAGAGACAAGGTGCTGAAGAAGATGTCTTCCAGATGTTGGAACTGGACTTGCAAAAAATTGCTAACTGAAAAATTTTTCGGTGGGAACCATCCAACCTCAAGTTAGCTGGAATGGGAGAATAGGGAGTGTAGTGGAGTGCTTTGAGGCTTTCGAGAACTTACATGGGATCTCCTTCTCCCTATTTATATAGGGTGAGTAAGAGTGTTGTATGCCGAGAGCACTGGCCATTTTCAAAAAGTGCGCATGGATCGCACTAGTGAGAATCATGGTACGCGTTTATGATGTAGAGCGAGCTAATTGTTGCCATTCTGAGACGTGATCGAATCCTGACAATCAGAGCCAACTTGCCAAATTAGGATGAACTATCGAACTAGGACCATGCTCCTTGGATTTTGCTAGGTCAACCAAATTAGGGTGGGCAGTTAGGACCTTGCTCACCTTGGCCATATCTGAGGACTAGGTCAACCAAGGTCAGGGTGGAGGTCTACTACACAACCAAACCATAAAATTGATATGAACTAATTATTTTGATTTGATTTGATTGGAACTTTTACATTTGGTTTGATTTTTGTTTGAAATTTTCTAGATCCGAATTTATATCACAAAACCTTCAAGTGAACCAGCCCAACATGCTAGTCACAACCAAATAAGTCCAAGCTTAGCTGGACTGCTAGACTTCTAATGATGTTAGTTCTAAAGGAAAAACTATTATCTAAACAATCAATATGAAAATAAATGGAAGATTGCCATTCAACAATTTTGATCTCAATATTTGCAAGTCATCTGATCAATCATTGCCCCTTTATGACTCACCCAATCGAAAATCATCCCATTAAAACCATAGCAGCTACATCTCATAAAGAACCTCCAATCCTTCTTGCTGCTCTTCTCGACATTCTTGTCACCTTCTCGCCTTCGGATCTAGCCCCTCCAAATCTCTACCTTAGCTGTCCTATACTTTTTCTTGTCGATCCCTTTTTACTGCCCTTCTTACCTCCAGACCCATAGCCGTCTTTCTTGCTATTGAGCTCGACCACATGCCTCGACTCAACTACCTCTCCCACTTCCACACCTACTCCCTCGACACCATTGTCTATGAGGATGCCATCAACAAAGATCCTTAAGGTCATCTCTTCTCCTTGGCTGCCCTCCACTAAATCTCTTAGTCATGACTGTCCGCTACAGATTGATGCGCTCTATCATCTCCTTTGACTTCCTCTCATATTCGTGGATGGGCTTAGGTTCATCTCTTTGGCAGAGAGAGAGAGAGCACAATGGAGTGATTAGAGAGGTCATTGACCATCAAATCCTCTGCAAATGGTGAAGCACCTCTTTTCTCCTTTCTTTCCCTCTCTCCCTCTTTCCTCTCTTCCTCATCCAATCCAATAAAATGAATCCAGCTTCAAACATATCTTTAAATCGGTCCGAACCCAACCATGCACATCCTTAAAGAGGGGCACAACCTTCTTTTTTTTGCCCTATAATCTCTCTCTGCATGTGGCCCACTTGAGGCTGATGGATTGATGGATGATGGCCAAATTAAGAAGAAAGCGGTTGGGTATCCTAAAAGCACAAAAAGCCTACGCTCTAGATTCGTTGAGATTGTTTGGCATGATTGATGGCACATGGGATGCATCTCTGGGAACCATTTGGGCATGGACTTTGAAATGAGGTTACACAGATAAAGGTTGTGTTGCCTGAATAGTAAGTACTTATTGTTAATTTTTTTCTTATTCACTTGTTATGTTACATAAAGTTAAATTAGGAGATAATGATTTATGAGAATGCAATGGTAGGTATAATATGCACGGTTACCAACCGGCTCGGTTGATAAAATGGCCTTAAATTATGTGGATGAATTGAGTTTGAATCATAGCTGTACCTTATTAGGGATTGTCACTCTTTTTCTCATTTAAACAAGTTATGTTTATGACTTTTTAATGATGATACTTCCGTATTTGCCAGCGCTGTAAGGAGTTTTGAGCTAGAAATGACAGGTCTAAGATACAAATGAAGTACAGAACTCCACTGCATCTAATTTGCCATATACGGGTTTATTAAAAGGGGTTTCATGATACTTTTTGACATGTTTTTATAAAAATAAATCATTTTTTTCAAGCTATTTAGTATCGATCATGATTTTAAAGGGTCAATTGCAAATTTATTTTAAAAATTTTAGCCATTAAGATAGAATGATTTTAGTTTTATATCTCATTCATTAACCGGTCACAAATTTAATTTTAAAACTTAAGCCATTAAAGTAAAATAATTTCAATTTTATATCTCATTCATTGGTAAATTCAATTTTAAAACTTCAGCAATTAAAGTAGGATGTTTTAAGTTTTATATGTTGCTGATTCATTTTCAAAACTTTAATAGCAGGATAATTTAGTTTTATATCTCATTCATTGACGCACTATAAATTCAATCTTAAGACTTGAGCCACCAGAATGATTTCAGTTTTGCATCTTTAAAATTTCATTTATTGCGGATCACAAGATAAAATATTCATATATTTAAATTTGTTTGGTCGACACGTTCCTCTTTGGTCTATAAATGAAGCAAAGCCAAATCAACAAGAGCTTTAGAAAATTTTCAACTTTAGTTCTTCTTTGTCAGATTATCCATAACTTCCACAATTCTTTTTTATCGATGGTGAAGCGTGCTACATTTTTTGGATAAAGAATGTGCTATTTGAAGGGCTTCTCATCTTATAAATAACGCAAATTTATAAGATACGTGGCTAAATGGCCGAGCTTATAGCATCATAGGGATGGCATGTAGAAATTACCGGTCTGCTGCACCGAAAAATTCTCTCTATGGCACATATCGTCTCGAGAGGGCGAGCTGGTCTATATCTCAACTCCGCCATCTTTTTTAGTTAAAATTATTCTAGCGTAATTTCTGCAAAATTTCAGATAAAACTTTCCTTCTACAACACTGTCAGCCACATTAGATATTCGGAATGTGCTTGTATTAATGGTAAATGGTACGCAAGCTTTTAACTAAATTTGAGTCAACAGCGGACAATTGGATCGAGTCGCATAAGATCCAACCAGAACATTTGAATTGGACGATTATTTGCACGAGAGACTCGGTGCAAACAACTAAAGTTAGATGCGTTCAAGAAGACTTTAGCATTCAGGTGAACGAGTTATTTAGTTCGTGACCGGAATTTGAAGACTAGAGGAAAATATGAATTTGATTTTGGAGGGTGAGGGCATTCCATTTTCTTCTTAAATTAAAATGGGAACGGAATCATCCTCTATCCCAAAAATCAAATAGTTGGAATAAGAGTTACTCCTCCTCATTTTCAACTCTCTTCAACCAAACATACCCTCCCCTCCCCATCAAATAGTTAGAATAAAAATCACTAGTTCTCATTCTGAGGTCCAACTTTTTCCAACCAAATATATTTCTAGCTCGTGCATCCAATGCCATATAGATTAAACTCTGGGCGAGGAAGCCTATTTAACATAAGAATGTTTTAGCTCAACTCCCCAAAGGCTGGAGATCTTGAGAGCATCGAAAAATATACTCAAACAAAAAAAAAAAAAAATCCATCCATGGGCATATTTTCCTTAATTATTTCCTTCTTATTGCGCTCTGCTCGTGTCTTCTAAATACCATTACCTGTTTTCTTAAACTTCCGTCTCTCATACGCTCTCTTTTTTGTCCTTTTCCCAGTGGCATCCATGTTCCATTGTTTCCAAGCTTCGTCGCTACTCTGGTGGGATCTTCTTCAAGATGTACCCTTCTTTTCTTTTTTTCAAACATGGACCACATGCTGCTTTGAAGTGTCTTCCCTCGTATAAGTCGGTGTTCATGTATCTTGCAATTAGGTGGCAAACTTTGGTAATATATTATTTAAGGATGTACTTTAGTTTCAAGTTGCGGTCCACAAATGCTATCAGCAAGGTGCATTGATGTCTAATTCACCACTTTTTGCTCCAATGTGTTGACTGATTCAAGAACCCATGGGTTATATTTGACCAAATCTGTGCTAATTAAACTACCAAATTCGCATTTGAACGCACTGAAGTCTAGACTGCTTTTATCTGTATTACACTTAAATTAGATATTCCAATCAAAGTTATGGTAATGGTGATAACCCCAAATAACGGTCCATCCTCCGCTACTCCGATATATTTTCAATAAAGACTACCATCTGTCCCGTTCAACCATGAAGCAGAGATTTATTTGGGAGATAAAGCAATGATTGTTGTCATGGCTATCAATAACCATTATATTTTATAATGAATAACAGCAGCATATTGGAAAAATAAAGAGTTATTGTTATATGATAATATAATTGCTGTAGGTATGTTTTCTAAAATTATTAATTTATTTAAATAAAAAAATGACGGTGTCAAAGAATTTTGTTACGTAGTGGTTGCTATCTAATGATTGCTATCATATTTTTTTTCTGCGAACCAGGATGCAAGGATGTCAAGGTGAAGGTCAAATTTAAATCTAGCTTAATAGCAACTGGGATCGGGTTGTATTCACCTTCCTTCGCACAAATGGATCACCCACTTCAGAGATCTCCAAACTCCATCATCATCTCCTGCATGCATCTCAAAGCAATCGATGAATAATCTAATAGTGGATTCGTGTGAAGGAATGCGGATCTTTCTTTCGTGCCAAAGATGCACCGAGATTCTACCAACTAAACTAGTTGCCACCTTGCTATTTATCTGTTATTCGTTAGGATATTTTAACATTTAGTCCCTGCATGGATTTGCGTGCGAGAATAAGGGCTTGTTGACCCATGCTCCAATCAGCAGCATCTCTTCTGGTTGAGAGGTATCGGGAGTCAAAAAAAAAAAACGACAGGTCATGTGGACTGGATGTTAAAAAAAAATGGACAAGAAGAGAGTATCGTTGGAGGTCCGGCCCATCAATAAGTATCCCTTTATAAATTATGGCTAAAAACCATATTGTAACCCTATTCAGCAACCACACTTTTGAACCAAACGGTCGCATGCATTAATTTGTTACTCATGGTGTCAGAAGCACCATGGCAACCAGTTGGGGATGTCATCAGGTAGGTTTGGTGAGATTAATAAAAAAAATCGATACTAAGATTGAAACCATTTGGAACAATTTTTGAATAAGAATCATTACCATCATTAAGAAAAAAATAATAAAAAATCATTAATTTTTTTATTTATTGATTTCAAATTTTCTACATGTAAACAGCAAAATTAAAGATGTTATTCCATAATTTTTTTTTTAAAATTTATTTTAAATTCATCATTGAAATCATCTCTATCTAATTTCATTTGAAATTACTCTATTCAGTTTGGAAATGGATAAAGCATTATTCGAATATCTATCTCCATTGATATCCATACGACCAATGACTTGAGAATCAAATAGATGCATCATTCATTTCCTTTCGACACCGGTGATCGACCTACTTCGATCACATCACAAGTGGGTTGAAAGGAATCAATCCCTTGCGAGGTTGGGGAGATAAAACTATTCATGACTACTCCAGCTTTGCATGTGATTTGAATCTTTTTTTTCAAGAGACAACATGTGGTTAATTATGGAATAACAATAATGTCCAGCTTTCATTGAAACCTAGGATAAAGATTTTTTTGCTACTCCAACTAGAAATCATTGCCCAACCGGCCATGAGGTTGCAATTATATATGTAGAAGGTAGGCATCAAATGTTAGGCAAGACTAGAAGAACAAGTGGGCTCGCTGGTGTTTTATGAGTTGAACCTTGAAGTATTTAAATAGTATTGTTGACGCAGAAACTAGTCATCGCCGGAGTTCGTCGGAGTTGAGGTCGATAAAGTCGCCGCTGGAGACCTACAAAATAAAGTCCCATCCGGAGCCGGTGGGAAGTTGGCTCCGGCAAGACCCTTCGATGCTCAAGTTAGTTCCGGCCAACAGGAATGGAGTGCTCGGTAGAGTATAGAGGAAGAGAAAAGAATTTTCAGAACCTGGCATGGGTCTTTTTATAGAGGGAGCTTGCTGTAACCGTCTTGGTTAATGCCGATCGTTATTGCCGATAAATGCCGATCGTTATTGCCGATCGTTATTGCCGATAAATGTCGATCGTTATTGTCGATAAATGCCGATCGTTATTGTCGTATAACCGTAGCGAGATCGCCTGCAGGAATCCATTATAAGAAGTTCGGCCTTCATGAAAGTTCCAAGGAGTCCGGCCTCCGTAGAAGCCCGGCTGTTGGAGAAGTCCGGCTACAGGAAGTCCAACCTCCATAGAAGCTCGACCGCTAAGTGGTTCGGCTAATGCTGACCGTTGAGGAGTTCGGGTTGAAGGAGATCTAAGACGCATCCGCTGAAGCTCTTCCGTGACTATTGGCCGCATCGGGCTGGGCACCGAACTTGACTTTGGCAGGAGCGGGATTTATCCCCAACACTAGCCCCCCCACTCCCGAGTTCGAAACTCGAAGGAAAGGAGTGCAGACAGGATGACTGTCGAAGTTTTCTTTCGGGCCTTGTGTCGATCCATGTCAAAATTCGAGGGAGATTTCATCTCTGGCTAAAGTTGATGCTGAAGTTGAGGCTCTCTAGCCGAGGTTGATTCGGTCACTTGAAAAAAATCCTATCTCTCACCGAGGTTGAAGTCAGGCACTCTTTAACCGAGGTCAGCCCAATCGCTCGGGGGGGACCTTATTTGATCGAGGTTAATAGGGTCGTTCGGAGGAGATCTTATCTCCTCTGGCTGAGGTTGATGTGGGTGCTCGCATTAGGATGAGATCCTCCTCCTGTTCCTAGCGAGCTGTGGGGGTACATTCGGAGTATCGTCCATCTCCCCCCATTTCATCTAAGGTGAACGAGGTCTTCGACTTTGCTCGTGTTAGGACGAGGTCTTCCTCCTGTTCCTAATGGGCTATGGGAGGCACATGTGGATCCGTCGTCCGAGCCTCTCCCCCCATCTCATCCTTTGGTGAACGAGGCCTTCGACTTTGCTCGCGTTAGGATGAGGTCTTCCTCCTGTTCCTAACGGGCTGTGGGGGCACATGCGGACCATCGTCCGAGCCTCTCCCCCCGTCTCGTCCTTTGGTGAACGAGGCCTTCGACTTTGCTCGCGTTAGGACGAGGTCTTCCTCCTGTTCCTAACGGGCTGTGGGGGCACATGCGGACCGTCGTCCGAGCCTCTCCCCCCATCTCGTCTTTGTGAACGAGGCCTTCGACTTTGCTCGCGTTAGGACGAGGTCTTCCTCCTGTTCCTAACGGGCTGTGGGGGCACATGCGGACCGTCGTCCGAGCCTCTCCCCCCTCCCATCTCGTCTAAGGTGAACGAGGCCTTCGACTTTGCTCGCGTTAGGACGAGGTCTTCCTCCTATTCCTAACGGGCTATTTTTACTCAATTTTCTCTTGCCATCCCGTAATCCTTGTGCCAAAAATCAAAAATGCAGAGCAAAAGAATTTTTGAAGGAAATTTACTAATGATACATCCTCAGATTTTCTGAGTTTCATGGCCGGAGAAGCATTATCCCTCCGAGTTTCTTCAGGCGATAAGTTTCGGATCGGATAACTTTCGTCACCTCATACGGACCTTCCCAATTTGGGGCAAGCTTCTCTTGACTCTGAGGCTGAGTGACAGCGGCTCGTCGGAGCACTAAGTCTCCCACTCTGAACGTCTTACTTTTAACCCTGGAGTTGTAGTACCGAGCCACCTTCTATTTATAGGCTGACATTCGGATGCGGGCTTCCTCCCTCTTTTCTTCCAGAAGATCGAGGTTGACTTTGAGATCTTAGGGGTTGTGCTGCTCATTGAAGCCCACGACTCGTGTAGAAGGGAGCTTAAGCTCGACCGGGATAACTGCCTCAGTACCGAAGGCCAAAGCGAAGGGTGTTTCTCCAGTTGGCACCCTCTGAGTAGTTCGGTATGCCCAGAGGACATGGTAGAGTTCGTCCACCCAGGCCTCTTTTTCTTATCGAGTCTCGCTTTGATTTCTTGCAGCAAGGTCCAGTTGGTTATCTCAGCTTCCCCATTAGCCTGCGGATGAGCCATAGAGGTGAAGCGATGAGAGATGTTTAATCCTTCACAGAACTCGACGAACCTAGCCCTGATGAACTGTCGCCCTTGTCGGTTATGAGGGTTCGGGGCAGGCCGAACCGGCAAACTAGTGACTTCCAAACAAAGTCCTGCACCTTGGCCTCGGTAATTTTTGCGAGTGGTTCGGCTTTGACCTACTTGGTGAAGTAGTCAATCGCGACCAGGAGGAACTTCCGTTGTCCCGACGCCGTTGGGAAGGGGCTGAGTATATCCATTTTTCATTGCGCAAACGGCCCGGGTGAATTGAGCGGAGTGAGTTCGGATGCCGATCGCCTATGCACACTGACATTTTTCTGGCAGCAGTCGCACCTCTTTACATATTCCACAGAATCGCGAAATAAGGTCGGTCAGTAGTACCCTTGTCGAAGTAGCTTTTGCGATAAAGATCTTGCTCCTATGTGGCTTCTGCAAAGTCCTTCGTGCACATCCCATAGTGCGAGGTTAGCCTCTGAAGGTCGGAGGCATCTCAACAATGGGAGGGAGTACGACCTTTTATACAGCTTGCCTTCATATAAGACGTAGCGGGAGGCCTAATTCTTGAGCTTCCGAGCTTCTTTTCGGTCATGAGGAAGAACCCCCTCTTTAAGGTAGGCGATCAATGGGTCGATCCAGCTGGGCTCAAATTTTGTCTGTAGGATGTCCTGAGATTTCTCTGTGGTTGGGTACTTTAGAGTTTCCAGAAACACTTCTTTGGGTAGTTCGGTCGGAGCCAAAGTGGCCAGTTTGGAGAGAAAATTGGCTCTCGCATTTTTTGTCCTTGGAATGTGCTGAATGCCAAAACTGCCGAAGGCCGAGGTCAAACTCCTCACCTTCCTAAGGTATCTCGCCATGCCTTCCTCTCGCGCTTCGAAGTTGCCATCAACTTGGCCGACCACTAGTTGGGAATCACTGTAAACTCGAAGCCAATCTACTTTTAGCTCCTTCGCTATCTTTAATCCGGCAATCAGTGCTTCATATTCAGCTTCATTGTTGGTAGTGAAAAACTCGAAGCGCAGCGCATACTCGACGACGACTCCCTCGGGGCTGACCAAGACCAGCCCCGCACCAGCTCCAGCGGAGTTGGATGAACCGTCCACGTGCAGAGCCCAGGAGCCTTCAGAGAGGTCGGCGCTTTCCTCGGGGAAGTTCGGCTGCGATGGTTCGGCTTCGTCAAGGCTCGATCTTGCTTTTGTGTCTGTCTCGCTTGATTCAAGCTCGGCTTCGTCTGGAATGGTGCATTTCAGTATAAAATCTATCAGTATCTGGGCCTTGATTGATGGCCTGAGCCGGTAGTTGATGTCGAACTCTGTGAGCTCGATTGCCCATTTTGCGATTCTTCCGAACGCATCTGCTCGGTGGAGAACTGCTTTTATTGGTTGGTCCGTGAGGACCGTTATGGTGTGCTCCTGAAAGTAAGGTCGGAGCCTCCTGGCAGCAATTACGAGATAGTAAGCCAATTTTTCTATCCTAGAGTATCTGGTCTCCGCGTCCCTTAGGACTCGGCTCACG
>QRFJ01000018.1:1507198-1659281 GCA_006176705.1 Cocos nucifera
TCTTTTTATAGAGGGAGCTTGCTGTAACCGTCTTGGTTAATGCCGATCGTTATTGCCGATAAATGCCGATCGTTATTGCCGATCGTTATTGCCGATAAATGTCGATCGTTATTGTCGATAAATGCCGATCGTTATTGTCGTATAACCGTAGCGAGATCGCCTGCAGGAATCCATTATAAGAAGTTCGGCCTTCATGAAAGTTCCAAGGAGTCCGGCCTCCGTAGAAGCCCGGCTGTTGGAGAAGTCTACAGGAAGTCCAACCTCCATAGAAGCTCGACCGCTAAGTGGTTCGGCTAATGCTGACCGTTGAGGAGTTCGGCTAAGACGCATCCGCTGAAGCTCTTCCGTGACTATTGGCCGCATCGGGCTGGGCACCGAACTTGACTTTGGCAGGAGCGGGATTTATCCCCAACACTAGCCCCCCCACTCCCGAGTTCGAAACTCGAAGGAAAGGAGTGCAGACAGGATGACTGTCGAAGTTTTCTTTCGGGCCTTGTGTCGATCCATGTCAAAATTCGAGGGAGATTTCATCTCTGGCTAAAGTTGATGCTGAAGTTGAGGCTCTCTAGCCGAGGTTGATTCGGTCACTTGAAAAAAATCCTATCTCTCACCGAGGTTGAAGTCAGCACTCTTTAACCGAGGTCAGCCCAATCGCTCGGGGGGGACCTTATTTGATCGAGGTTAATAGGGTCGTTCGGAGGAGATCTTATCTCCTCTGGCTGAGGTTGATGTGGGTGCTCGCATTAGGATGAGATCCTCCTCCTGTTCCTAGCGAGCTGTGGGGGTACATTCGGAGTATCGTCCATCTCCCCCCATTTCATCTAAGGTGAACGAGGTCTTCGACTTTGCTCGTGTTAGGACGAGGTCTTCCTCCTGTTCCTAATGGGCTATGGGAGCACATGTGGATCATCGTCCGAGCCTCTTCCTCCATCTCATCCTTTGTGAACGAGGCCTTCGACTTTGCTCGCGTTAGGATGAGGTCTTCCTCCTGTTCCTAACGGGCTGTGGGGGCACATGCGGACCGTCGTCCGAGCCTCTCCCCCCGTCTCGTCCTTTGTGAACGAGGCCTTCGACTTTGCTCGCGTTAGGACGAGGTCTTCCTCCTGTTCCTAACGGGCTGTGGGGGCACATGCGGACCATCGTCCGAGCCTCTCCCCCCATCTCGTTCTTTGTGAACGAGGCCTTCGACTTTGCTCGCGTTAGGACGAGGTCTTCCTCCTGTTCCTAACGGGCTGTGGGGGCACATGCGGACCGTCGTCCGAGCCTCTCCCTCCCATCTCGTCTAAGGTGAACGAGGCCTTCGACTTTGCTCGCGTTAGGACGAGGTCTTCCTCCTATTCCTAACGGGCTATTTTTACTCAATTTTCTCTTGCCATCCCGTAATCCTTGTGCCAAAAATCAAAAATGCAGAGCAAAAGAATTTTTGAAGGAAATTTACTAATGATACATCCTCAGATTTTCTGAGTTTCATGGCCGGAGAAGCATTATCCCTCCGAGTTTCTTCAGGCGATAAGTTTTCGGATCGGATACGACTTTCGTCACCTCATACGGACCTTCCCAATTTGGGGCAAGCTTCTCTTGACTCTGAGGCTGAGTGACAGCGGCTCGTCGGAGCACTAAGTCCTCCCACTCTGAACGTCTTACTTTTAACCCTGGAGTTGTAGTACCGAGCCACCTTCCTATTTATAGGCTGACATCCGGATGCGGGCTTCCTCCCTCTTTTCTTCCAGAAGATCGAGGTTGACTTTGAGGATCTTAGGGGTTGTGCTGCTCATTGAAGCCCACGACTCGTGTAGAAGGGAGCTTAAGCTCGACCGGGATAACTGCCTCAGTACCGAAGGCCAAAGCGAAAGGGTGTTTCTCCAGTTGGCACCCTCTGAGTAGTTCGGTATGCCCAGAGGACATGGTAGAGTTCGTCCACCCAGGCCTCTTTTTCCTTATCGAGTCTCGCTTTGATTTCTTGCAGCAAGGTCCAGTTGGTTATCTCAGCTTCCCCATTAGCCTGCGGATGAGCCATAGAGGTGAAGCGATGGAGAGATGTTTAATCCTTCACAGAACTCGACGAACCTAGCCCTGATGAACTGTCGCCCTTGTCGGTTATGAGGGTTCGGGGCAGGCCGAACCGGCAAACTAGTGACTTCCAAACAAAGTCCTGCACCTTGGCCTCGGTAATTTTTGCGAGTGGTTCGGCTTTGACCCTACTTGGTGAAAGTAGTCAATCGCGACCAGGAGGAACTTCCGTTGTCCCGACGCCGTTGGGAAGGGGCTGAGTATATCCATTTTTCATTGCGCAAACGGCCCGGGTGAATTGAGCGGAGTGAGTTCGGATGCCGATCGCCTATGCACACTGGACATTTTTCTGGCAGCAGTCGCACCTCTTTACATATTCCACAGAATCGCGAAATAAGGTCGGTCAGTAGTACCCTTGTCGAAGTAGCTTTTGCGATAAAGATCTTGCTCCTATGTGGCTTCTGCAAAGTCCTTCGTGCACATCCCATAGTGCGAGGTTAGCCTCTGAAGGTCGGAGGCATCTCAACAATGGGAGGGAGTACGACCTTTTATACAGCTTGCCTTCATATAAGACGTAGCGGGAGGCCTAATTCTTGAGCTTCCGAGCTTCTTTTCGGTCATGAGGAAGAACCCCCTCTTTAAGGTAGGCGATCAATGGGTCGATCCAGCTGGGCTCAAATTTTGTCTGTAGGATGTCCTGAGATTTCTCTGTGGTTGGGTACTTTAGAGTTTCCAGAAACACTTCTTTGGGTAGTTCGGTCGGAGCCAAAGTGGCCAGTTTGGAGAGAAAATTGGCTCTCGCATTTTTTGTCCTTGGGAATGTGCTGAATGCCAAAACTGCCGAAGGCCGGAGGTCAAACTCCTCACCTTCCTAAGGTATCTCGCCATGCCTTCCTCTCGCGCTTCGAAGTTGCCATCAACTTGGCCGACCACTAGTTGGGAATCACTGTAAACTCGAAGCCAATCTACTTTTAGCTCCTTCGCTATCTTTAATCCGGCAATCAGTGCTTCATATTCAGCTTCATTGTTGGTAGTGAAAAACTCGAAGCGCAGCGCATACTCGACGACGACTCCCTCGGGGCTGACCAAGACCAGCCCCGCACCAGCTCCAGCGGAGTTGGATGAACCGTCCACGTGCAGAGCCCAGGAGCCTTCAGAGAGGTCGGCGCTTTCCTCGGGGAAGTTCGGCTGCGATGGTTCGGCTTCGTCAAGGCTCGATCTTGCTTTTGTGTCTGTCTCGCTTGATTCAAGCTCGGCTTCGTCTGGAATGGTGCATTTCAGTATAAAATCTATCAGTATCTGGGCCTTGATTGATGAGCCGGTAGTTGATGTCGAACTCTGTGAGCTCGATTGCCCATTTTGCGATTCTTCCGAACGCATCTGCTCGGTGGAGAACTGCTTTTATTGGTTGGTCCGTGAGGACCGTTATGGTGTGCTCCTGAAAGTAAGGTCGGAGCCTCCTGGCAGCAATTACGAGATAGTAAGCCAATTTTTCTATCCTAGAGTATCTGGTCTCCGCGTCCCTTAGGACTCGGCTCACGTAGTAGATCGGTCGTTGCGTCTTTGCTTCTTCCGTAACGAGAACTGCTGCCAGGGCCACCGAGGAGACAGCTAGATACATGAACAATTCTTCCCCAGGTTCAGATTTTGCCAGCAGCGAGGGCGTGCTGAGGTAGTTTTTGAGCTCCTCGAATGCTTATTGACACTCCACCGTCCAGCTGAAGTCCTTTGGTCGTCTGAGAACCTCGAAGAAGGGCATGCAACGTTCAGCCGACCTTGAGACGAAGCGATTTAGGGACGCCACCTTCCCGGCCAGGTGCTGAACTTTCTTGATCATCTTTGGAGTGGTCATTTCCCGAATAGCTCAGATTTTCTGGGGTTTACCTCGATTCCACGTCTCGACACCATGAACCCAAGAAATTTTCTGAAGGTTATGCCAAAGGCACATTTGGTTGGGTTCAGCTTCATCTTGTGCTTCCTGAGTGCACCGAAGGTCTCTTCAAGGTCGGCCAGATGGTCTGCTGAAGCTCGACTTTTGATGAGCATGTCATCTACGTACACCTCCATGTTGCGACCGATCTGCTCCTTGAAAATTTTATTGACCAAATGCTGGTATGTTGCCCCTACGTTCTTGAGTCCAAAAGGCATGACCTTGTAACAATAAAGACCTCGGTTAGTAATGAAGGCGGTCTTTTCTTCGTCTTCAGGCGCCATGCGTATCTGGTTATAACCAGAAAAGACGTCCATAAAGGTGAGGAACTCATGACCCGAGGTTGCATCCACCAACTGATCTATCCTGGGCAGGGGGTAACTATCCTTTGGACAAGCCTTGTTCAGCTTTTTGAAGTTGACGCACATCCTCCACTTATTATTTATTTTCTTGACAAGAATCACGTTCGAAACCCAGGTCGGATAGTTAACTTTCCGGATTAGTCCGGCTTTGAGGAGTTTATCTACTTCTTCAGCGATCGCTTTTTGCCTCTCCGGGGCATGTTGGCGTAGCTTTTCTCTTACCGACCGGTGTTTCGGATCGACGACCAGCCGATGTTCCATGACCTCAGTGTCGATTCCTGGCATATCCGCTGGGGTCCAAGCAAAGACGTCCGCGTTCCTTCTGAGGAAAGCGACGAGCTGCTCCCGAATCTCGACCGCCAGGTTGGAGCCGATCTGCACCATATGCTCCGAGCTTGCGTCAGTCAAAGACACAGAGATGAGGTCCTCTGCAGGCTCACCTCGTTCTTCAGTGAGGTCATCACGGACGTCCAGTCCATCAACAAGACAGGAGTCAGGCTGATCTTCCTTATACAAGGCGATCGAGTAACAATACCTCGCTAGAGCCTGGTCTCCTCTGACTTCTCCAACCCCATGGCTCATAGGGAACTTCATCTTCAAGTAATAAGTCGATACTACCGTCCGGAGTGCATTTAAACTAGGTCGGCCAAGAATCGCATTATAGGCGGACGGGGTCTTTACGACTAGGAAGTCGACCCGAGCTTTGGCTAGCTTTGGGCGCTACCCTACTGCTACGGTCAAAGTTATTATACCTTCGACTGGTACGATGTTGCCAACAAATTCTACCAACGGAGAATTCATCGGCCCCAATCGATCGTCAGATAGGGACATTTTTGAGAAGGCATCATAAAACAACACATCAGCTGAGCTTTCATTATCTACCAGAATGCGACGTACATCGTAGTCAGCAATATTCAACGAAACTATAACCACGTTATTATGCGGAAATTGGATTTCCTGACCGTCCTCCTCGGTGAAGGCTACAGGCTCCATGATCCTCCGTTTCTTCATCGATCCTTCGAACCTGCTGGTTTTCCTTTGCTGAGGTCCTCCTAAGATAGTATTGATGACGCCAAGGGGCGGCTGATCTTCTGATTGATTTTTTTCACTTGGCGGTAGCGCTCTCGGCCGATCTTCCCTCTCCTCAGGCCGTCTTTGAGAAAATCGGCTTAGTCTGCCTCGTCTGACGAGCTCTTCGATCTCGTCCTGGAGTTGAATGCACTTCTCAATGTTATGACCGTGGTCGCGATGGTAAAGGCAGAACTTGTTGGGATTGCACTTGTTAGGATGGGAACGCATTCTCTCTGATCTTGAAAGTCATTCTCGGATCTCCATCAGAACTTGAGTCTTCGGGATGTTAAGGGGGGGTGTAGTTGTGAAATCGTCATCGTCGGGGAGAACTTCGGCGCTGAGGAGAATCTCGGTGCGTCCTTCTGTCAGGGCTTCCCCGCTTTCGAGCTTGAGGAGGAGTCCGAGCTCGCTCGCGATCAGGGAGAGTTCAGGAACGCGGCCGAGCTTCAGCCCGCTTCCTTTCTTCGACGGATCTATCTAACCTGCCGATTAGCCGCTTGCCGTCGACTTCGCCGTCCTTAGCTTCGAAGGCCTCCTCTGTTCGGGCATAACTTTCAGCCTGAGCCAGCATGTCGGCAAAGTCCCTGGGATGCTTTTTTTTTCAGGAAGAACAATAGGTCATTCTTCTGAAGGCCGCTTTTCCGCTTTTGAGAGCGGCCATGGCGACCGACTGGTCCAGGTCCCGGACCTCTAGCGCAGCAGTATTAAACCAGGAAATGAAAGTCCGAATGGATTCTCCCTCTTTCTGCCTGATGGCTATTAGGGAGTCCAAACTTCGGCGTGAACGCCAACTACTGACGAAGTGGACCGCGAATTATTGACTCATTTGGTCGAACGACAGGATGGTACTCAGCTTGAGCGCCGAGTACCAGTTTCTGACGGCTCCTTTAAGGGTAGAGGGGAAAGCCTGGCACAGGATGGCGTCTGACGCGCCATGGAGCAACATCTTCCTCCGGAAGGCTTCGAAGTGGTCGATTGGGTCGATGGTCTCATCATAGCTCTCGAACTGTGGGAGCTTGAAGTTTGGCGGGATCGGTTCCTGCATGATTTTCTACGAAAAAGGAGGGTCGGTTCGGATCTCATTACCGTATGAGGAGGAAGCGTGGCGAAGTTCTTCGATTCGTCGATTCATTTCTAAGAGCCTTCGATCCAGAAGATCTTCACGGTCTCTTATCTCCAAAATCTTCCTACTGAATGGGTGCAAAGCTTCTCCCTGGGACGAGCTACGATTCGAACAAGGGCTCTCCTTCCGTTGCCTTCCTTTTCCGGGGATTGGAGGTCGAGTAGCCCATGTCGATTGCCTCTGGACTGGATCACACGGCTCTGGAGAATCCTGCGTCAGTTGAACTGGTACGGTGGCTTGCTAGTGCATGGCCTGCACCGCCTGAACTGCCTCAGTGAGGCCACGAACCTGCTGGACGAGCAGGTTGAACTGTTCAACGTCTACCGCGGCCACAGACTGATCCTGTACCGTTGGGGCTGGAGCGGTAGCAGACGGATCCGGATGGGATCGGGCCGCAGAGGTCGCCGATCGTCGGGCTATAGAATGAGCCTAGGTCATCGGAGCTCGAGCAGGAGCGGACGGACTCGAACGGGATCGGGCTGCGGAGGCCGTCGATCTCTGGGTGGAGGCTCTCCTGGGGGGCATCTTTTCTCTTTGGAAGGGAATTTGAATTAAGAGAAAAAGAGATTTCTCAAGCACTCCTTTAAGAACAAAGGAACTCCGGCTTCCTTTAAGAGAGGAATCTTTGCCGGTGCCCCTTCTTCTAGCGCCAATCTGTTGACGCAGAAACTAGTCATCGTCGGAGTTCGCCGGAGTTGAGGTCGATGAAGTCGCCACCGGGGACCTACAAAATAAAGTCCCGTTCGGAGCCGGTGGGGAGTTGGCTCCGGCAAGACCCTCCGACGCTCAAGTTAGTTTCGGTCAACAGGAATGGAGTGCTCGGTAGAGTATAGAGGAAGAGAAAAGAATTTTCAGAACCTGGCGTAAGTGTATTCGGAGGGTCCTTTTATAGAGGGAGCTTGCTGTAACCGTCTTGGTTAATGCCAATCGTTATTGCCGATAAATGTCGATCGTTATTGCCGATAAATGCCGGTCATTATTGTCGATAAATGTCGATCGTTATTGTCGATAAATGTCGATCGTTATTATCGTGTAACTGTAGCAAGATCGTCTGCAGGAATCCATCATAAGAAGTTCGGCCTTCATGGAAGTTCCAAGGAGTTCGGCCTCCATAGAAGTCCGACTGCTGGAGAAGTCCGCAGGGAGTCCAGCCTCCATAGAAGCTCGGCCGCTAAGTGGTTCGGCTAAGGCTAACCGCTGAGGAGTTCGGCCGCTAAGAGTCCGAAGCTCGGCAGCTGGAGAGTTCAGTCGGTTGAAGGAGATCGGCTGAGGCACGGTCGCTGAGGAGTTCGGTCAGGTGTAGGAGTTCGGCTAAGACGCGTCTGCTGAAGCTCTTCCGTGACTATTGGCTGCATCGGGCTGGGCACCGAACTTGACTTTGGCAGGAGTGGGGTTTATCCCCAACAAGTATATATAACCATAGTTCTTGGGATAGATTAGTACATTAGCGAAGCTATTAGAAGATTTTTAGTAGAAAAGGTCTCCACTATTTATCATTTGCTCTTCTTTTTTCAACTAAACCGTGGGAGAGAACTTAGCCAAAACATGGAAAAGAATTTACTAACTCAACTGGTTGACGCATTCGTCATAACTGATATTAGATCACAAGAAATGTTATGCAAAATAAACCATTTTATATAGGGTTTCATTGATTTTGGTTGCCTGCAACATCAAAGATTGGCTTCACCTCATATTCTCCTACAATTATATTCCTGTTTGCATACTTATTTTATTCTATGATACCTGGTACTACCGTGGATTAATTGACAGCTTTGGACCCGCAGGGGCTAATGCCCCATTTTGGCCCACGAATGATGGCCCAAATATGACTTATTCCTCCTCATTGTTTCGTCACTACATTGCCGGGCTTGGGCCACCAACAAGCATGCTAGTTGGTTGTCGAATTGCTAAGTCCACATAGGAAAATATTTTGCTCATCATTGATGGTGAGACTTCATGCTCATCGTCCATGGTAATTGACTTACATGCGGAGCTAACCAGAAAGATTTTTTTTTTTCTTTTTTAGCATCATGCTTTTTTTTGTTTCAGCTCTGCGTGTGAGCTAATCACCGTAGGTAGTGAGCACAAAGCCTCACTGCCTATGATGAGCAAAGTATTTTCTATCTACATTTTGTTATCTTCTTCATCCATTATCGAACACTATGATGTATGGACTGGTTGGAAAATTTTGTGAGTCAGCCATATATCTATAAAATATATGAATTTTTGTTTGAAAATTGTTGTGATTTTGCTGCCTTCTAACCACTACATTTGGTGGATTAACCACTGCCTTCTTGGATCAGGATCCTCTAGGGTGCATAGGCCACACTATAAAGTATTATGCATCCCTAAATGTCTACTCTTGGAAGATGATAGCCATGCATGATATGGTACGTCAAGTTTGAGTTGTATCTTTTGCATGAAAGAATGATTGATCTTCTTTTACAACCTCAACTATTGGACCGTATTTTGTATACTTTTCAAAGCATGGCAAATCTCTTCCATCCATCCATCCATCACACAAATCATGAAGCTCATATTATGCTTTAAAAAGTATGCAAAGTGCAATCCACCGATTGAGGTCGTGAAAAAAATCAATCATTCTTTCATGTAAAAGATACGATCCGAGTCCTTGATCGCCATCCATCTCTTGATGATGGTCATCTACGGCTGCATATTACTTTGCCAAGCCACCCATGCACCTCAAAGGATCCTTGATGACATTTGCCCAAATTGCCACATAGGGAAGAGTCACTTTAGCACTAATTTTTGGGGATGGAGACATTTGTGGGACTTTGAGAACTGAAATGAATCCATAGTTAAGGCATTGTCAAGATAAGAACCGAAATGAAGCAATTATGAGACCCGCTTATTCTCAAAAAGTTGAAGAAAAGAATCTTTTATTTCCATCTTTTTCCCCTCAAGGTTGCAAGGATGACAACTGATCATGACACTCCAAAGGGATTCTTACCTTACCTCGACAACAATGTCCATTCTGGTTCAATAGGAACCATCCTTGGCACAACAGGCACACAGATGATACCCTAGATTCAACCAACTGCATGCCTCAGTAGGTTTAATAATTCATGCAATAATGCAATTGGTTAATGGGGCCTCATGGTGGAAGAGTGAGCGGTCCTAGAAGTGATGAGGAACGTAAGTGGTTTGGGCATAGAAAGGACCATCAAGGAAAGCGATTTCCTCATCCTAGCAGCCATTTCTTAGGCGTTAGTGAAATCCTTGGTGCTCTCTAGTGAAAGGCATCATAATGCTTGTCAAATCTTTCGCTGCACGGAATAAGATGGTCGATTGAATTCGATCCAATATAATTACTAGACCCAATGTTAACTATTTGGTTGCTGTGGATAGATTTGGATAGGATTCAGAGGCGAAATCTATCATAAATAGTACATCAAATTTTTGAAAATCATGCAATGCTGATTGAAATAATTATTTTTTAAAAAATATTAAATAACCTTTCGAGTTCTATCAGCGTGGTGATTGGTGACCTCTTAAGGAGAGTTATGCTCCTGATGATCGGGCTCAAATTTTATTATTTGAGTTCAGAAATAGATTGATCGGGTCAAAAAAAAATTTTGAAAAAGATTTGATTGAATATATCCTATAGAAAAAATTCAGTAGAATAATAGAAGATAAAATTAATATACGAATCGATATTATCTTTTATAAAATTTTAAATTTATTCCTACTAGTCATATTTATTAAAAAAATAAGTACAATCTATTTAATCTAAATAAAGAATCCGATCCAACTTATATAGGAATAAGCCTTATTTTTATAACTATGACTATATATCTCATTAATGAAAAAAAAGAAAGAATGTAAATATCTTACTTTCGCCAAGTATCCTTCAGATGCAACCCAAGTTGCTTCAATCTTCCAAAGGATATGGTGACAAAAGGAAAATACCAATCTAGGCACAAATTTTTGTGATGGAAAAAACGAAGGTTTTGTGCCCAAGACACCTAGTGAAGTTGCCGTATAGCACATTTTATGCTGTTCAGACCGAGGGTTTGTTTTGAAAACAATACAACTGCTATGCTTATAGCTTAAGCAAATTAATAGTACATGCATGAACCTATGATTGGTGTAGGGTTCCAAGCACCTCTGTTTGGTATTACAAAAAAAAAAAAAAAAAAACATCCTTGTTTGGTTTGCTTAAGCAAATTAATAGTATATGACATGAAGCCTTGCATGAATTGTTATACTGAAGGTATCTCCTCAAAGCAATGACCCAACTAGGACCGGATAAGATTGTAAATGAATCGAGCAGCTCTGGCTCGATCTTTCCTCATTCAAGCACGACTCAGCTGAAAAGTAAGTTGAGCTAAAACCTCTTTTGATGCTTGGCTCTATAAATAAACCAGGCCTAAGACTAATGAGCTTCAACCACATTAGTCACCTGTAAATTTTAATTAAAGATTAGGAAAGTTTATAAACATAGAAGAAAGACGGTAGAGAAGTATTAGGGATAAATTCATACCTACCGAAGTTCGGCTAAGACTCTGACTTTTGATCAGTTCCGTCCGATTGCAACTATGGCAATTGAACCTCAACCTGCAGAAGTATTCGAACTCTGAATCATTTTGAGATGGCTGACCTTCGACACTGCAGTCAGATAATCTGATTGGCTGGAAAGATCGATTTTGGATTCAATGGAGCATTGCGAATTTCTTCTCCAAACGAACTCGAATAGTTAATACTTCTACCCTATAGAATCGGCTAAATCCCCGGCTCGTGCGCATCTCATTGAGCCGATCTTCTTCCACGGAACTTCTCCAGCAGTAGAACTTCTTCCAAACTACCCCCAGACAAACTTCAGTGCTTTTTCATTATTCACCGGTGAGCAACCCTGAGAATGGCCGAACCTCAAAGGAACAACATAGGCGCCAATATTTCAGTTGTACTTGCTTGTTATGGCCATCGATCAATACTTGATCCAGGCGAATCCCTCGCAGTCAGACTCCTTTTGATTGGACATCTTCCAGGCCTTTTCACCGATTGAACCCCTGTCGGACTTCTCTTCCGACCGAATTCCTTCCAGCCGCCTGAAAGGACCATGGCGTACACCTTCAACATAGTGAATAAAAGCTAATGCATGGTCAATCTTGAGAACCTCCGAACTCCTCCAGAACAATAATGTTCAAGAGCCCTTCATCGTCTGCAACCATCTCGTTCGAACTTCAGTTGTTAGGTCCATAACAGATTAGCATGTCATGACAATGGATACCATCCTTCATAACAAACTCCACGTGGCCCCGAATGACCCACTATTAAGTGATTGCGACGGTCACTATTAGTTTATTACAGACTCTGGGACTATAAAAGAGATCCTTTAGATACGTTTTTTTTAGGCTCTCTTCTTCTTTTTAAAACTCTACAACTTTCTTGACTGAGCACTCCATTTTTGTTGACCGAAAGAGCTGACTTGATCATCGGAGGATCTTGTCAAAGCCACCACCCCAGGCTCTAAGCGAGACTTATTTTGCAGGTCATCGACGACGGTCCTATCTTCTCTGACTCCAGCACTTCTTCGGTGACAATCAGATTTCGCACCAATAGGATTGGCGTTAAAAAAAGGGCTTTCTCTGCCTTTTGAAGTTTTCTTGCTCTTAAAGGAGTGCTCAACAAAGATCTCTACTTCTTCTCCTTCAGAGTCCTTCTTTTCGAAAAAGATGCCTCCCAGAAAAGCTTTAATCCGATGGTCACGACCTCTACGGTCAGATCCCATCCAGATTTGCCCACTCCTATTTCATCTCCAGCAACTCAAGCTCCACCTATAGTAATGGTGGATGCGAAGCAGTTCAACCTGCTAGTCCAGCAGGTTCGTAGCCTCACGGAAGCAGTATAGGCCATACGGTAGCAGCAGCCTCCGACATCAATTAGGCTGGAGCAGGCTTCTCCAAAGCCACATGATCCGATCTAGGGATGGCCGACTCGAGCTAGTCAATCGGTGACCTCCGAAAAAGAAAAGCAGAGGGCCGAGAGCCCCTACACTGATCATGACTCAACACTTGGGGGAACTTTGCCCTCGTTCAGTCAGAAGACCTTGGAGACCCACGATCGAGAGGATCTTCTGGACCAAAAACTATAAGAGATTAACCGATGGATCGAGGAACTCCACCATGCTCCCTCCTTCCATGGTAATGATATCTGTACTGACTCTCTTTTCTCTCACCACATCATGCAGGAACCTATCTCATCGAACTTCAAGCTCTCTCAATTCGAGAGCTATGACGGGACTATCGATCCAGTCGACCACCTGGAAGCCTTCCAGATGATGATGCTACTCCATGACATACCAGACGCCATCCTTTGTCGAGCCTTTTCGTCCACTTTGAAGGGAGCAGTTAGAAATTGATATTCTATCCTTAAGCTGAATACCATTTTTTTCTTTGATCAAATGAGCCACCAGTTCGTGGCTCATTTCATCAGCAGTCGATGCCCCCATCGAGGTTCCGACTCTCTCATGAATATCAAGCAGCAAGAGAGAGAATTCATCCGAGTTTATGTCAACCGCTTCAATGTAGCTGCCTTAGAAGTCGGGAATCTAGACCAATCTATTGCTATGGCCGCACTAAAAGATGGCCTTCGAAGAACAACCTGCTGTTCTCTCTAGAGAAGAAGTATCCCAGAAATTTTACTGATATGTTAGCTCGAGCTGAAGGCTATGCCCGAGCAGAAGAGGCCTTCAAGGCCAAAGATAATAAAGCCATAGAAGAACAATAAATGGGTGAGTCAAATAGGTCCGCATGTGAAGAGAAGCCGAACGAGGTTTGACCGCGCTCTTGAACTCCTCCTGAGTGCAAGCGAGTCTGAACCCCTCTCCGGGCTTGAAAGTAGGGAAGCCCTGATAGAAGGGCACGACGGGGCTCCCCCCTTCGAAGGTTTCACAACTATGACCCCCTTAATGCTCCAAAAATATAAGTACTGATGGAGATCAAGGAGCAACTGCCTAGACCGAAGAGGATGCGCTCTCACCCCAGTAAGCGTAATTCCAATAAGTACTGTCTCTATCATCATGATCACGATCATGATACAGAAGAATGTATCCAGCTCTAAGACGAGATCGAAGAACTCATCAGGCGAGGCAGGCTCGATCGATTCCTGCGGTGTCAGCCCGAAGAAAGAAAGGATCGACCAAGGGCACTATCACAACCTGAGCTGTTGAGGGGGGAGGAGCGACAGACAGATCGATCACCTCTCGGCATCATCAACACCATCTCTAGGGGATCTTGATGAGAGGAGGCTAGCGGACCAGCAGAGCTCGAGAAGAGGTGGAGAACTGAGAAGTCCATCACTTTTACCAACGAGGATGCCTAAGGAGTTCAATTTTTGTATAATGACGTGGTTGTAATTACTTTAAATATCATAGACTATGATGTACATCGCATCCTTGTTGATAATAAAAGTTCAATAGATATCTTATTTTATAATATTTTCTCCAAAATGTCTATACCTGATGGTCGGTTGGGGTCGATGAACTCTCCATTAGTGGGCTTTATCGGTGATGCGATACCGGTTGAGGGCATAATAACTTTGGTTGTGGCTGCAGGACAATATCTAAGGTAGTCCAGGACACAGGTGGATTTTCTGAAAGTAAAAATCCCATCGGCTTATAACGCGATCCTCAGTCAACCTGGTCTAAACGCACTTCAGACAGTAGTGTCAACATATTATTTGAAGGTAAAGTTTCCAACAAGCTATGGGATCGAAGAGATCAGAGGAGACTAGACCTTGGCGAGGCACTCTTACTCCATGGCCCTACACAAAAATACCCAGCCCGATCTTTACCCTGTTGATGGACTGGATG
Organism: Cocos nucifera; assembly: GCA_006176705.1. Classification (NCBI taxonomy): domain Eukaryota; kingdom Viridiplantae; phylum Streptophyta; class Magnoliopsida; order Arecales; family Arecaceae; genus Cocos; species Cocos nucifera. Next base: position 1,521,529 of record QRFJ01000018.1, read on the forward strand.
TCCGCAACGACCTTACGGAGGAGTGGGGAGAGCCTATAGAAGATCTCATTTCCATCCCATTAAACGATGAAAATGCGGAGCACACTATGCAGATTGGCTCCAACTTTGGGGATGAGGTCCGAGAGCAACTCATTACTTTCCTTCGAAGAAACACGGACGTCTTGGCCTGGGTCCCAATGGATATGTCGGAGATTGATGCTGAGGTCATGGAACATCAACTAGCTGTTGATCCCAAGTATCGGCCAGTAAAAGAGAAGATGCGTGGTCACGCTTCGGAGAGGCAGAAAGTAATTGTAGGAGTTGACAAGCTGTTCAAGACTGGATTTATCTAGAAAGTTAACTATCTGAGCTAGGTCTCAAATGTGGTGCTCGTCAAAAAAGATGAATGGCAAGTGAAGGATGTGTATAGACTTTAAAAAGCCGATCAAAGCTTGCCCAAAGGATAGCTATCCCCTGTCCAGGATTGATCAATTGATGGATGCAACCTTGAGCCACGAGCTTCTTACCTTCATAGATGCCTTTTTTGGCTATGACCAAATTTGGATGGTGCCAGAGGATGAAGAGAAAATTAGTTTTGTTACTAACCGTGGTCTCACTATTATAGAGTTATGCCTTTCAAACTCAAGAATGTAAGGACAACATACCAGCACCTGGTCAACAAAATCTTTAAAAAGTAGATCGATCGAAACATGGAGGTGTATATGGATGATATGCTCGTCAAGAGTCGAGCTTTAATAAATTACATCACCGACCTCGAAGAGACTTTCAATATACTTAAAAAGTACAAGATAAAGCTGAATCCGATCAAGTGCGCCTTCGGTGTGACTTCGAAAAAGTTTTTGAAATTTATGGTATTGAGGTGCTGGATTGAGGCGAATCTAGAGAAATTTTAGACTATTCAAAAGATAACCACTCCAAAAATAATTAAAGAAGTTCAGCACCTGACTAGAAAAGTGGCATTCCTAAATCGCTTCATCTCGAGATCGATCAAATGATATATGTCCTTCTTTCAAGTTCTCAAGCAACCAAAGAGCTTTTGCTGAACGACGAAATGCCAATAGGCATTCGAAGAGCTTAAAAACTACCTCAGCCCATCCACATTACTGGCAAAGCTTGAGCCAAAAAAAAATTATTCTTGTATCTAGCAGTCTCCCCAGCTGCCCTAGCAGTAGTCCTGATCAAGAAGGAAATAAAAATGTAGCGACCGATCTACTACATAAGTCGAGTCTTGAGAGATATAGAGATCAGATACTCTAAGCTAGAAAAATTGACTTACTCTCTTCTAATTGCTGTCAGGAGACTCCAACCTTACTTTCAGGGGCACACTATAACTGTCCTCATGGATCAACTAATTAAAGCAGTTCTTCATCGAACGGATGCCTCCGGAAGAATCATAAAATGGATAATTGAGCTTATAAAATTTGACATCAACTATCGACCTCAGTTGTCGATCAAAGCTTAGATATTAGCAAATTTTATAGTAGAATGCATCATTCTAGATAAAGCCGAGCTTGAACAGAACAAAATCGGCATGCCGTGGTTGCAACCGAGTCCCTCCAAAGAGAGTGCCAACCTTTTTGAAGGTTTTTTAGTCCTGTACGTGGATGGTTCATCCAATGCTGCTGGATCAGGCGTGGGATTGATCCTGGTTAACCCCGAGAGAGTCATCGTCGAATATGCACTATGCTTCAAATTTTCTGCAACTAATAATGGGATCGAATATGAAGCTCTGATCGCTGGATTGAAAATAGCAAAAGAGTTAGACATAGATCGGCTCTAAGTTTTCAGTGATTCTCAACTGATGGTCGAACAGGTTAGCGACAGCTATGAAGTCCGGAAGGAAAGCATGATGAAATATCTTGAGAAAGTAAAGAACTTGACTTCGGCCTTCAATAGTTTTAGCATTCAATGGATTCCGAGGTTAGAAAATATGAGAGCTGATCTTCTCTCTAAATTGATCATTTAGCCCCGATCGAACTGTTCAGAAAAGTATTTTTTGAAATTCTAAAGTGCCCAAGCTCAGAAGAGTTGCAGCTCATTATGCAAGTTGAGCACGAGCCGAGTTGGATCGACCCGCTAGTTGCCTACCTCAAGGATGGAGTTCTTCCTCATGATCCGAAAGAAGCTCAAAAACTTAAGAATTAAGCTCTTCGGTATGTTCTGTATGAAGACAAGCTGTATAAAAGATCGTATTCTCTACCACTCTTAAGATGTCTCCAACCTTCAAAGACTAACTTCGCATTATGAAAAGTAAATGAGAAAATTTGTGGACATGTAAAAGTTAGATCCCTGTCATAAAGACTACTTTGATAGGGATACTATTGGCCGATCTTGTACTACGACTCTATAGAGTATGTCAAGAAATGTGACCACTGTTAGAGAAATGCAAATATACAAAGACAGTCAGCCTCCGAGCTTACTCCACTAAATGCATCTTGGCCATTCGCACAGTGGAGAATGGATATACTTAGTTCCTTTCCAATGACATCCAGATAATGAAAGTTTCTTCTGGTTACGATCGACTACTTTACCAAATGGATCGAGGTCAAACCATTAGCAAAAATTACTGAGGTCAAGGTACAGAACTTCGTTTGAAAGTCAATCATCTATCGATTTGGTCTGCCCCAAACTCTCATAATGGATAACGGATGACAGTTCACTGGGATGAGGTTCGCTGAGTTCTACGAAGATCTAAACATCTTTCATCACTTCACGTCAGTGGCCCATCCGCAGGAAAATAGTGAAGCAGAGGTGACAAACAAAATTTTACTGTAAAACATCAAGGTAAGACTTGAAAGAGCAAGAGAGACTTGGGCAGACAAACTCTACCATATTCTCTGGGTGTACTGAACTACTCAAAGGCATCGACTGGAGAAACACTGTTCATCTTGGCCTTTGAAACAGAGGCAGTCATCCCAATCGAACTTAAACTTCCGTCAGCACGGATTGTGACCTTCAATGAGCAGCGTAACTCATAAAATCTCAGAGTCAACCTTGATCTACTAGAGAAAAAAGAGAAAGTCTAAGTTTGGATGGCAGCCTACAGATGAAGAGTAGTCAGATACTATAAATCCAAAATAAAAAGCAAAGCATTCAGGATGAAAAACTTGGTGCTCCAGCGAGCATCCATTTCGCAACCTTAAAATCAAGAAAAGCTCGTCCTAAATTGAAAAGGTCCATATAAAGTAGAGAAGGTCATCCGGCCCAAAATTTATCGCTTGAAGGAGCTCAGAGGAGCAACACTCCCGCAGCCTTAGAATTCAAAAAAACCTAAGAATGTACTACCATTAACTTTTCTTCAATAAAACTTTTTCTTTTAACATTATTACTTCTTGGTGCAAAAATTGCGTGATGACAAATAACTCTCTGGAGCAACCTAAAGTGGCCCGTTAGGAATAGGAGGAGAGCCTCATCCTAACGTTAGCAATATCGAAGGCCTTATTAAATTAAGATAAGATGAGGGAAGAGGTCCTACCAATGGTCCTAATATATCCCTACAGTCCATTAGGAACAGAAGAAGATCTCATTAAATTAAGACGAGATGAGAAGAGAGGCCCTACCAACATCCCTAATGTGCCCCTACAGTCCGTTAGGAATAGGAGAAGAATCTCGTCCTAACATGAGCAAAGTCGAAGGCCTCGTTAAATTAAGATAAAATAAGGAGAGATGCTTTACCAACGGCCCTAATGTGCCCCTATAGTCCATTAAAAATAGATGGAGAATCTCATCCTAACGTGAGCAAAGTCGAAGGCCTTATTAAATTAAGATGAGATGAAGGAAGAGGTCCTACCAACAGTCCTAATGTGTCCCTACAGTCTGTTAGGAATAGAAGGAGAATCTCATCCTAACGTGAGCAAAGTTGAAGACCTCGTTAAATCAAGATAAGACGAGGAGAGAGATCATGCCGATGGATCCGACGAACCCATACGATAGTGCAAAGGGTGGAAGGTCGAGGCCTTGCTAATCTAAAATAAGAAAAAGGCCAAGACCCTACTAACGACCGTCATACACATCCCGCTATGACCATGCCAAATGCCAAAGATAAAACCCCATCTTAATCCATGGAATGGACCTCTAGCCTGACGTCCATGACAAGCGTCTCATTAGAAATAAAATAAAGAAAAATGAGGCATCCAGAATCATGTCTACAAGAGATGATAGCAAAAAGAAAAAAGAAAAAAATAAGAGGGTACCATTTCGTTATGGAGTCATGTTCATTATAAATAAAAGTCAATAAGATCGATTACACAAAAGTGGGCACACCATAAGCAAAATGAAGGTTGGCAAGGACCAACCGTACGAAAGAACAAATGCATTACAGATGGAATGAAGATCGATGAAATTGATTACATAAAGAAAAAAGAAAGGAGACGAAGTCCTAAGGTGGTCTGGACTCTTCGGACTTCGGACTATCAACTTCGGCCATCACCAAAACTTCCTTCAGTCTAAAGATTTTCTTCTCGAGCTCTTTCTTCTTATATAGACCTTCGATGTACATCTTGTTGGTGTATTCAAATTTGGCCTCGAGCTCTTGCCACTGCTTTCTTAAGACTTCAAATTTAGCTTCAGCATCCTTAATGGCTCGATGCTCGCAGGTTAACTGGAGCTTTAGCTGTTGAACTTTAGTTTTCTCCATTCCGACGACCTCCGAGAGCTCACTGATGGTCCTCCTTAAGGAGGCAAGCTCCTCAAATTCGTTGCCTGATCCAGCCTGCTGGATGCTATAAAACTTTCTCTAAAAATAGGTCACCTCATCCCTGGTAGCCTTCAGCTCGTCCTCAAGCCAGGACATCTTCCCTGCCCAAGTCGTCCGATAACTATTATGTCGGTCCTCAGTATCCCGCAGCTGCTTCTGAAGCTGAAAGAACTTTTTTGACTAATCCCAATTATACCGAACTTCATCGGTGGACCATGGTGCGCTCCCTCGTAAGAGACAAATCTTTTTCTTTGCCTTCTTAAGATCAACTTCAAGAAAGTCGATCTTCGCTGTCAGCATCCAAGACTTATCGCTCGTGTTCTTCTGAAGTTCAACAAGCTTCTTGTCAAAATTTTCTTTCCGAATGCTGAAGCTTGTGGAATCCTTCATGTGTATGCTTTGGAGGCAAGTAACTTCTTTACTCACCTTCGAAGCCTTCTTCCGAGAGGCTTGAAGGTCGGCCTCAATCTTTTTCAATTTTTTTCTTAAATGGTGGACTTTCTTCTTCAAACCCTTTATCAAAGGCTTGAACGAAACTCTTTGAGGTAAGAGATCAGCGTAAACCAGAGAAAGGGGGTCATGGCCCTTGTTAGGGATAAATCCCGCTCCTGTCGAAGTCTAGTTCGATGCTCAGCCTAATACAACCAGTAGCCATGGAAGAGCTTCAGCAGATGGGTCTTAGCTGAATCCTTACGTCCGACCGAACTCCTCAGCGGTCGAGCTCCTTCGGACTCCCAGCATCCGGACCAAACCCCTTCAGTCGGCCAAACTACTTAGCGGTCGAGCTCCTTGGACTCCTTGCAGTCGAGCTTTAGCCGAACCCCCAGTGGCCGAGCTTCTTCGAATCCGTTCAGCCGGCCGAACTGCTCAGCGGTCGAGCTCCTTGAGCTCCAAGCGGTCGGGCTTTAACGAAATTTTCCAGCGCCTGAACTCCTCAGCGGTCGTCCCTCAGCCAAACTCCTCAAGTGGCCGTTCCTTCAGCCGACCGAGCTCCTCCAAACTCCTCTACGGTCGAGCTTCTTCCGAGCCTTTCCTTCAGTCGAACTCTCCTATAATTTCAAACTCCTCTGGACGAACTATCGCCATCAGTCTGCAACATGCGACAAGACCAGACGATATGGCCGCCACTACTGATGATACCACTCTCTCCATAATCAGCCCCATATAGTCCATGATCTATCAGTATGGCTATCACTATCTGCCTGACGATGTCTTCCTCTTCGTATCGAACTCCATACGGTTTCAACGGCTCTCTGCCAGGCGGTATGACCGTCACAATCAACTAAGCTCCGCCTATAAAGAACCCTCCAGATACGCTAATCTCGAAACTCTGATCTCTAAGCTCTCCTATTCTTTTCCAAGCTCTAAAACTTACTTCCAAGCACTTCATTCCTGTTGGCCAGAGCTGACTTGATCGTCGGAGGGTCCTGCCAGAGCCACCCCCCATCGGCTCCAAATGGAACTTTATTTTGTAGGTCTCCGACGGCGACCTCATCAGCCTCCACTCCAGCGGATTCCGACGATGACCAAATTCTGCGTCAATAGATTGGCACTAGAGGAAGGGTCAACCCCAAACCTCCGAGGTTTCCTTATTCTTAAAGAAGTGCTCGGTGATGATTCTTCTCTTCCCTCTCCGAAGATCTTTCTTTCCTCTCCCGAAGAGAAAATGCCTCCCAGGAGAGCTTCGACTCAACGCTCGGCGGCCTCCGTAGTCCAATCCCATCCAGATCCGTCTGCTTCCGTTGCAGCCTCGGTAGCCCAGGCTCCACCCAAAGCCACTGCATATGTAGAGCAGTTCAACCTGCTGGTCGGGTTTGCGGCCCCACCGAGATGATGTAGGCCGTACGACAACCTCTGATGGAGACTTTTTCAGCAAACCCACCATGAGGATGCGAGGAATCGGCCTTAAGGAAGAGCATTTGGACATACCAATCACCCTTAGAAAGGAGAAATGGAGAGCAGAAGTTCTCCCATAGAAGATCTCACCAGGAGGGCGGAATGAAGTTCGGCTTAAGCAAAGCCGAGCTCCCTCTCGAGCTCGTCCTCAAGAAAGTCTGGACAAAGAAGCAGGAAGTTCTCCAGTTCGGCGCGAGGAAAGTCGAGCTCCCCCTCGAGCTCGTCATCAAGAAAGTTCGGACAAAGAAGCAGCAAGTTCTTCAATTCGGCGCGAGGAAAGTCGAGCTCCCCCTCGAGCTCGTCGTCAAGGAAGTTCGGACAGAAAAGCAGAAAGTTCTCCAGTTCGACACGAGGAAAGCCGAGCTCCCCCTCGAGCTTGTCATCAAGGAAGTCCGAATAAAGAAGCAGAAAGTTCTCTAGTTCGGTGTGAGAAAAGCCAAACTTTTCGCTCAAACCTCATCATCAGAATGAAGTTCGATGCAAGTGAGGCCGGATTCCACCTCAAAGCTCGTCATCGGAATGAAGTTTGGTGCAAGCAAGGCCAAACTCTCCCCTCAAACCTCATCATCGGAATTAAGTTTGGTGCAAGCAAGGCCGAACTCCATCCTCAAATCTCATCATCGAAATGAAGTTCGATGCAAGCAAGGCCGAACTCCCCCTCAAACCTCATCGGAATGAAGTTCGGCGCAAGCAAAGCCGAACTCCAGCTCGAGTATGTCACCAAGGAAGCCCCCTACAAAGATTTCACAAGATGTGAGATGAAGTTAGGCCGCGCTCACGACCGCCCAAGGGCAAGCGAGGCCGAACTCCCGCTCGAGTATGTCACCAAGGAAGCCCCCTACAAAGATTTCACAGGAGGTGAGATGAAGTTAGGCCGCGCTCACGACCGCCCCAGGGCAAGCGAGGCCAAACTCCCTCTTAAGTATGACTCTAAGGAAGCCCCGACAAAAGGGCATGAAGTTCTCCCGTAGGTTTCAGAAGAAGACGGAATAAAGTTCGGGTGCATCCACGATCTTTCCACGCAAGCAAGGCCTGAACTTTTTGAGCTCACCACCGAGGAAGCCCCGACAGAAGGGCACGAAGAAACCCTTCTTTCGAAAGATCCAGCGATCACACCCCCCTCAACGGTCCTCAAACTCAAATTCTCACCAGCTGCCAAGATCAAAAGGGTTGCGGTCTTCCCCAAACAAGCACGATCGAAGCAAGTACTGCCTCTACCATCGCAACCATGGCCACGACACTAAGAAATACATGCAGCTCCAAGACGAAATTGAGGAGCTCGTCAGAAAAGGATGGCTGGGTAAATTCCTTCGATGCCAGTCTGAAGCAGAAGAAGATCGGCCAAGGGCGCTGCCATAGCCAAAAATGATAAGAAGGTTGGCCGCCTCGCGGCGTCATCAATATCACCTCTGGGAGGAGCTAGGTACATCGACGATTCGTCACTTTTCAGTGTCAAAGTCAAGAGAAGCATGCTCCAAATTGAGGAGGCCAGCATGAGATAGAGGAGGTCGTCTAGACGGGGCTTACTACCCGAGGAAACTCAGAGGAACAACGCCCTCACGACCCTGAAATGGGGATGTGCTGCCCATAACTTTTCTTCGGTAAAATTCTTCTCCTCCGATAATATTATTTTTGGATGCAAAAACTATACGATGATAGGGAAGAAGCAGTTAATAGTCGCCGTATTAGGAACAGAAGAAAAACCTCGTCCTAACATGAGTAGGTCAAAGATCATCAACCTCGGCCAGAGATAAGATCTCTCTCGAGCGACCGTGGACAACCTCGACTAGAGATAAGATCTCTTCCGAGCGAAGGCCTCGTTCACAAAGGACGAGATGGGGGGAGAGGCCCTGATAGCAGCCCTTATGTGCCCCCATGGCCCATTAGGAATAGGAGGAGAACCTCATCCTAATGCGAGCAACAACCTCGACTAGAGATAAGATCTCTCTCGAGCGATCGTTGATAATCTCGGTCAGAGATAAGATCTCTCCCGAGCGATAGAGTCAACCTTGGCTAGAGATAAGATCTCTTTCCGAGCGACCGTTGACAACCTCGGCTAGAGATAAGATCTTCTCCGAGCGACCGTTGACAACCTCGATCAGAGATAAGATCTCTCTCGAGCGATAGAGTCAACCTCGGCCAGAGATAAGATCTCTTCCGAGCGATCGAGTCAACCTCAGGTAGAGATAAGATCTCTCTCAAGTGACTGTTGACAACCTCGACTAGAGATAAGATCTCTTTCGAGCGATCGTTGACAACCTCGACCAGAGATAAGATCTCTCCCGAGCGACCAGAGTCAATCTCGATCAGAGATAAGATCTCTTCCGAGCGATCGAGTCAACCTCGACTAGAGATAAAATCTCTCTCCAAGCGATCGTTGATAACCTCGGCAGAGATAAGATCTCTTCCGAGTGACTGTTGATAATCTCGACTAGAGATAAGATCTTTTTCGAGCAACCAAATCAACCTCAGCTAGAGATAAGATCTCTTTCGAGCGACAGAGGCTAGAGATAAGATCTCTCTCGAGCGACTGTTGACAACCTCGGCTAGAGATAAGATCTCCCGAGCGATCGAGTCAACCAAAGGCCTCATTCACAAAAGGACGAGATGGAGGGAGAGGTCCTGACAGTGGTCCTTGTGTGCCCCCACAGCTCGTTAGAAATAGGAGGAGAACCTCATCCTAACGCGAGCAACAATCTCGGCTAGAGATAAGATCTCTTCAAGTGACCGTTGACAACTTCGGCCAGAGATAAGATCTCTCCCAAGCGACAGAGTCAACCTCGACCAGAGATAAGATCTCTCCCAAGCGATCGAAGTCAACCTCGGCTAGAGGTAAGATCTCTTTCGAGCGATCATTGACAACCTGGCTAGAGATAAGATCTCTTCCGAGCGACCGAGTTCAACCTCGACTAGAGATAAGATCTCTTCCGAGCGATAAAGTCAACCTCGGCTAGAGATAAGATCACTCTCTCTCGAACGATCGTTGACAATCTCGGCTAAAGATAAAGATCTCTTCCGAGTGACCGAGTCAACCGAAGGCCTCATTCACAGAGGACGAGATGGGGGGAGAGTTCTGAAAGTGGCCCTTATGTGCCCCCCCAGTCCGTTTAAAGAACAAGAGGAGAACCCTCGTTCTAATGCGAGCAACAACCTCGGCTAGAGATAAGATCTCTCTCGAGCGACCGTTGACAACCTCGGCCAGAGATAAGATCCCTCCCGAGCGACAGAGTCAGCCTCGACCAGAGATAAGATCTCTCTCGAGCGACTGTTGACAACCTCGGCCAGAGATAAGATCTCTCCCGAGCGACAGAGTCAATCTCGACCAGAGATAAGATCTCTTCCGAGCGATCGAGTCAACATTGATCAGAGATAAGATTCTCTTCCGATCGTTGACAACCTCGACTAGAGATAAAATCTCTTCCGAGCGATCGAGTCAATCGAAGGCCTCGTTCATAAAGGACGAGATGGAGGGAGAGGTCCTGACAGCGGCCCTTGTGTGCCCCCACAGCCCGTTAGGAATAGAAGGAGAATCTCATCCTAACGCGAGCAACAACCTCGGTTAGAGATAAGATCTCTTCCGAGCGACTGTGGACAACCTCGGCTATAGATAAGATCGCTTCCGAGTGATCGGGCCAACCTCGGTTGGAGAGCTTCAACTTCAACCTTGGTCAGAGAAGAACTCTCTCGAGCGGCCGAGACAACCTCGGTCAGAGATAAAATCGGAGACAACCTTGTTCTGAGATCAGATCTCTCCCGAGCACTCATATTAACCTTGGCTGCTGGAGACAATATCGCCCCCGAGGAGTTCAACCTCCGACTTCGATCGCAACGGACGAGGCCTACCTCAACCTCGGTTGGAGATGGGATCTACCCCGAGCTTCAACTTCAATATCAACTTTAGCTGGAGATGAGATCTCCTCCGAGCTTCGATCTGAACTAGCATAGAGTCCAGAAGAAGACTTCGGCAGTCGCCTTTCCTGCACTTCCTTCCTTCGAGTCTCGAACTCGGGAGTGGGGAGGCTAGTGTTGGGGATAAACCCCACTCCTACCAAAGTCTAGTTCGATGCTCAGCCTAATGCAACCAGTAGCCATGGAAGAGCTTCAGCAGACAAGTCTTAGCCGAATCCTTACGTCCGATCGAACTCCTCAGCGGCCGAGCTCCTTTGGACTCCCAGCGTCCGGACCGAACCCCTTCAGCTGACCAAACTACTTAACGGTCGAGCTCCTTGGACTCCCAGCAGTCGGGCTTTAGCCGAACCCCCAGTGGTCGAGCTCCTTCGAATCCATTCAACCGGTCGAACTGCTCAGCGGTCGAGCTCCTTGAGCTCCAAGCGGTCGAACTTTAACGAAATTCTCCAACGCCCGAACTCCTCAATGGTCATCCCTCGATCGAACTCCTCAAGCGGCCGTCCCTTCAACCGACCGAGCTCCTCCAAACTCCTCTGCGGTCGAGCTCCTTCCGAGCTTTTTCTTCAATCGAACTCTCCTATAAGTCCAAACTCCTCTGGATGAACTATCACCATCAGTCTACAACAGGCGATAAGACCGAACGATATGGCTACCACTACTGACGATATCACTCTTTCCATAACCAGCCTCATGTGGCTCATGACCTGCCAGTATGGTTGTCACTATCCGCCTAACGATGCCTTTTTCTTCATACCAAACTCCATGCGGTCCCAATGGCTCTCTGCCAAACGGTATGATCGTCACTATCAACTAAGCTCCGCCTATAAAGGACCCTCCAGATATGCTAATCTCGAAACTCTGATCTCTAAGCTCTCCTCTTCTTTCCCAAGCTTCGGAACTCATTCTCGAGCACTCCATTCCTGTTGGCCAGAGCTGACTTGATCGTCGGAGGGTCCTGTCGGAGCCACCCCCCCACCGACTCCAGATGGAATTTTATTTTGCAGGTCTCCGACGGCGACCTCATCAGCCTCCACTCCAGCGAATTCCGACAACGACCATATTCTGCGTCAACAGCCCTGATTGTCGAAGGCATTCTGAGTCACATGCAGCATAGAGTGTAAAGAAAAAGAGAGATTTACTTTCATTGCTTCAAATATTTTTGATACATCAAAAAGAAAAAGAAAAGTACACAAACGTCAAAAGTTTAGACCTCAAGTGGCTCGCCTACTGGAGAGGTCAGGACACTCTTAGCCGTCTCCGACTCTCGAGCAGGCCCAAATGCTGCACTCGTAGGTTCTGGAACCTCTGGAGTGGTTTTGACGGCATGGGCAGTGGGGGCAACCTCGGCATCAGTGCGTGAAGGGTCGGCTCTATTCTCTGGCTCCTCTATGAGGAGGTCTAGATTGATGTCAGAAAAGTTCTCGACGATCCATCCCAAGCAGATCTAGAACCCTTCCAAGAAAGATTCCTGGGCGAAGTCTATTTTGATGTCCTCCATATTTTTGGAGGACTTGAAGTCTTGCACGGCCCTCTCCATAGCGGCATTAACCTCCTCCTGTGCCTTCCTTCTTTCCTCCCTCTCTAGAGCTAACTCGGCCCTCTGCTTCGTCATCTCATCGCACTCCTCCCTCAACTCCTTCTGAAGATGTTCGACTTCAGACGAGTGGATTTTCGAGGCTACCTTCAGAGCATCGGCCTTGGCCTGGGCCTTCTCGGCTTCTACGCAGGCTTCCTCAAGGGCCCTGAAAGCTTCGGCCCATCTCTGATTTGCCATCTCGAAGTGAGCAAAAAGATAGTGTCCCAACTGCAAAGCAAAAGCGAGTCAGAATTCTAATAGATCCCTACTTTAAAGTCCGAAGGGCATGAAGTCAAAATTAAAAGAAGCCACTTACCTCCAGGAAGGTAGTGAAGGATTCATCGAACCTTTCAACGTCGTCCTTCTGGCACATCCTCTCTATAATGTGGGGAAGGATGCTCCCCTCCATCAGTGACTGGACAACCTCACAATCGTCCAGGGAATCCTGCCCTTGGCTAAGATCCTCTCCCTCATAGCTCTTAACCTTCCGCCCAACTTTCTTGCCAACAGCTTTTTTCTTCTTCCTCTCCACAACTTTCTCTTACCGAACAAGAGCAGAAGGGGTGGCCTATTCAGACAAGATCGGGCTTGGTGCGGTAGCGACGGACTCGAGGGTCGGCACGGCTAGAGTCGGCACGGCCCGGCACGACTCTCTAGCTCAAGCCTTCTTTTGAGTTTCATCAGAAGGACCGCTCTTTCTCTTAAGGATCTTGATTTTCTTTGTCAGACGATTTCATTCCTCTGAAGTCATTTTTGCAAAGAAGATAAAGTTGGAAGATCAAAAAAAAGAATACCACCCAACTGACTGAATATGAAGAACTATCTGTTGGGTTAAGAGAACTGAGATCAGAGTTGAACAAGGTCTGCTCGTCCAGAAGTTTAGGAATCGGTGAAGCATTAAAGGACTTCAGCTTATCGACCGAACTTCGATTCTCACTTTCTAACCTAGGGGCTCGGTGGATTAATTTTCTTATCTCACCCCATGGAGGAAGCCCTAACCCTAAGAAGGGATGGGAGACGAAAAAGAATTTCTCCTTTCAGCCATGAATGGAGGAAGGAGCATCTTTAAGCAGTCCCTTCTTGTCGAACTGCGGAGATACATACCATCAGTCCTTGACGATTGAATGGCGTTTGAAGGTGAAGAAATTACGAAATAAGAAAATGGTAGGTCGGACACCCACCATGATGCACAGAGAGAGAAATCCTATGATGAATCTAAAAAAATTCGATGCCATAGAAATAAGAGAAATATTGAGAAACCGGAATAGATTAACTACAAAAGAAGGCAAGGATAATCTAAGCCCGTTCCGAAGGATTTCGACATACAGGTTCGACCGGAAGGAGGTGAGCAAACTCGATCATCGGGCCTAGAAAGTTCAAGCTCATATAAGCTCGTATTCAGAAGAAATTTCGAACTGAATTCTAGCTAGGAAAAGATCGTCGAACCAAAGTCTACAGGGAATGGTTGCAGGCACAAAAGGACAGGCTGACTCCAAGGGTTTGGCCTCCTCAGGAGGCGGGTTTACCAAGATTAGAGGGGCTAGACTTTCAGAATAAGTTGACTAGGATCCTTCGCTAGACATTTGGATCAAAGTGAAATTAAAGAATCATCCAAAAATTAGAAAAAAAATAAGGTGTACAAACTTCGACAAAAATAGAAAGAGCGAGAAAGCAAAGAATGCAGAAATAATCCAAAAAAGTATCGAAGGGTTGACCTAAATCGGCTGGGAAGAACAAAAAGATGATGAATGTAACGAAAATCGAATGGAGGTGCGCCTGGAACCAAGAAAAATAAAGGAAGAAGCTTGGATGCTCGCTCGGGATGGAGAAGGAAATCAGAGGAAGGAGATGAGAATTTCAGAAGAAGTAAAAGGCTCGGAGGAGGACGGGTTTAAATAAACCCTAAAATTCCAAGATAGTTATGATTGTATATTTTTTTCAGCCGATCTCTGATCGATGCGTGTCCCACTCATCATGGTAGAAAGCTTCCAACGGACAGATCCTTAATAGCACCGTACTTTGAGTAGACTTTTGATGGAGAATTCGAAAAATATCTCTTCGGATCATCCCATATTTACGAAGCTTCGATGCCAGCCCGGTAAAAGCCAAAATTTTTCATCCAACCCAAACGTAAAAAATCCAATAGAATTGAAAAATCCTTCGAACTTCGTCAATCTCCATTTTACTCCCATCCTCCAAACTTCAAACTCGAAAGTAGGACTAGTGTTGGAGATAAATCTATGCCTACCGAAGTTTGGCTAAGACTCCGACTCTTGATTAGTTCCGTCCGTTTGTAACTATGGCAACTGAACCTCAACCTACGAAAGTATTTGGATTCTGAATCATTCTGAGATGATCGACCTTCAACACTGCAATCAGATAATCCGATTGGCTGGAAAGATCGATTTTAGATTCCACAGAGCATTATGGATTCCTTCTCCAAACAAACTTGAATAGTTAATGCTTCTGCCCCATAGAACCAGCTAAATCTCCAGCTCCTGCGCATTCCATTCGGCCGATCTTCTTCCGCAGAACTTCTCCAACAATCGAACTTCTTTCGAACTGCCCCTAGACGAACTTCAACGCTTTTTCATTATTCGTCGGTGAGCAACCCTAGGAATGGCTGAACCTCAAAGGAACAATAGAGGCGCCAATGTTTCAGTTGCGCTTACTTGTTGCGGCCATCGGTCAATACTTGATCCAGGCGGATCCCTCGCAGCTAGACTCCTTTCAGTTGGACATCTTCCGGGCCTCTTCGCCGATCGAACCCCTGTCGGACTTCTCTTCCAACTGAATTTCTTCCAGCCACCTGAAAGGACCACGACATACACCTTCAACATAACGAATAAAAGCCAACTTACAGTCAATCTTGAGAACCTCCGAACTCCTCCGGAATAACAACGTCCAAGAGTCCTTCATCGCCTGCAATCATCCCATCCGAACTTCAGTTGTTAGGTCCACAACAGACTAGCACATCACGACAACGGACACCATCCTCCGTAATAAATTCTACGTGGTTCCGAACGGCCCACTACCAAGTGATTGCAGTAGTCACTATCAATTTATTATAGGCTCCGAAGCTATATAAGAGATCCTCCAGATATGTTTTCTTTAGGCTCTCTCTTTTTTTCCGAAATTCTACAATTTTTTTGACTAAATACTCCATTTCTGTTGGCCAAAAGAGCTAATTTAATCGTCGAAGCGTCTTGTCGAAGCCACCATCCTAGGCTTTAGATGAGATTTATTTTGCAGATCATCGACGGTGATCCCGTCTTTTCCGACTTCAGCACTTCTCTGGCGATAATCAAATTTTACACTAATAAAAAAAATTTAAATAAGAAATAAAGTCCTCAAAACGGCCAAAACAACAAGAGATCGTATCAAAAGGAGACTTGATTAAAGCTTGGCTCGGAACTTAGTTGAACTGAGCTTGAACAGTTCATCCAAGGAGCTCGAGCAACTCGTCTAATATACTGAGCTGAGCCAGGCAACATTATACTTAGGTCGACTCAGCTCATATGCATGCACGATCCTGAGTTAAAAAAAAAATAAAGGATAGTAAAAGAAGCCAAGAAAAGAGGACGAAGCTTGAAAATAGCAACAAAAGGATATATTTCTGCACCTAATTTGTGTATTTGTTTTGTATGTAGTAGTGTTGGATGTACTTTGCATAAAAATGAAAAAGAATAAAATAAAAAAAATTTTGCCCAAAGTATTTTTCTTAATTATAGCTTAATGAGGCTAAATCTATTGTTGTTGGTGCAAAAAGGAGAAAATCCAATAAGCAGTAAAGTGGGAGGAAGAATGATTAAAACATGACAAGGAAACGAACTTCCATAAAGATGAGGTGCATAAGAAGCATGCCCATCAACATTGGATAATTTCAAACTTGCTAGACTAGAGACAAACCTCCCTGCTAACTTAGAAAATATTATCCTAAACGATATCAAAGAAAGCAATCAACAAATCCTAACAATTCCATAGGTCAATCTCATCTTTTGTTAGGGTCTCATTGAATGGTTTCATTCATGTCAATGGGTCTACAATTTCTATGACATTAGAGAGGCACATGGCTAAGGAAATTGGATTCTGATAATGCAATGTGCTCATGAGTGTACCCTAGTTACTTTAAGTAGAATATATGAGTGGGGATTAAGTACTTTATTTTGTGGATTGCATTGACCAAACATTGCTTAGAATAGGCTAGTGGGGCATTCACCTCCATTGCTTTGGCTTTGGGTATCATCACCATCTAGAAATCTTTCCTAGTATGTGCATGAATGAGATTTCTAACCCCTCGAATATTTGTTAGCAAGATATCTACATCAAGGTGTTTGGTGCCTCTAGACATTGCTTTAACGACCTATGCCATGGAGAAGTATTGATTCAAAGGAGCAAAGAGGAAGAGGAAGAGATTCTAAGCGGTAATCATTCCATGAAAGTGTTTTTTTTTTCTTTTCGCTTTGGTTCTGTGGACTCTTCAAACTCTACAATAATGAGAATAAAAAGACATATCAGCCTGGAGAAAGAAAAATTATATCCTACATCGTATATATCATGTCGGCAATGCACCATAAAAATAAATCAAAATATGCGTGTGGTGAATGAATTGCATGGAAATTGAGATGCATGATTGGCATGATGCACCACCATATGGTGTACATAGCGTACAGCATAATTTTTCTTGAAGAAGAGATATTACAAAAGATCTAGAAATATGGAGGTGGGAATTGTCATTGAAAGCGGCTAGGATTATTTTTATAAAAAGAATGGAGATTAAGCTTAATAGTTGAATCTAAGTTTTTAATGCCTCACTATCTCATCTCATTCCAGTGGTTCTAATCTTGCATTCTGATAATTTTTTTTCATCTCTCTCCTCTTGTTATTTTCTTTCTCTTTTTCTTCCATCTTCCTTTATTTTATATGCTTTTTTTTTTCTTTTTTGATCCCTTTCTTTTTTTTTTTTCTTTTTATTATTTTATTTTTTAAAAAAAAATAATTTCTTGCTCTCCTTTCTTTTCTTTTCTTTTTTTTTAATTTTTTCTTTCTTTTCTTTCTCTTTCTTCTTTTCTCTATACATAGATAAGTTTCAAAATTTCATTCATTTTCTCTCAAAAATGGAATGGGACAGCTGGCATGCCCCTATACCATCAGAATGCAAAACCTTAGTTAAACCAATAAGCCATTAATTTGGATGATTTCAATAGTTAAACCACTCATACGAGTGGCTCACACAGGTTCATAATGCTGGGTACTATAGGTCAAAGTGGTCTACTTATTCAGATTTTCAAATAATAAATTATACTCAGCAGTGCTACCAAAATGGCAAAGATTTTTAATATCTTGCACGTTTTATCACCAACGTCCCACCACCACATGCATGAACGCATGCATACGCGCGTGCACACATAAAGCAAAGGTCCAGTAAAGTGTTCCATGGACCTCTTTGATCCAAAAAAAAATTTCAACGGATTTCATCCTTTGCATAGTGGAAAGCCAGAATAAAGTGAAGGCTGAAGGACCTTTTTTTTCTTTTTATGTGAAAAGGTTAATGAACTTGATATGCCTGTATTAGCATATCAAAATCAACATTCTTAATAGGAATATATTTTCAAGGCTTTTTTTGAGTTAGAGAACCTTTTTTTTTTTTTTTTTAATGTGAATATATAGGTCGATAAACTTGATATGCCTGTATATATTTGCATATCAAAATCAATATTTTTCATTAACTTATTATGCATATACTTTAAATTTTACAAAAGTATATTTTTTTTTAATGCATTTTCTTCTGATGGAAAATATCCTATTAGAAATTACCTCCAACGAGTAATTTGACAAGCTCTAAATTGATAGCCTCCCCTACATTCCATTACACTTCTTTCTTCTTTGATGAGCCCCTTGTTAGCCGTGAGGGATAAGTTGAATATATATAAGCCACTGCAAATTAAGCCATTGTCCCACTTGACCATGAGGGATTATAAATGGATACGCTAAGCATCCAATATCATGACCTAATTCCTTTAGTAACTTAGAAATAATCAAAGTTGCCTATTGATCAAATACTTTGCGCCGGCTAAGCATCAAAAGAAAGCATTATGTGGTCACCAATACTTGATAACCTCAAATATAGACTACTATCATATTAGTGAAAACCTCATCTTGCTTGACCAGTAAGCTGGTCCAAACCTATCCTTCCATAGGGTGAAGTTTTGAAAGATAAGCCATGCAGACCAGGTTTTGGACCACAACTCTTTCAATCACAAGAGCAAAACCTGGAGGATTTTGTTGGAAAAATAATTAATTTGAGTTAATAACTTCATTAAGCTCTACTAACCACAATGGATAGAATTTCATGTGCTTATCCATCCTATCACATGGAAGCCTCAACTCTCAACCATGAGGTCCACTAAGATCAAAGTCATTATGTTTTTTTAGCCCTTTTGGCTTCCTTGAATTACGCTTAAGAAATTAAACTAAGCTCAAAAATAGCAAGGGTTGTTTCCTAAACTATATCAAAACACACGAGCACATAGAATACCGACCGGTAGATTTGATCATAATATAATATCCTCATATTAAGGACATATAAAGTCTTTCTGCATGCAGGAAATTAGCATCAGAACTGGAATGCAACAATAGTTATCTATTCTTAGATTCAAAGATTAGTCAAAGATATAAAGTACTCTTCAAATCTAAGGTGAAAGTGCCTAGGATATAAAGTATTCAAGTAGCAGCAATTTGATTCCTTTATTATTGACCACCTCTGTCGGTAGAGGTGGTTACTTGGGCAGGCCTTAAGTCATCGAATTAAATTTAGGTTGGATCAAGAAAATATAGATTTAACTCAATTTAGAGTGACCATCAAATCTTTTAGACTTTAAGTTAGATTTTATTAAGAAAAACATCTTAAATTCTCCCACAATAAGCCCACAGTGAGGTCCAGGATGATGAATGGAGTCCAACAAACCCAAAAATAGTCCAAACAAATATCATACTCTACAACAATCGGTATTAGAGTGAGTTGACATCCTAATAATTAGTATCAGAGCTAAGCGGTATCAGAGGACAAATTGCGGCAGTGGTGATAAAGACTGAAAAATATAAAAAAAATAAGTGCAATCAAGATGGAGATCAACAGATTTGATGGAAAGAATAATTTCTCTTTGTAGCAAGTAAAAATAAAGAATATCCTCATTTAATATGGATTGATCGACGCTCTTTTATACGAAGAGATGCCTACCACCATGAAGATGAAGGATTGGAAGCAAATCTAGATGCAGGTGGTGAGCACGATCCGTTTGTACCTAATGGATGATATTATGATCCATGTACTTGGTGAGATTTTTCCTACGGTGCCATGGTCGAAACTTGAGAAGTTGTACATAGCAAAATAGCTCACCAACATGCTATTTCTTTGGAGGCAATTCTACTAACGTGGATTGATGAAGGTCAGAGCGTGCATAAGCATCTATTCAACTTCTGAAAGATTCTCACCGACCTCCTTGGCATTGGCGAAAAAGTTGAGAAGAAGACCAGAACGTTGGTCTTGCTATTATTGCTTTTATCCTCTTTCAAGTCTTTAGTGACTGCTCTTCTCATAGGTATGAACACTATCAAAATGGAAGAGATGACTTCTACACTACTCCAGAATGAGATTCTCAAGCGGAAGAATTAAGCCTCGAGTTCAAGTGGCAACTCGATCCTGATGGTGACTGAAGATGATGGCGGTAGAAGATAGAGTGGCAAAGGATCGCGAAAAGGACGATCCAGATCCAAGATGAGGATCCTAGCAAGATCAGATGCTATCGATGCAATGAGTTGGGGCATCATGTCAGAGATTGCTCGTAGCTCAGGAATCGGACGAGAGCTACTGTAGCGACAGCTAATAGCAAGTCAGAGGATGATATCCTGATAATATCTGATGAGGTATCTATTTCTTTCTAGCAGTGAATTTTAGATTCTGCATATACATATCATGTTTATTATGGAGAAGAGCAATTTGACTCTCTAGAAAATAGTGAGGGCACTGTTCATCTGCCGAATGGATCAAACTGTGTAATCAGAGGCATCAAGACGGTCAGCTAGAAGACACATGATGGTGCAGTGAGAATTGAAAAAGGTCCAATACATATCCGATTTCAAGTGGAATCTTATCTCACCGAGCAGACTGAATTCAAATGGCTATAGATGGATAGCTGATAATGAAATCCTAAAAGTTATGCATTGTGATAGAATTATTTTGAAGAAAAAGAAGAGGATAAAAGGATATTACTATCTGGTAGGGAGCTTAATGCAAGGTGGAGCTTTAGGAGCTAGAAAGAGTCTAGTACGAGATGGAGCTCCAGATAGAGGTAGATCGGGCACGAGATGGGAGACTCAAGAGAATGAGAGGTGATGTCGCAAAATAAAGTTTCTATTATGGCATGAGGCTATTTCAAGCAAGTCTTTAGTCAAAGTAGATACAGCTTATGATGGAGATGTGATTGAGCAGTCTGGCTCGACTCTCATATTTGCCTATCCATGATCAAGTGATTGCCTCAGAATATGAGGGCATGAGACAAGCTCTCAATATGTAGAGACTGAATGTCGAGTTGAGATGGAGGTTGTTAAGAAAAATGCCTCGAATTCTCTCATAATAAGCCCATAGCGAGATGCAGGACGACGAACAAAGTCCAACGAGCCCAAGAATAGTCCAAATAGACATCAGACTCCATAATAATTGGTATCAGAATGAATTGATATCCTAACAGATTCAAACTAACTGAAAATATTTTAAAAGTAATTTATTCTAATGAATAGAAAAGCAATAATTAGTATATAGTAAATCATGAAATTATCAAGAATATTTTTATGCATGAGTGGCCCCTTGTCTAGAGTTCTTAAGAAAAATGATTGCAAATGACAAGTAGATGCAATAAACTCATCCTAAACAAAAAAATAAGTCAAGATCAAATCATGTTGGGTGTGGATTAGGTCAAATTAAGAAAATAATTTATAAAAATTTGGCCCATATTTTTGACCCGACCTCACCTGTCTAACAAATAACCTCATGGCTCAAATTTGAGTTAGCCTAACCCAGTTTGCGCAATTCAACCTCATAATTCTATATCCGAGACCGAAACAAATAATACTAAAAAGAGTACCACATTACCTCTAGGTCATGATGCAACCCAATCTAAATAAATCACAATTGCATCCCAAAGTTGACCTATTGAAAGTTTGGGTCAAAAGATTTGGTTAGCATCTTATCGAAGCTAAAAAGCCCCTAAAACAAACTTGATCAATGAAGGTTACATTTCCAAACCAGCTTAGCTTGTGCCATTCATGATACAAATGCAATCTTCTCTTTTGAAAGTATGACTAATAAAATTTGGAGGCTAAGAAATATGTTAGTGGACTTGGATGTTAGAACCTTGTTTCAAAGCCAAACCAACTTTAGTTTCAATTTCTCCTTTTTGCACGGTCCATCTTGTCAACCCCATCAAGTCTTGATGATCATCTTTGGCTAGCTTTTTCTTTTTTTTTAAGCTTGGATGTTGTTTTGCCACCAAAAAGGTCACCCTAGACTTGGACGTGTCAACGGATCCAATTATATACCTTGCCACTTCCACATACTTTTTAGCTTTGCGCATTGCAAAGTGGATGCAAACAAAGCAAAATTCAAATATTGTTTCAAGAATAATTCTTGTTTAGATATGAATGCTTTTTTGCCAAAAGGAATGGAAAAGAAAAATAATTGCTTGGCATTGCATTTCCCATGCAATGTGGAAGAATGGGATTGGTGGCTATATGGTTAGTTGGTGCAATTTATAGATGGTCGGCCACCCTTCGGGTGATGCAGCAAACCAATGCCGCAACGAATCTAAGATAGAAAAGGAAATATAATGATGTAGCATAGCATGCATTTTTCTTGTTAGAAAGGAGATATAAAAGTATTGCATATTTGAAAAAGTAGTTTGCATAAAAATTTGTATAATGGATGCCCTATGCTGTTGCGACGTTCCGGATGAAGAGGATGAAGTTGGTCTGACACCAATCTGGTAGACCAAGATGGAGGTCTCCGATGAGGACGAGGGACCTGTAAAAAAAATTTCAAAATCAAAAAAAAAAATTTAGTTTAGAACCCTTCGATGATTAAGTTAATCAGAAAATAATAATGAAAAAAATGGTAGGGTAGAGTGCTGTGAATTGAATGAAGTGGGAGAAGGAAGATCTAGGTTCCTTTTAGTGGAAGAATAGAAAAGTTAGATGGAGTCTTAGGAACTAAATTTTGACTTGCCCCCTAGAGAGTCCTCTTTCTTTCTTTATATAGAAAAGTTCGTTAGGTGATTTTTGATTCGAAGAATTAAGTTTGTTAGGCAGTTTTAGATAGCCACTTCAAGAAGTAGATATAATAGATCTACTAGCTGTGAAGAGATCATGAATTGACCTATGTGGAAGAAAGCTTACTCATAGGATATACTGTCATCAAAAAGAGATCAGTAAATATCGATGTGCTATTATTGAGATTGGATGTTCATCGAAATCATCTCATCTTAAATCCAACCTGGCCGTCAATGATATTAAGATTATCTTTTAAGGGAGATCACGACATGTACTTGATTCCTTCTGATAATGCCACGTGTATAGAGATTGGTTTGGTACACCAACAGCCTATGAATTAAAGAAGCCAACTTTACACAAGAAAAATATTGGAAGGAGATCTATTAAGAATTAAGACATCATCAATATTATTGGGGATAAACTCCACTCCTACCGAAATCCAGTTCGATACTCAGCACCAGTAGCCACGAAAGAGCTTCAACGGACAGGTTTTAGCCAAATCCTTACAGCCGACCGAGCTACCTACCGGCCGAGCTCCTTGGATGTCCAGCAGCCAGGCTTTAGCCGAACCCCCAGCGGCTGAGCTTCTTCGAATCCGTTCAGCCGGTCGAGCTACTTAGCGGCCGAGCTCCTTCGAACTCCCGGCATCCAGACCGAATCCCTTCAGCCGATCGAGCTACTTAGCTGCCGAGCTTCTTGGACTCTCAGCAGTCGGGCTTTAGCCAAACTCTGCCGCCGAGCTTCAGTCAGACTTCCACAAGAGCCGAACTCTCTCCGTGTCGTTATAGCCAGGCGCCTGCGGAAGCCAAACTCCCTCCAAGCTTTCTCTCCGGTCGGATCTCTTCAGGGACCGAACTTCTCACCAACCGAGTTCCTGCCGAACTCTCCAATGGCCGAGCCTTAGCCGCGCACCTCCAGCTAGACGCCTACAGGAGCCGAACTCCTTTCGAGCTTCCTTCTCAGGAGTCCGAACTCCTCCGAAATGAGCTCACGTCGAAGACCTTCAACTCTTCATTCGGTCCCAAGCAGCTCAGCATCGAGACAGCTGCAGCCATCACCATCAGTCCACCGTTAACGACAGCGATCCGCGATCAGGCGGTGATGGCTATCACCATCAATCCACTGCAGATGGCACCTTCCCATCAGACTGACTCTGCCGGACCTCGAGCGGCCCGCCAGCACGCGGCTGCAGTTGTCACCATCAAGCTCCGCTATAAAAAGACCCCCAGATATGCTAACTCTGATCTCTTGAATTTCTAAGCTCTTCTTTTCTTCTCCAAGCTCCGAAACTCATTTCCGAGCACTCCATTCCTATTGGTTTGAGCTGACTTGATCGTCGGAGGGTCCTACCGGAGCCACCCCCACCAACTCTGGATGGGACTTTGTTTTGCAGGTCTCCGACGGCGACCTCACCGACCTCCACTCCAGCGGACTTCGGTGACGATCAATTTCAGCATCAACAAGTATAATGAACTAGCCAGAAGATCTAGTTAGATCAACTCATAATTCATTTACGTATGCTAGATCTTGGCATGTGCTTTCGTACCTCCCATGAGAATGGGTTCTTATTTTCTTTCCAAGAATCCTATGATCTTTTTTATTTAGAATTCAAATTAATACTATTGAGATTCTAGATTTCCTCTAAATATTTCTCATAAATATATGTAAGAGTTCTTCCGCTTTGCAGAGAAAGTCCTTCTATAAGAAAATTAGTCATATTTTAATGTCTCCCTCTAGGCCTTCTATGGAGCCTATATATTCTGTAAACAAAATTATTCTTGGAATGTTTCATCTCTCATAATTTTGGCTTGCGGGAGTTCTCATCACATATAGAAAATAGTCAAGTCGTAGGTAGGAGATGACGAGAGAACCAGCACCGTGGACGTGGCAGATCACAAAATACCATACAAATATCTTCAGGATCCCATGAAGAGCACCAAGGCATTAGCATGGACCCTTCGAGGTGCACGATTAACACCACAAAATATCATGCAGCATTCGATGCCTTCCGTTAAGAGATGCATGGATATTAAATGAAAAGATCTTGCATGTTATGTATGGTGCATCATTGTTGAGGGTCGTATATTTTGATGGTAAATATGAGGTACTACAACATCCTACCATACAAAATCGTGCAAGCTTTCATGTACATTATGAAAATATCGTAGATATGGCAAGAGAGTCGCATTCAATAAATTTGAATGGATGACGTCTCCTCGCGATCTTCTTGTCTCTTTTAGCTATTAATAACAAGGCATGTGTACATGTATAGAGAGAGAAATCAATTAGCTTCTGGTTCATTGGATTTGACTTCAAATATGACCGATTTCTCTATCATCCGATTTATATGAATCCCGTATGAGGATGAAAGATTTTAAGAAAATATAAAAAATTAGATCATTAATATAATTTGGATGAGAAAATATATAAAAAAATTAGATCATTAATATCGGTGGGCTAGAAAAATATGTATAAAAAAAAAAGGTCAACTCATTAACGTGGATGGATGAAAAATATTAAAGGATTAGTTCAGTGAGATAAAAATATAAAAAATCAATACATTAATATAGATAGGATGGGAAAATATTAGAAAAATAAGTTATTAATGCACATAGGATGGAGGAACGATCGAGTTTGCATTTATCCTAAAGCATTCAGAAGCATATTTATTATGTTTATATTTATTATAAATTTATTTATATTTATTTTAAATAGATTTATATTTATTTTAAAAAATATATATTTATTATATTTGA
Source organism: Cocos nucifera (assembly GCA_006176705.1). NCBI lineage: Eukaryota > Viridiplantae > Streptophyta > Magnoliopsida > Arecales > Arecaceae > Cocos > Cocos nucifera. The sequence goes on from QRFJ01000018.1 coordinate 1,546,685, forward strand.
GGTTTGTATTTGTTGTAGAGAGACGGAAAGTGGCCGATCCTATAATTAATAAAGATGGGATGGGCCACTTTTCATCTTCTCATAATTATATAAACTATATAAATTAAATAAAATAAATTCTAAATAAATATAAATATCTTTATAATAAATATACATAATTACAAAATAAGCAAAAATATTCTAAAATAAATATAAATTTTGTAAAATAAATAAAAATAGTGTAGAATAAATATAAACTTAATTCCACCTCCATCCTATTTGCATTAATAATTTTTTTATATATTTTTGCTATCTCTTCTAAATAAATATAAACTATATAGGATAAATACAAATTTTGGATGCAATAAACAAAAATTCCTTCAAAATAAATTAAAATATTATAGAATAAATATAAATTTTGTAGAGTAAATAGAAACACTTCATAATAAATATAAACTCAATCCCATTCGATCCGATCTACATTAATAATTTTTTATAATATTTTTTAATCTTATCATATTAATAGATTGATTTTTAATATTCCTTTAACTCCAAACGAACGAAAAAGTAACCATTAATTTTTATTTTATTACATAAAAATATGCATAGGTTGTGAAAAATTTAATTGGATTTAAAGATAAATCCAATCAGATTTATTCTAATCTATCATAATATATATATAGATAGACTGGATTTCGATCGATTGAAGTCCGACCTATATTCGATCAGATCCTGATCATTCGATCAGCATGTATCTTCGAGCATGCGCTTAAAAAGATGCGCCAATTGGAAAAAAAGTGCTCATTTGCTCCTGAAAAAAATCAAAAAAAAATAGGCCTACTACCTAAAAAAATTCAAAAAAATAAACTTTTTTAACTTTTTTTAAAATTTTTTTTAGTTTTTAAGATTTTTTTGAAAAAAAATTTTTTTGCCTGAAGGTGCCTTCAAGCGCCCGAAAGATGCCTTCAGGCCCAAAAAAATAAAAAAAACCTAAAAAAAATAAAAAAATTAATGCCTTACAAAAATATACTAGAAAAAAATACACTTGAAAAAAAAAAAGAAAAAAGAAAGAAAGAAAGAAAGAGGGGGGGGCCGAGGAGCCTTCCCATTTTTTTTTTTCAAATTTTTTTAAAGAAATTTTATTTTGATTTTTTTAAGGATTTTTTTTCAAATTTCTTTTAGATTTTTTTTAGAAATTTTTTCAGGCAGCAGCATATTTTTTCTGAATTTTTTTGCATATCTATTTTTTTTTAAGTTGATGCTTTTTTTTTAGTCCGTGCATCTTTTTAGACAACACCTTTTTCGATGTGCGCTGATTGAACGCTCGAAAATTCGATCGGATATAGACTGAACTCTAGTTGATCAGAGCTCAGTCTACCTCTATATATAGAGAGAGAGCCAAACTAGAATCAGATCGATCGAATTTAGATTTAGATTCGATTAGGATAAAACTCTATAATATGAATCCTATATCAATGATCCAAGGCATTGAATGTGATTTGCTATCTCAAAATTACTTACACATAAAAAATTATATGATTTAAAGACCTCTTGCTTATGCATCAAATAGTTAAAATTAGATTGTTTAAATAAAATTAAATTAAATATATTTTTTAATCATTTAATGCATAAATTAAAAATTTTTAAATTATATAATTTTTAGTATGTAAATAATTTTGAAATAATAATTTATATTTAATAATTTAAATTATTGATATAAAATTTTTATTATCTAATTTTAATTTGATCAAATCTAAGACTAAATCCAATCAATCTTATTTAAATATATATATATATATATAATCCCAGCGAATGATAATACTAAGCAGTAATTTCATTTTCAGCTCACAGTTCATATAATTGCACACTGCAGGCAGCAGTGTTCTCCGAAGCGGCTGCCTCTGCGTCCCAGCATGCTTGGCGGATCCTCCCGCCAAGCCCAAAATCCGAAACCGCGTCAGACCTCCACAAAACGACAACCGCCACACGCGGCACCCCCCCCGTTGGAGCCACCCTTACGTCGCCCTCGCCCTCGCCCTCGCCCGTGCCAAACCCTATGAGTATTCTCATCGGTGCTGCTACCACCCCTAGCCGCCTTCCGCCGCCCAACAGTTTCCCTATAATTAGCAGCGCAGGCACAACATCCCAGCCACGGTCCCAGCACCCCCCGGTCCACCCGTATAAATTATTCTCACCGCTCGCTCTCCTTAAAACCCCCTATCTCAGGTCCCGACTGGAAACTTCCGAACGGACTTGGTGGAAGACAAGAAACGGAAGTAAGAAGCCCTCCTTTTTTTTAACCCGGCCTCCTCTGTTATCGAAAATGGCGGAGGGAAAGGAGAAGGGAAGGGACATGGAGGAGGCCGGCGGCGCCGGCGAGGGGTGGATTAGGATGGGGGGAATGGTGGTGGAGGAACTGCGGGAGCTGTGGGGGTTGGCGCTGCCGATCACCGCCATGAACTGCGTGGTGTACCTCCGGGCCATGGTCTCCGTTCTCTGCCTTGGCCGACTCGGCCGCCTCGAGCTCGCCGGCGGCGCCCTCTCCATCGGGTTCACCAACATAACCGGCTACTCCGTCCTCGTGGGCCTCGCCTCCTGTCTGGAGCCCCTCTGCTCCCAGGCCTACGGTTCCCGCAACTGGGACTTTCTGTCTCTCTCGCTGCAGCGCGCCATCCTGCTCCTCCTCCTCGCGGCCGTCCCCATCTCCTTCCTCTGGATCCATCTCGGGCCCATCATGGTAACTCTGGGCCAGGACCCGGCCATCACCGCCGTCGCCTCGTCGTACTGCCTCTACTCACTCCCGGACCTCGTCACCAACGCCTTCCTGCAGCCGCTCCGCGTGTTCCTACGGTCGCAGGGGGTGACGCGGCCGATGGCGGCGTGCTCGGCGCTGGCGGTGGCGCTCCACGTGCCGCTGAGCGCGTTGCTGGCGTTCGGGCTGGGGCTGGGGGTCCCCGGGGTGGCGCTGGCGGCGGCGACGACGAACCTGAACATGGCGGTGTTCTTGCTGGTGTATCTCCGGAGGCGGCGGGTCTGCGAGCTGACCTGGCGGGGGTGGTCGCGGGAAGCGCTGAGGGGACTGTCGCCGGTGCTCCGCCTGGCGCTGCCGAGCTGCGCGGGGGTCTGCCTCGAGTGGTGGTGGTACGAGATCATGACCGTGCTCGCCGGCTACCTGCCGGACCCCACCTCCGCCGTCGGCGCCACCGCAGTCCTCATCCAGACCACCAGCCTCATGTACACCGTCCCCATGGCACTCGCCGGCTGCGTCTCCACTCGGGTGCGTCAAAAGTCGTGCCTCCCTCCTTCCCTCCCGCAGCATACGGTGCTCCCGCGGGGGCATCTCACCGTCCAACGGCATCGTGTCATCACACACCATGTCCATACATATTATAGCATGCGTAAAAAATAAAAACACTTCGAGATTTCCTCCGAAAATATATTGAAGGGGGTGGGGGGGGAATATTAAGCCTCCTCCTAGCCTTCGTGGCCCACCCAGTCGCATCATGCCACGTAGTCATTGTACCATCCCTAGCTAACTAGCAGATCTCATCATCACCTCCAACTTCACACTCACTGTTCCATTGGCATCGATTCCCACCTTCATCTTTAGCATTCCAACTTGCAAGAATACTTTCTTTCTTCTTTCTTTTTTAAGTACACTTTAAATTAGCTACTAGTTAGTTACTGCTAATCTAATTAGTATCTCAATTATGGTTGCTAGTCATCTAATTATATTTATTAATGCAGGTGGGCAACGAGCTGGGAGCTGGCAAGCCTCGGCGGGCGAAGTTGGCTGCGCTGGTGGCGTTGGGTTGCGCGCTGGTGATCGGCGTCGTCCATGTGGTGTGGACGGTGATATTCCGGGAGAAGTGGGCGAGACTCTTCACCAAGGACGCGTCGGTGGTGAGCCTTGCGGCGGCGGTGATGCCCCTCATGGGGCTGTGCGAGCTGGGGAACTGCCCGCAGACGACCGGGTGCGGCGTTCTGCGGGGGACCGCGAGGCCCGTCGTCGGGATGAGGATCAATCTCCTGTCGTTCTACCTCGTCGGGACCCCGGTGGCCGTCGGTCTCACCTTCTGGCTCCGGGTGGGCTTCAGCGGGCTCTGGTATGGGCTCCTCTCGGCGCAGGTGGCGTGCGTGGTGTCGGTGCTGGTGGTGGTATTGGGGAGGACGGATTGGGAGGTGGAGACCTTGAGGGCAAAGAAGCTGACCAATTCGGAGCTCGGAGATATAATTGATGAAGAGAAGAAGGGACTCTTATTAGCTGATGGTGTGGAGGGAGTATGAAACCATAGATGGATAGATGTGTATGACGTGGAAGGAGAACAAGACAATGCTACTATCGGACTACTCAGAAGGATGGTTGGTTTTTACTTGGATTTTGGCTGTTGGAGGTCCGGGAGGTGGTGGAGGGATCCACTCTTGGCGTTTTGCTGCTTTCAAGCAGTGGGTGAATGAGATAAGAATATTAGACTGTTTAAAGGGACGTTTTTTTTTTTTTGGATGGAAGGATGCCTCTTAGTAGTTTTGGGCTTGCTTCTTTGTACAATGGTGGGCATATATGGGCTTATCTTTACTGTTTTGCTTGTCCTGCGATGCATGTCTAAAGGAAGTGGGGTAATGAATAGGTGTAACTAAATGTGGAGCTTGTGATGCCCTGTAGCGGCCACTGCTTTGTTTGCTAAAGGTGGCATGAGGTGATGGAAGGCACCATTGTCCTTACTTGAGCTGGAAGCATCTTTTTGTCTCTACTTTTTTATATCGTTTTACATAATTATTTATATGCATCCATATGCGCGCGTGCACGATGGTGCAGCAATAAGTTCTCACTCGTATAGATATGGTACAGGGGCCGAGATATTCCATATAGCAACAAAAATGTCGCAGTGTTGGACAAGTTTATTCGATCATTATTATCCATGCTGGGATATCACATGCCAGGAGAACGGCAGATAAGAGCTACAGACAAGGTTGCCCATACTTCAGCTTGGTTTGCTATAATTTCATAGCTTCTATCATGCATGAGATTAAGGCATCCACACGTAAAGTCTAGTAGAACTCCTTTTTAGAGTAGTTAGAACAGATTTGCCTTGCAGGTGTGTTACAAAAAGAAAAGGAAAGGAAGAAAAGAAAGAGTGGACGTCGACCACGTTACGGAACGTTTTATAACGTGATTTGCGCTTTCTCAAAAAAAAAAAAGAAAAGAAAGAGGAGATTATATTGTTAATGCCTTTTGATTGCTACACTCACCAATTTTTCCATGTTGAATTGGAAACTTTGAGTTGACTGTACTACAATATATCTAAAGTGTTTTTATGAGCCGCCTCTTATTAGTCATCTCTGATTAGGATGTCACAAGGTGCCAAATCTGTGCACCCTAACCTATAAATAGGTAATTATCCTTCTCTCACCCATCATCAAAGTATCAGGGTGCAGACAGTTGTGCAACAGATAAGGGGCAAGGTAACTTATGGAGTATATGCATCATATATTCATATTATGATCAAAAGAATAGATGGTTTGGATAACTAGTGTTGCTGTGCCTCTCCGATGTAGATTATAACTAGATCTCTCAAGTGAGTTGGAGTGGAGTGGAGGAGCTGGGTTCTTGGAGACCTACAAAGAAAGCCCTTAACATCGGAGAAGAAGTTGAGGGTTCTCTGATGAAAGATCCTTTGATGCTCAAGTTAGTGATAAGAGAGAAAAAATAGAGGAAGAAGATAATAAGGATTGTGAGTTCCAAGAGTTTGAGAGAGGAATCTAAGAATCCAAGAGAGAGGAATCTCCGAGTTTGGACTCCTTTTTCTCTCTTTTATCTTTTTATAAAGAGAGGCGTGCTAGAATTGTCAAGTCGTTAGTCGCCAAAGTTGTGAACAATTATGGTGCCAGCTTTTTGCGAGTGGAGAAAATATTCGTTACTATAATAAACTGCCAACTCAGCAAGATCTGCATGTCAGAAACTTCTCGTAGCTCTGCATCATAAAATAGCTTGCAAAAAAGCAAAATGGATTTAAGTGTGATCGACTGATAGTAGATGTCTAGGTCTCATCTGAGAGCTGATCTCGAGGATGATTGATAAATGCCTGATGACCTAGGCATTGTGCTAGATTTTGGGTGTTCGTCATCCGATGATGTCAATAATATCCAAGGACCGATCAAAAGTGGTCGATAACCAACCGAAGATGCCAACATTGAATAGCACATAGGATCCGAATCGCCCATGTTGTCGTGCTCGAAGAGCTGGCTTATACCTTTATGCTTGTATACGTGAGGTATTGTCTGCTTTGGCTCTAATCATTTTGGACTGTAATGAATCTTATGAGATCCTTGGAGGGATAGACCTGGTTGGCGCCAATGTTGTGGTCAAGGAGTCAGATGGTCTGAATGGCTGATTTATACCTTCATGCCCGTATCTATGAGATATTATCCACTTTGGTTCTGACCATTTTGGATTTTAATGGGTTTAATGGGATCTCTGAAGGATTAGTCTCAATTAGCCTTTGTAGGCCTTGACCATTTGAAGTCTCATAATTTCATCTTTCAAAAAACATCTCACGTGGAAGAAAAGATTCCAATCCATATAAGTCATATTCTCTCTCTCCCTTCCGACTCAATCAATGTGAGACTAAATATACCATCTCCCCACAATGGTTCCTTTAACAAAAAGTAGTTGTTCAATAATTATTGATTCATGGCACCTGGTTTAGACTTGGATATCCAATGATAAAGGCCCATAAATGTGTCGCTCAATTCATTCAGGTGATAGTTGAAAATCACGAGCTCAAAAGAAAGTAAATGGGCAACAGAGAATGTGTTCCTGTTTTCCTTGTCATGCCATTCCAGAACCCACACATTTCTACCCTGGGGCCAATTTTTACTGTTGGCACTTTTGGCCTCATGAGAGAAAGGTATCACCATCCTTTCAGCACTTACCATCCACCAACTCCATCTTAAGATGACTCTCGACTGCCATCACTTCATGTCGCCATCCCTCCAAAACAGATTAAACCATCTCATCAACCAACATCGTCAATCGCAAACCAACTCCAGCTACTATTTTTCATCATGGACAGAAGAGAAGTCAAAATTATCTAATCAGATTAACCACCAGTAAAAATGCTTTAAAGAAGGCATGGGACAACACAGCCATGAGAGCTGCTCACAACGCCTAAATACTTTATTTTTTTTTTTTCCAGGGAGTTGAAAGGGAGACCAGGAAACAGCGAAAGTACAGAACTAGTCCTGCTTGGTTATCGCTTACAATGTTCTAAATGTTAGGAGGGAAGCTTTCATCTCTGCAGCCTTTTTCTAGTGTAGAGCTGGCTACGGAGGGCCATCTTCCCACAGGAGCTTTCCTGACCTCAAATGTTCTACCATGGGTCCAGCGATTAAATACCTGGTCACTAACCAGTCTTTTTCAAGGGACAAGTCAGTGACCAGCATCTAAATACGCATGGGGCACAAATTTGTCCGCAGGGGCCTTGGAAATGGTTCTCCAAAAAGCATTGCCACCCAAATGAGCAGCCTTATATAACCTCCCCCCTTTCTTTTTAGCTCAGGAGTTCATGCTGCGTGGATGCAATGAGCACAGCGGTGAGGGCCCGCCAAAACGAGCACCTTCCCTTATGGTGGTTCCAGAGGAATATTCTAAGCTGGCAAATTCATATTGAAGTGGAGAAACTTATGGAGACAGCCACTTGTATCCCGTACTGCATGACCCATCCTTCCATAAAGCACATCCTTTGGAGCAGTGCCAGGCAACACCGCCTAGTAAAAAATATATAACAAATCCTCGTTGAGAAAGATTTAATCCCGTCTCGCCTCGGCATATTGGACCGGTCAGACGTACCGAGTGTCGAAGCATAGATGCACATCCCCATACCGCATACTAGTTCAGTACCTATATGGCATGGTTGGCATGCACCGATACCAATCAGTATGCTAAACCTTGGTTTATAACCCATCCAATATTTTTATAAAATGATAATTTCTCAAGCATGCTAAGGAAAAGAGGAAGAAGGATCTATCCCACGGTGAGCAAAGAAATTCCCTGAAATGAAACAACGGAAAGTGAAGCAAATATTCCCCTTCATTTAGTTTTCAAGTCTCAAGAATGATCCTGGATATGGTAGAAGCGAGCTCACCTGGAAAAGTCTCGTGGAGCTTGAAAATTAAGTTTCAGCCTATGAATCATTAAAAGCTAAATGACTGTGAATTCTGAAAGACTGGAATTCAGCAAAGGCTGCTTTTATATGATAACATCATAACGACAAGAGCAAGCTGTTTCATTCTGGTAATGTTACAGAATGAAAACAGATGCGCTAAAGTAACAAAAGGTCATGGAGTTCAAGCTTAAAACAATGTCAGAAGGGGTCCCGTTTCTCCACAATTACCCGTGGTTATGAGTGTACCCTCCACGGGCCCCTTCATTAGCCGACGTATCAGCTTTTGGATCTCCACAATGAGACAAATTGCCAGGTAGATTTTCCCCAACAACATAACAAGCAAGCATATCTACTTGGGGCTGTCTTGATGGATCCTACTCACTGTATCTCCATGTCTTCCATGAATCCCTCAATTGAGTGTAGTTATATAAAATTATCAGACCGCTAAAAATTAGTGTAACCAATGCTCAACTTCTCATCTTTGACGACTTGCTCACTGTTACACTAATCTGCTAATTTTCCTACAATATGCAAACTCATACAAAACGGGGAGTGATCTGGAAAACAAAAATATCTTCACATATACACAAACTTTCGACAAAATTACTGACGGTATCTGACCATCTTGTACGGTCAAAAAAGACCCATATTAGTGGGATTAAACCCAGGATTTGTAGCTCCGGACAACATACCAAGTACCAGACCTACGTGCAACTCCTTGAAATAGCCATGTCATCAACATATATGAATAGGAAAAAGAAAATAATATTACTTCAAACAAAGCGGTCGGTGCCTGTTTATGAGCCCAGGGCCTGAGTAAGTCTGACAAGAGGACCACATCAATATGTACTTGCATCAGGTAGAATATAATTTGTGCCATTCCTCGCATTCTAATTTGAATGGCCATTATCATCTTATCCAATCGAGATAACATTATTAACTATTAAGTAAGATATGTTCCATCTAGAGAATCTATTTGCAGTTTAAAACGCATCTTCAACTCAGCTGTTGCTCCGCAAAAGCGAGCATAAATATAAACCAAAGGTCCGATGTTCACAAGGGGTGACAATCATCTAAAGTAAAATGAAGCATGTATAATGTCACCAACAAGCACAAGGTTGCAACAGTCATTTAGAAAAAATGTTCTATTCAAACAAACAACTAGGACATTGGCTGAAAAATGGAAATGAGTAGATGGTAGAATTTGGTTTTTGAGAAAAAGGGAAAAAAAGAAGCGAAATGGTTGAGATGGATGAGAGTGCAAGAATAGATCGATTTCTTAGACCATTGAAATGGTAAAACACCTCAGAGAGTCCAACTTCGAAAGAAAAATATACTCAAGCAATTTAGCAACAAAAAAGAAATTAAACAACCATAGAGGGTTTAAATTTGCAAGTGTCAGTCAATCATGAAAATGTTGCTTCATTAAGTTTACTAAGATGATTGAACATCTTCTTAGTTAGACTTGAGAACCTATTATTCAAAAGAGAGCAATCTATTATTCTGTAAGTACTCCGAAGCAGGAAAAGCTCATACATATATCTAATCAATGATCAACTAAATATATTAGAGTGCATTATAGATTAAAGATCAGTAGATCAAAGAACACATCATAATCCCACTAGATCAAAGAACATTTCACGATCCCACTAAACTAATTCAGCTACTAAAACATTTACAAGTTAAGCAGGTACATCTATGAGTAGAACATGGACTGAAGCATATGTATGAGAACACGCTAAAGCACTGATTGAATAAGTTAGGCAAAAGATTAAAGCACACGTGCCTTTCCTTCAAATAGTATATTATTTGTGAATTGATGTCCACCCACCCCCCTTCCCCGCTTCTTTCTAAGCTAGCTACAGTGATCCTTTTATTCTGAGATTATTATTGTCTGTGACATGTTATCTCAAGCGAGACCCATGATCCATATAACTTTTTCAGGACATAATGAGGCAGACTGCCAGGTGTGTAACATCATACAAAAAACATCCATACTGTCCTTTAAAGAAGAGAAGCACTAGCACAGCACTACCATGGCTAGTTTTTAAATAGACAGGCCAGTCAAGAACATTTAAGTGGCCGCATGTTTGCTAGTTGATCTGCTAATTCAATGCAACGAAGCAGAAGCAGGATTAGATGAATAAACTACCCTGTTCTCATCCAGCAAATTCTATCCTCTAAATTTCCTTTAACTCATCATCTTTTCACCAGTCTCATTGAATAACATTATCAAATAGAACATACATTATGCATGTTCCCTAGTAACGACACAGATGCATCTGCAAAACCTTTCATTCATAATCTAAGGGAAGGGATAGGAATCCAATACCCATGATCAAAAGGCTCGGGAAAGCAGAAATGCTTTGGAGATCGAAATGAATGGTTAATGGCCTCTAATTTGTATATGAACTTTATGGCTATCTTATTTGGGCGGACCACAAAACATTAAAATAGACATCCTGCTCTAGTTGGTGTCTATTTCTAGTGTTGAGTGGGGTGTGTCTGGCAACTGCAGCTTTTTGTGTGGGACTAGGAGTGCGTAGACACTTTAACAGAAACTTTTGTTTGGTAAGGAAAAGTAGGTGGTCCCAATGATGAATAAAATCTACAAGTACAACGCATATTCCAGAAAAGCTCACTATTTCTTCAGAAAGGCCTCAAAATGAAAATTGCAGACAGCATTTCCTACCCAAGCGTGCAGCTTTGTATATATTTTACCCTTAACCAATTTTTATGCCATGCGGATGCCAAAATATTCATTCACAAAGGCAAGAGGGCCTACCACCAGCAGACCATTTCAAGCAGACCAAACAGAAAATTTTTGATGGTTTAAGGTACTGAAGGCTTAAAGCAGACTTCATAATACAAGTTTTATCCATCCACCAAATGCAACAATTGTTGTCACGGTGGCCTGGCACACTATTAAGCACCAACAGAAAAAATAAGAAATTTGCAAGAGGATTTTGGATTCAGTCCATGAGCTCCAATTTCAGGCAAAATATTTAACGTCCAAATTGCCCATATACTTCATTGCAATTCCTGAATAACCAAACAACCCTAGGCAACTTGGAGAAATGATGAATTTGGTATCACAAACATGTTAAGCATAATAATTGGCCAGCATGATGATGATACAAGCCCATGGTTGAGTTAGTGACAGAATGGAATGGTTAAATGTTCCAGTGTAGTATAAAAATTGTCAAACAGTTCAAGCCTGCATTTGTAATAACAGAAAATAAGAATCAATGGCTGTTCATCTACATAAATAAGCTCCCATATTGACAGACCGCTAGCACCAATTTAGTTCTAGAATAAAGTTTCACTACCAAATTCTACAAAAATTTAGGATGTGAGGAGCATTTTCAAGTTAAAATAAAATGCTGGTAAAATGAATATTATGCATGTAGCAGCATGCATGTTGCTTGGTGCAATCTATTCAGACAGGTCATTATCTATCAATATTTTAACATAGTTTTAACAATAAATAGGCAGTGGTTACTTCTTCTTGGTAGTGCATCCAGCACCCAAACGTGAGCTCCTAGACAGCATGAACATGAAGATGATGCTTTAAAAATATCTATAAACAAATTGCTTTGCTTTTCACTAAAACCATTTTTTTAAAAAAAGAAAAGAGCCCAACTTGTTCAAAGAATACAGCTATAGTTTTTTGAACGTAATAAACATGATGCTAGTTGCACTCCTTCATGGACATCTACCTACAGTTTGCCATTGCTTCTTACACACAAAATATACAATAGATCAAAATATGCATGTTTTTAAACCCACTAAGTAGGGTATCCTAATGTTGCTCTCGCAAACAACATTTGTGATCTTAGTCAGATATGCTAAGGACCAGTTTGCTTCTATTAGGATTCATGCTCATATGACGTGACTATAGTTTTACACTGGCCATCAGCCTACCGCATTCCTCTTTTATCCAAGTTTGGGACCGATTATGTACAAAACATAGGTGGAGTGATGCTACTTAATTATTTAAGTCCCAACCACTATGCATAATTTAAATAGTCCAACACCATTGTCCTCATATTTCCTTTCTCCTTGTTTAGTTGCTGGATATAAAAGAATAAGTGGAGAAGTTACCTACCTTTCCAGTCTATTCCGTACAATTCCACCAAACACAACTACACCATGCCAAAATATAAAAAAAATGGCCTCCAGCCACCTTTGGGATTTTTAAGCAACTTTTTACTCACTTATCACTCCAAATCAGAACAAAATATCCCAAGAAAATGTGGAATAAACTTATCCCTCCACTTGCCACCCTATTTTATTCTTTACTTTAGCCCTATTCCAAGATAACTGTACTCCCCAAACAAAGAGGGCCTTTGTGCTCGAGTTTTATATTTCATTTCCCTTCATGATGTGGCTAGGGCACTCTTAAGAATTTTTAACTCCACTTAATGCTGCGATCCAGAAAACAATAGCATCTCAAGGGATGGCATTCTTCTAAACCTCTTATTCTAATCAAGCCATTCCGAGCTTTCATAGATTCACGTCATGATTGATCATTTGGTATGTCAGCATGTATTTGTGCATATGAGGTATATAGGGCCATCCTGTAATTTAAATAGAAGGATCCAGCTAGCAATACAATGCAGTCAACTGCATTCATCAGCATAGCCTTGAGTCTCTACATCTTTGCAATCTTAGTTTGCACGGTTTGTTCCCCAGTCGTCATATAGACCAACTTCTTTCTCTTGGTAGGTATAACGAACAAATATACGATAAGAGCACTTCCTTAATGGGATACCCAGCATAGAGAACTATAAATCCAAAATCTAGAAATCATTATTTAAGACTCTAAGAATGACAGTTGTTTCAGCAAGAGCCACCTTGCATCACGCAAGTCATACACATACATATTATATTTCTCTTTTCCTCTATCCTATTTGAACATTCTTCATAGCCTCCTGCTTCTTGCAATATTAGCAAATCATAAAAATTTACCATGACATGGAATTATTCAACTAGATCTATACCGGTGTTCTGCAACGTTCTTGGCCTCTTATTGGTCCTTGTTGCTACCCCAAGCTCAGCAACCTGGGACATCTCATTACAAGTGATTGTCACTGAAAAACATGCCTGTCATAAATGAAGTTCATGATAATATGCTCAAGGGCCACATCTTCACGCTCAAACTTAATATAAATGTTGACAGGTAGACAGATCTTAGTAAATTGGTTATTTGGTCATCAACAAATCAATGCACCACTGACACAGGAGGTGCCCATGGATCAAGCCCACATAAGTCTTATCATACCAAAAGCCCAAAAAGTCAAATCAACTCAACACATGTTGAATCCTCATTCCAGCAGATTTCAAAGTTCTTTGAATGCCAAATTTGAATTTTGAATGGTTCATTTATTTTCTTTTCAATTTACAAACTTCTCCTGAATTAATTAGGTAGTTGGTAGTTGATTAGATTGGAAATTTCTTAGAAACTTATTTGTGATTAATGTACAAAATTGGAAACTTGTTCCCTTTTATGCTATATAATTCCTGGACCATGTATGATGAATGGGGATATCTTCCTCCTCCCTTTATAGCAGTTTCTGTGAGGGTCTGAGTTTGATTTTACCTAGGATACACTTTAGTTGCCTTCTCTCCTCTCCATTTTCAGTGTAAACCATAAGTAATTTACCCAAAGACAAACAACTTGAGAAACTCCATTTAGCTACATCACATTTGAGCTTTTCCTAGAGTAATTACTGGCTTGGATATTTGTAGAGTCTATATGACTCACTAAGGCTCTGTTTGGGATTGCTGTTGACAATAGAGCTTTTGGAACATTTGGAAGTAGAGCTTTTAAAAGTAAACATTTTACAAAAAGTTGTTTGTTGTTTAGTAACCACATTTATAAGTGTTTTGAAACTTTAAGATATGTGTAGTAACTAAAATAAAAAAGTTCTTTTGATATGATAAAATGACAATAAAAGACATTGCATAGTATTGTATAATAATGAATAATACAATAAAATATTATATATTATTATGTATTAAAATATTATTATATTATATAATATTATTATCATATAATGTAACATAATATTGTAATATAATATAATATAATTATAATTATAATATAATTTATAATGTAATAAATATATTGGTTATAATCTAATCTAATAATAGATTATAATATAATATGTTATATTATATTACTATTATAATATAATTATATTATATTATTATAATAACATAATTATTATATTATATTGTATTATTATAATATGATAATATTATATTAAATTATATTCTATGTTTATAACATAAATATTATTATATTTTAAAGTATTATTTTATTGTATAAATATTTATATATAATATATTGTAATATTTAATATAATTATAATTGTAATTATATATAATATATATAATATATATAATATAATAGATTATATTATATTATTATAATACAATACTATTATATTATTATTAAATATTGTTATATCAAATTGTATTTTTATAGTATAATAATATTATAATAGATTATGTTATATATTTATAATATATCATAATATTAATTTATTATTATATTATATTATATTTATAATATAATAATGTAATATGATATGATATAAGATGTAATTATGAGATTTATTAGTAGGCATTTTGGTCAGTAAAAAAATTTATTTAAATCAAAATAGCTTTTCAATATTAGTCCGAAAGCACGGTTGGGGAAAGCTTCAAGATAGAGCTTTTCTCAAGTAGATCTTTTTAGCTTTCTGACAAAGTCAAAACAGCTTTTCAATATTTTACCAACATCACTGTACTATCCAAAAGTACTTTTGGAAGGTCAAAAAATGCTTTCTCTAAAAGCTTAGCCAAACAGGACCTAAATCCTACCACAAAAATTCAGGTAAGTCCTAAAGCTTCTCCATTGTTCAATGTTATTTTAAATAAACTTAATTACTACAAAATCTATATATTCTGCTTCAAGCCCATTAGATAAACCTAAATTCTTCAGCACATAAATCTGTTATGGTTCACATAGCTACCATATCACAGGTACCTTTCTAAAGTGATGACGCCAAATGCTATAAATTTATTTTTTTACTGCTCTATAAGAACAAATAATAAACCAAATGGAATGGCTATGTCTTTCACCTCGTCAACATCCAATTAGTCAATGCCCATAATATCTAAGACAAGAAATAGGACCCACTCTCCAAATAAGTGGATTTATGCTGGCCCAGATGAAAAGTTATAAATCTTTTACTAAAGGATCACACAAGAATAATGGGCACATAAATAGTTTAAATGAATTATCATTTGCATAAAGTCTACTCTCAAGACCAGAGAGAGATGTTTCTGCTAATTTGTAATTCCCAGCCCTGGAAGTAACAAGAGAGTACATGTTAACTAGCTGCTTAGATTAGAGCACAGAGCTGAGGTTCACCATATCAATAAGGAAGCTTAGGAATCTTCTCAGAATATATCTAATATATCAACTGAGTAACATGATTATCATTGTGTCCTGGCAATTGTCTTTCTTTAATCACAACTTCTTGAGTGAACTATAATAAGAACAACTAAAAAAAAACAATGTGAAAAAAGACAAAACTCTATACAAGGCATAATGATGCAGCTGCCACAGCAATCTGACTAATTAATAAAGATACAAAATACAAAATATAGCAACAAATGTCATGCATAGAGTAGCACTTGCAAATCCAATAATTTTCTATGAAATATTGGAGCCTTTTGTTAGTAAGCTGTATTCATTACCGAATCATCATAAACCTTGTAACCAAGCAAACGCCTGTTATGACACAAACAGCTAGCATTTTTTTTTCTTTTGTTTCTTTTTCCTTTTTCCCCTGTTGTGGTTTTCATTACAAAAACCAGAAGGAAAAAACAGGACCATCAAAAGTAATACTCGATTATAATATGCCACAATGGAAAAACAATATTCATGATGAGCAAAACTAAAGAGTGATGAACCTGCTTGAATAAATTAAAATACATAAGCCAGCTCTTGAAAGTACGAGCTTCAAGACAGTTAACAGAATTGCATGTCATCAATATTTTCTGTGAAGATATGGCTTGAACCTAATGAGTAATGCAATAATCATGGAACAATTCACTGCCAAAACATAAATTACATAATGCAGTTATATATCCCAGTTTTGATTACATGAAAATACCAGATATGATAAAACGTAAGTCAAGAAAGCTGCTCTATGGTTCCCTTTGCTCTTCATAGTCATGTTACCTGTGTCTGCGCTTTTTTGTACCATCTTCTGTGTACAATTCCCAGTACCTATGATCAAGTTGGCTAAGATCAGGAAGATCTGCTATTGCCAGCAAATACTGTGTCAGCTTCACCAGCTCCTGATCACTGCTACGATTCAAATGGGCTTTCCTGAAAGGTTTGATTGTCAGGCCATTTTGTGGATTCATCACAAAGTTCCTTCGAAGGTCATCAAACATGATAGTATTCTTTGAATTGTAAAACTGCACAAAAAAAAAAAAAAAAAAAGAAGAGAAGAGAGAGAGAGAGAGAGAGAGAGAGAGGATAACAGATCCTGTCAATCTTGTTTTTCCAGGAAGCAAAGTATGTGCTGGCAAGATTATAGTTAGTACAGAACCTCAGGAAATTGAGCCCATATTAGGCCCAGGGGCTTGCAGTCAAAGGTCCCATGTGAGTCAGACTGTACTGTTATCATGGCCATGTGATCTAGAAGAGCAGTTATTTTGTAGTTAGGATTATTCAGAACCCCCAGCTGCCCCATCTTCAATTCAACCCATTTCATACTGCAAAGAATTGACAATTAAGGTCTTTCCAAGTTACAATATTATCTATTAGAAGATTGTTTAAGGAACTAAAAGAACTCAATAAAATAGTGTCTGCTTGCATTCTATAGAAAGGAGCATCACATAATCTCACCTTGTTGCAGACCATATAATGATATCATACTCTGCATAGATAGCAGTGAGAAATTCATGAAGATCTGCGTAGGAAAATTGCATCATGTCGCTGCTGAATAGCTAAAACAAAAACATTTGAAATTTGGTACCATGCACTTACATGGTCGCATGAGTTCAAGTGGGTTTTCAGCTGGTGACTTGTGATCAAAAAGAGTATAATCAATGTCTAAAACAAGCAGCTTCTTTCCTTCGCGACATGGGTTCAGGAGTTTGATCTGACGGAAGTATAAAGCACAGAAGAGTATAGCGTTACTGTAAAAAAAGAAAAGAAAAAAAAAAGAAACTCCTCTTTTGCACATATATATATTAGTCAGAGTGTTACTGGATTCAAGTCTAGCTTCCTGAACAAAGAATTAGTACCTAAATAAAAGCACATCTCAGTGCATGTGCACGTGTGCACGCATGCATGTGCAAGCACATGTGTCTATGTGCTTGTCAAAAAGGATAAATACTGGTTGTGCCAAGAATGAAGCTAACAAAGTAGAACAAAAGGTTAAATGTTTCTTTTATGTGGATAGAAGGTGGAGAGATTTTTTATCCACCTGACTTTGTCGATGTTAATAGACGATACTAAGAACTTAAAGGTTGAAAACCACCTTTTAACTTCACTATTTCATTGCCCATAGCCATGTTGAACCCAATGAGTTCCCAATATTTTTAAATATTTTCACTCCTAGTACCATCCAACCTGATTTCAGCTTTACTTTGTTTTTCAATTTAACTGCAGCTACGTGGTGGTTAGGAATGTCACACCCAGGAGACATCTGAATATTTAGGAACTACAGTAATTTTAGCACTTTTGACAACAAAATTGGAAGCTGCAAAAAGATTATGATGATGTCTTCAAGAGCTTAAAGCATTCAAAATTTTTCTTGCCACTTATAAAAGATTGTTCATGTGCATTTTTTACCAAAAAAATTTGAAGTTAAAAAACAGAACGATTGACAATATGTTCCATTAACAAAATTATTTGCTTACTACATTAATTGACTATAGATGTTAAGGTAAATTAGTGATAGTTAATTGATTCTATTAAACTTCTTGATTAAATTGTTTTGGCCATAGTTAATTGAACTAGATTAGAACCCCATGCGATGCATGGGATGCGAGTGGAGAGGAATCAAGATCCATGGCACATCGATCATTCTACCGTTGGCATTCGGGATCATTCAACAATGGAAAAGATAGAAGCCCTAGTCCTACAGAACATCAAAAAGATCTCACCCTGGGGTTGAACTGCATGTTCCGACCTTGGAGGGAGGGGCCTCGAGGATGGTAATGGAAGCATTGGAGTCGACATCAAACACCCGGATGAAGCTATCGAGGGAGGCAGAGGCAGCCACAGTGCCAACTGGGTTGGCGATGATGGAGATCACCCCAAGGGCATGGCCCAGAGAGGGCAGCCGGCCAGGGCGAGCTCATCGGGGCGCTAGAGCCGGACCGTCTCTTCGAGCGATCCAGGCATGAGGAGCCCTAGCTACTCATCCATCATCGGAACCCATGCCGACGCCCAAATCGCCTCGTCATGAGTGTTCCCCACCATTTTCAGCCCTACGAGCTTCATCTCGCTGCCGAGATAAAAATTCCTTTAGGGACACGTGGCAGATAGTGCTCAGAGAAAACCAATACCCGGCCAATGAAGGTTAAAGCCTTCGTTTAATATATATACTAGCTTACAATCCTGTGTCATGCACGGGATATGATTTTTTTTTGAAAACATATTTTATTTTATTGATGGTTAACCACTCACGCGACGGACAGAAGAAAAAAACCCCATTCGAAACCTAAGAAGCCCTCTGATCTCCCTCAGGTATTCTCCTTCCCCATGGATGTCACTCAGATATAGCCAGCCGTGCTCTAATAGCGTCATCTGACTACAGTTGTTAGACTTCTAGAGGACGGTAGGTAAACCAAAGCCATTTGATTTACTTCTCTCCTGTAGTCTCCTTCTCGGTCCCACTGAATTTGAATATTTCTTTAATTCAACCACTCTTTCTGGGCTTGTTCGGGCATTGGGTTCCTTTCCTAGTATGAGGTTTGGCATTTCTGGGTGTATTAATGGGAATTTCTTGCTTTCCCGAAAGTGGATGGAGGGAATGACCTTTGAGTCCCACTTGTCTCCATTAGGCCTCAGCTTTTCCATAAGTCATACACAATCCCACGCCATCGCCCCCTTCTTTGGCTTTCGTTGGCTTCTTGAGCGAGCCCTTGGGAGTTGTCTAGGACATAGCGGTTTCTCTCTAAGCTCTCTTGATCCAAGCTTCTCCTTTCCCCTACTTTGTGCTTCTTCTAATGCCGCAAAGTTTGAATTTTGATAGCGTTCAAGCGGAGAAGACCGAAAAGCTTGGATTTTTAATAGTATTTTCTCGAGCTTTCCTATAGCATTTTCCTTGTGCTCAAGGTTTGAGAGTGAGGTGGAGTTCTTGAGTCATTTGCATGGATGGGAGTGGGGATGGCAATGTCAGGGTCATGCCCTACTACATGCAAAGTAGTATAGAAGGTCCGATCACCAGTTCACAGCATCCCGGGCTACATGGGGCCACCAGGGATCTGGACATCCAATCGATGCCGAACCCTGGCTCGAGCCTGGCTGCGCAATCCTTCGGCATGGGGGTCGGTGGGGGATCGATCGCGTCGGTGGCATTTCAGGTAGGGTCCTCACTAGCTATCTCTCCCCACAGCGGCGGCATGGGCAGAAGGGGGCATGTGGGAGTGGGCTTGGGGGACAGCATGAAGAAGCGAGGGAGGCCTCGATTGGCTCTCTCCCATCTCCTCTGCGACACCCCCAAGGTCGGCAATGGGGTCATGGCATCTCTATTAAATTACTTCACAAGGGGTAGCATGGCCCACAATGCAAACTCCAGCGACTTCCCGGTGCTCTTGCTCATTTAATTTTTTTGCACACGTGGTAAACAGAGGGATCTGTATTTTGTACATGTGGTGGGTAGAAGCAAAAGCTTTCGTTTTAATATATATATATATATATATATATATATATATATATATATATATATATATATATATATATATATATATATATATATATATATATATATATTAGATAGCTTTTCCCATATATTTTGTATTAGACAAATGAAATAGTTTAAACCTACAAAAAATCATTACATATGATTGTTAGCCAGATGAATATAGCCTTATCCAACCATGCAAGCAAAATTACCATGATCATTCATGGCCAATGAAAAATATACTAAAGTATATACAAGCCTTTTCATATCAAATTTTAAAATTGTTTAAATTGACTATGCTAAGTCATCTTTATAAAATTTAATTAAGCATTTGTTCCTATCAAGAGTGACAACTTTGTAACATAAGTTTGAAATTTATTTTTCAACATTTTTGCTAACAAAACCAAGGATTTTCAAAAAAAAAAAGTCATGGTCTCGGAGAAAATAAAACCACATAAAGAGAACAGGATAAAATAGAAGTCATCTGTTCAAACAGTAGGACAAATATTCAGGTAAAAGAAATCTTCTGCCACTGGTGCCATATATCCTTGTCTTCCCAGACATTACACAAGGCCAATCCCCTCCCCCACCCCAACCCCCCACGTGCTAAAAAAGAAACAAAAAAAGGCACATAAGCAAGCTCCTTTAGAGAAAGCACACTAATTCACAAATTCTCAAACTTTGAAGTTCAGATGCTTTGAGCAGTTTTAACTTGTCCAGGGCCATACAACTCAATTGGACTGCAGAATTGCTTTGAAGAAATAACTTCTTGTCTTAATGACTCTAGCAAGTGTCTAGGCTAGGACTACTATTATTTTCTCCTAAATAGGATGAACACAGAAAGCGCATGTGACAAGGGAAAGAATAAACCAATAATGCAGTTAGTGCATGTTGTCTCGAGAACAAACCTTGTAATGACTGATTCGCCGCCTTAACTTCTGCTTATTTACATCTTTATCTTTAATGTCAATGACTTCATCTTGGCCAAGTTCAAAATCATCAATGATCTCTGGAGAATCCACTTGGTCTATAATAATATCATCTTCAACAGTTCTGGAAAAGGGTGTTAGAACAATGGTGAATGCTCTGAGCAACAACGTAATATGTCACAAACAACTTAAAAAGAGTTGACACAATAACACAACCAAACATGAGCAGTTGCATATTTTGATTAATAAAAATATTAATTCTAAGAACTTATGAGAGGACAGTCCATTCTATAAGGTTAAGAAAGTCAAGAATGTTCCTTAAGCAGCACCTCTCTTTATTATCTCATTTTACAAGAATCAGTATGGCTGACAATGAAGCACACCAAAAGTGAACAATGATTGTTTAGCATTGAAAATACAACCCCATGGGCATTAAGAGTATCCCCACGATAAAGAGTGGTAGACTCCCATGCAACCTTGCAGATGTGCACATCAATCCCATTGTCAATCATTAGCTCAGACTATATACTACAAGTCACGATTTTAGCTGGAGATTACATGATAACAGCAAATCAGTGTCTTAAAGAGACATACACACTGCCACATATGCATGCATATGCAGTTATTGTATATGGTCACACCACACATGGACCAAAAAGGCAGTCCACCTCATTAAGTGGCTGCATATATGGCCTATATAGTCTTGCACAACTATATCTGAGTTTGCTTAGCATTTTGGAGCCACATTTGTGGACCAATGCAACTGAAGTGTGTTCAATCTAATGGGATTTGATGTAAGTTTCAGGTGGGCCTAATAATGGTATTAATGATGTTAATATTGAATACTTTCTAAATTATTGCTATTAGGTATTAGTAAAGCTGTAACTGGGCCAGGCCATACCCCTACCCTAGCCCGGCTCGAAACTTTTTTGGGCTTTGGGCTAGGCTTAAGCCCACATTTTTTTTTTTGTAAAATCCAAGCCCGAGCCGAAGCCCAATTGGGTCAGCCCAAAAATTCCAACCCTAGTTCGGACCTTACAAAGCCCACTTGCCAATCATCGTTGCAATGGGGGGGATCACCACCATCATCCTCGGCAACACTATCCTCCTGGGCCCTCTCATCCTCACTACCCATCCCGGCACCGGCTGCAGCATCTCATTTCCGGTCCTCCTCTGCACCACTTTTGGCATCCATAGCGCCCACATCCCAGCCCTCCTTCGCGTCCTCATCGCCTATTGGTGTAGCATTGAGACTTGGATCAACGGCTAGACCATCTTTCCTCCCTCACTCCTAGTACAACTCCACTACTAGGTAGTTAGCCCTATATGCCTCCATGCTTTACGACGGGGTCTTCAGCCTACTCTCCATGAGGGCAGTGCTTGCAGTGGCGGTGCCAACCATGATAGTCACCTAGATCACAATCCTCATGCTGCTAGCCTTTGCTAAGAAGCCCCATCGGATGCTTGTGGTCGATGGCTGCTGGATCACCGCCAACATCACTGGTTTCACATTCAAGATCCTCCTCCAAGAAGAATCCTATGTCGGTCCCCAAGTCAAGGAAAAGAAGAAGAGCAATTTCCACATTCCACCGTGCTAAATTGACTTAAGCGCTAATTTCTAAATTGATTAAGTGTCTAAGTCTAACCCTAACTTAAGCGGTTATCCCTTCCTTTATATTTATATTATATTTGGACCCTCAAGATCGAGCATGTATCTAGGCTCAGACACAAGCCGAGCCAACGATACAACCAAGCCCAAACCCCCAAAAAAAAAAGGGAAAAATATGCCCAAACCCAGCCTGATATTGTTCTGACCTAGCCCGTAGCCCAACCCAAGCCCATTTCCAGTCTTAGGTATTAGGTACCAAGCAACAAGCACTAGTTATCAATTGTATTGGTATTAATATTATTATTATCCATAAAAATATCACTGTTATTATTGATTGAATACATTATATAAAGCTAGACTTGGCTATACTTGAGTGGATCTTCACTCGGATCCGAGCAAAGCTAGATTGAACAATGGGGGTTTAACATCGATAATCCAAGCTCTTACATATGATCTACCATCTCTAAATGACTTATATACCAAAAATTATGTAGGTTAGAGGCCCCTAGTCTATGCATCAAGTGGTAAAAAATTGAATAGTCTAAAAAAAAAAAAATTATATTTTTTTTAATTACTTGATCATAGTTTAGGGGTCTCCAAATCACATGATTTTTTGTGTGTAAGCAGTTTAGAGGTAGTAAATCTTATCCAACAGCTTGGATCATCGATGTGAAAACCCCATTGTCTGATTTAGAACAAACCATATTTTAATGGAGATGCACTCGAGTGTAGCCAAGTCCATATCTATTATATTTATTTTTAAGTAGTTAAAAATAAATAACTGCATATACACCCACATATGCAGTCCACTGTGCAATCCTTTGACCACCCACATATGATAGCCACCTTTTAAAACACCGTGACAAATACAAAGTGAACAGGATGGAGCAATTTCATGATATGAGAGTGCTTTTGCTACCAGCTCTCAATTCAATGTGGAACTCGCAAATTTCATGACTGACAACAATGAGGATGACAGAATATATAGTGAAAGAGTAAGAACAAAACTGTCCATCCTTGTATACACTAAGTTTGAAGAACATTCATTTTAATGAAAAATCATGTGACGAAACAAAGAAAGACCAATTAGTTCTCCACTAATCAACCAAAGCATGATCAAAAGAACTGTATCCATTAAAAGCTCAAGCCATCTCCCGATGATCTCAAGCATGGTATGATCCAGCATGGTATGATGGATCTTTGAACTGGCCTTGGAGGCTTGGCAATGTTTCAAGAGATTAAAGTGAAATAGGAGAGAAGTGATCATGGCTAAATACTAAAGGCATAGGTTGGACTGAGATTGTATTTTGGGTGCTTTGGGTGAAAAGGATTTGAATCAAACCATAAATTAACTGACCAGCCTATGCTCGAAAAGGCTAAAACAAAAATTATCAGATCAGATCCAACATTGGAATCTTATGCTGTCAAAGGTTGAGCATGGATATTTCAGAATTTGATGAATGAAGATTTGAGCCCATCCACAAAAGTGGATATGGCTAGAGTGGGTTGAGAACATTTGACTCAATCAAGAACAAACCCTCTCCAATAACAACCTGTAACCTTTAATCTAGATATTAGCTAATACAAAGTTGATTAACATTGAATGAACAAGATCATAATCTTGTACTTTGATGTAGCTAATACCACACCTTTTATCCCCATTAAATATTGTTTATTTGGTCAAACGGCTTATGGAATTTTCATATTATGTAATAAAAGACCAATTTGTTTTCTAAGTTAAAACCAACTTAATCAAGCTAACCTGCCTAGGCCAGGCATGAGTTGTCTAAGTTAGAAACCAAATTAATCAACCTAACAGATCCATCTTGTGCATGATTATAACCAATCGAACCCAATCTATACTGAAAATTGATTGCATTTCAAAACCTCTACCCTGATCAAGTTCAGTATCTAATGCTACTCCAAGACTAATCCACCTGCACCTCAAGGGGCTTTAAAAAGATTGAATCATTTTGGGATATATATATATGGTTCGGCATAATTTGTAGAGTGACACTGGTAAGGTACGTTATATTGACCAATACCTTCAATGCTTGATTAACAAAACCTTTTATATTTTTCACTATCACTAGCAAAGAAGTATTTTTATAAGCTTTTACTATGACAAAAGGGAATGTGATCATTCAACCAACATTCTGAGGGATTCAGACAATATGAAGAGTATTATCTGATCTTCCCCCATTATCAGTCCTTCTTAATTAGAAAACATAAAAGATTGTACACATGGGAAGTCATGATACGTAACGAAGTCCAGCTCATCTAGGTAACGGTCTTCCGTATGAGCTTAGATGATAATTCCAAAGTTAAAGATTTTTAATAAATCAAACATTTCTCTTAGTATCGGGGTGGCATTAGAAAAGAAGCATGTCATCAACTTCAGGAACACGGAAAATTCATGGTAGCTCTGCGATACACGATAAAATAGAAGAGGTTATGTCTCATTGTCTTATCCAGTGCTTCCTTTTCTGATACTACGTGATAATTGTTGGACCCTTTTTTTTTTGTTACAGAGATTTCTTAGACTTTGGAGGGCATAAAAAGACTCATAAACCAAAAAAAAAAAAAGAAACAAAACAAGGGCATAACAAAGTCGAAGATTTGATTTTGCTAATCCTTGCATCCCATTTCCTCATAGCTCGTTCAAACCAATCAAAATAATAAACAAATACCTACATCAATGTAAAAAGTCGAATTTTTATATCCATCATTTGATTTTCTTGATGCATACTATTCTCAAGTACCCTTCTTCTTCAACATTACCAACTAGATTGTGAGAAAAAAAACAACAACACAAAACCATCGACGATTCTATTGGGCACTATGGGAAATAGACGCAGAGAAGTGGGAGAAAAGAAAAGCATATAAAACACAAATGGGTTTTAATTGAGAAAAAGATTAGGGTTAGGGGGGAGGGGACAGACCCGATCATGGTCATCTTGACGGAGGGCTTGAGGTAAAGCTGGGAGAGGAGGATGGAGTCGTCGTTGAGCTTGGCGGCGAGCTTGGGGTATAGGAGCTTCTGGCGCTTGGGTAGAACGGTGGTAGCCTCGCAGATCCGGCGCTTCAGCTCCGCCACGCTGTCGTCACCGCACACCCGCACCGTGTACTCCTTCCCGCTCCACCGCACCGTCAACGTCATCTCTTCCACACCGTCCTCTACTTCCCCTCCGCCCCTGCTCGGGATCGCGACATCCTCAGCCGCCGCCGCCGCCGGAGGCGGCGCCACCTCTGGAGCCGGCGTGGAGGAGGATTCCATCGCGCGCTCTGTATCCCTCCCACTCTCCATGGGGCTCTCGTGTCGCTTCTTTGATTCTTCCACGAAGTTGCGCTCCGGTGGCTGGGCGACATTTTTATCGCCAACACCTAGCGAGCGTAACCGAAACGCACTCATCATTTTAAAAGACTGCTATGCCCTTACTTATTTCAATTATTCTGAGAACCAGGTGACACCGTGAATCGGTTTCGATAAAGGTTGATACGGGCAGAAGTTGTATATCAATATTTTAAATATAATTTACTATCTTAAAATTATTTATATAAAAAAATATATATAATTTAAATTTTTTTAATTTATTAAAAATTAAATAATTTAAATAAAATTAAATTAAATATATTTTTTTAATTATTTGATATATAAATTAGGAGTCTTTAAATTATATAATTTTTGGTATGCAAGTAGTTTTGAGATACAACGTATCAAACGATTTAGATCATTTTTTCATTATTCAATTTTGATCTGATCGAATTTGAGCCTAAATTTGGTTGATCTTATCCAAATCTAATTTTATATATATATATATATTGATTTGATCCAGATCCAATTTCAATTTAAACTAATTCTGATTTTTAAGATTCAACCCAATTCTTTTGTAACTTTAAGTTGTTATCGCAATTCTTATTACAATCTCAATTATAATTTTAATTAACCAACTTGTTTTAGAATGTACAAATGTACGCTCATACATTCAGAGCGTGATGGTCATGAAAAATGAAATTTGAAGTGGTCGTATATGCCAATATATGCATCAAACTGCATCCACTGAATATGTGATGATCATAAAAGTAAGAATCACCCATGAGGTGGCTTGCAATCTTGGCTTGTAATGTCTGATTCTGATACATGGTTGATTGTTGAAAAAGACCAAGCAAAGGAGATGCAAATGAAATAATCTGAAGGACCAAATTAAAACTTTCTGGTAGTTTGTAAGATTTAGACCACACAGTTCAAATGTTCTAATTAAAACTTGACATGATAATTGTTGAATTTAGATGCATCCACATTGTCGTCCAAAACAGGCTCTTTCCGAGTTTTCCTGGAAGCAACTCTTGCAAAAATAATTCCAACAAAAAAAATTTGGATATTAGAACTAATTGCCGAATGATTTTCCAAGGACAAATTGGACCAAGTCTAGCATCAGGCCATGATTGGCTTGTATGATCAAATCCGATACATCAGCTTCATCAGGTCCAGCTCTAATTATTAATTTGTCTCAGTTCATCTGCATGCCCGGTGACAAATATACACTCTTTGACGAGAAAATCAGTAATCCATTTACTTTGTAGAAAGAGTGCCATCCTTGGACTTTCATCGTTAATGAAAGAGAACTGGTCACATTTTTTTACAAAACTAGGGTCATTCTTAGGCATATTTTCATCACCAGCCATCGATATAATTCCTCCGGAAATGGCCAAAGTTCTTGAATGGAACGTATTAGTCCAACGGCAATGGTTTCAAAACAAGTAGATAGGTCATTAGCAAAGCTGACCCTGAGCCGGGCTCGGAAAATATCAAATTTTATATAAATTTGATCCTTAAAAATCAACAGAATTTAAGCCGGAGGTCCAACCTTTGCAACTAGAAGGGCATAAATCAATCATCATAAAAACAACGTTACATGTGATAGGGTATAATTCAAGGGAAATATGTTACGGTGATGATTAAAGAATTGGGAAAGGGGAATAGAACTCATTAACCCGTCCTGAGGGGAATAGAACTTGAGTGGCCCCAAATCAGAGGTCGCATATTTTTGATCCGGCAAATCATAGAGCTCAAGGCACATCAAGTCTATGGAGATGGTGGACTCCACCATCGCCTAAGAGAGAAAAAAGAGGGGGGATGGAACCAGTCGGGTTGGACGACATCTCCTCATCTTAGATCGGCAAAAAGAGGAGAACTAGGAAGCTTCTCACTTTTACCTGGAGGGTGAAGCGGCTTGGGCAACGAGGCTCTTGATGTTGAAATGGTTGGACGACGAGGAGCACCAAGTTGTCACTGCGGGGAAGCACAAGCCATTATGTGATTGGACTCCTCTTTCTCTCTTCCTCCTTTCTACGATCTAAGTTTGGCAGCAATTAAATATATTAGTTAAATACCATAATTGTAACTCTAAATCTTAACATTTCAGGTTATATGTTGTAGAATACAAATTTATGATAGTGCCAGCATATAACCTGTGGGATGCTGGGTGCAATTTAAATTCAAGCCTCTCATCCGATTGAAAGGATCAAGAACAAAAAAATTAGGAAAGAAATATACGATAGGGAAGGTAAGACTTATCCCACACATTGTTGATCCTCTGTATGCAAAGTATCATTCCAAAAAAGATAGAGAAAGAAGGAAGAAAAAAATAAAAAGATATATATGAAACAGATATTAAAACTTGATTGCCTAATAGCCAACTGTCCAAAATTTGCCATCCTTATATATATATATATATATATATATCCACATGACAGTTCAGAAAGGTGGAACTTAGCCTAGTGCAAGTCTCACACCATGGATTTGGTATCACATTCACATTATCATAAGAATAGAAATCCATGAATTGAAAATTTTGTAGCCAAAGAAGAATCCTTTCATTCAAAAATCTAAAAACCCTACAAAATATGATGCTTCTACCAAGATTAAGCTCTTAAAATCTCAAGAGACCAACTCACACCGCCACACCTTGCATAAAATCCCATATGCTCCGAAGAAACCCCCCAATCGGAACCTAAGAAACCCCTCTAATCTTTATTGGATTCTCTCTTTCCCCATAGATCTCTTAAGAAAAAAATAAAAAGGAAAAAAAATTGATCAATCAAGATCTTATCTTTATTTTTGTAGATTTTTATTATGTTTTCCTCCGATTTTTTCTCCATCCTTTTCGTTCTAAATCGGGTGGGAGGCTTGGAGCGGCTGAATAACGAAGTTTAGGCGAAGGCTGGAATTTTCTCCTACTACTTATTCTTATGGGACTTTCTTTTATGTGGCTCTCTTTTATTCTTCCAAAATCTCATATGAAGAATTAAGAAGTCGAATTATTTTTTTGAAAAAAAGAAATTGAGTTATTTTTTTGAAAAAATAAGTTGAATTATGGGTACCAAGAAAAAATATGGTGGTGTGAAGAAACCTCAAGTTATAAGAAAACTTGCTGTACACATATATATAGTGAAGCAAAAGTATGTCATAAATCTATTCAAGCTAAATGAGTGCTAACTATCTATAAATTGGCTAAGATTGACTGCCCCAAGTTATAAGAAAACTTGCTACATATATATGTGGTCAAACTGAAGTATGTCATAAATCTATTCAGGCCAAATAAATGCTGTTTATCGATAGATTGGCCGAGATTGACCATATCACACCAGCCCCAAGGCCTAGCCTCACCTCAACTTCTTTTTTATTTTTTTTTCTTTTTACTTCTTTTTTCTCTATGTGCTTCTTTTTTATTTTTTCTTTCTACACCCCTATCTGCCCGCACAGTAGGAGCGGGTGGAGGACCTTGCCGCCTCCCTCCCCTCTTGTGATGTCTAGGCCGTTGCCGCCATGGATCTCCCCTCTTCGGCCAACCCCATCCCCTCGGCCCTGCACACCAACGGATCCTCTGTCGGTAGTTTATCTACGACTCCCCCGGCTACCTATCCACGAGTCCTCCTTCTCCAACCTTTCAAACGCCGCGACACCCTACGCCCTCGTTCTTTTTTCTTCTTTCTGCACACATGGTGAATGGAGGTATCTATATTTTGTATTTTGTACACGTGATGGATGGAGGTTGAAGCCTCCATTTTAATATAGATATATAATAAATTTAAAATTAAATACTATTAATAAAAAAAATATTTATTAAAATGTAATGGTATTTATACAATGACGTGGCAAGAAAAAAATCTTTAATTATAGAACACAAAAAATTTCACAAACCCAAAGGCTATTTTTGTTGGAGCGAAAGAGAAGTTTCTTCAACTCTCTCAAACAATTTTGAGGCTTACAACCTACTGGCACAATTTGCCAAACTATCTGCAATCTCATCAGCTTCTCAATATATAGAAACAACCAAGCAGTAGGATGATAACACGTGAGATCTAACAAAAATCTTGAAGCAGTAGGGTGTAGACTGGGCTATCCAAATCACCTTTGGTTGCTTCCCAGTCACTGCTGATTTGAAGTTCTCAAAAGGCCGCTTGAAAGATTCAATGGTTTCTTTATGCAAACGGTGCAGCACCAAAGAACACACCTCGCGCGTCATGATTGAATGAATTGTGCAAACGACCTACCGTAGTTATTTGATCAATATCTCGTGTCAAAACACACCAAATCACTGAAGTAATCGTAGTCAATTATAGACTTCCAATCTGTCTGAAAAGCATTTGTCACCCTATCGTCCTCATCATTGCCAAAGTAATCATTTTTCGCAAAGAAGATATGGTAATTAAATCATAATGGTTAAAGAAGGCTTAAACTAGGTTAAGCATCAGGATGAATGGAACATGTTCATCTCAATGAAAACGGTGCTAAGTTGTTGATCGTACACCGGCTCTGCTATTGTGTGATTATATAAAAGCTTAGACGATATCGTTTCACAGGAAGAAGGCAGCACTGTGACAGCAAGCTCTCTACATCCAGGAGCAATTAATGCCAACTTAAGTTGCTACTCCAACCTAAAACGTAAGTTTTACTTTATTTATGTATTTTCTTTCACTTTGAAATGATTTTTACGTATGCCTAGTTGATTTCTTTTTCCACCCTTTTTGTCCTTCTAGCATTTATACCGGACGCTGCCGCAGCTGTGATGAAACCCTTTGTAGAAGCCATTCCCCAGGGATGCGCATCACCCTGGATTCCCATCCTTCTTGCGAGCACACCTGTAAAGAATCCAAATTAAATATTTTCTAGAAATGCTTTTTATTTTTGCATGCAATTATGTAGTTGTATGTGATAATCGATGGTCTAGATACATATAATCGTGTTAAATAAATTTTTTGAAGTGCAGGGTGCATCAACTACTTGTTATATAGATCTACATCCGGACGTGAAAGGTGTAACAGGCAAGCATTTTCTCAGTTGCATGGAGGCAGTGCCTTCTCTTACAGCGAGAGAGAAGTGTTACATCTTGAAGGATTGTCTTTAAAATTCCAGAACAATGATTCTGACTCTAAGCTTTGCAACCATTGATGTATATGCTTAATTTTATTAAGCTCACAAATGATCTCTACTTATGTTAATGATGTTTATAAATTGCTAGCTGCTAGTAATTTTCCCGACTAAAGAAAACAATTTTTCCTGGCTGATTGCTTTAGTTTTTTGGCATAAATAGGATGCTGTTGAGTTTATGTTGATCAGTACTAACAAACTTGCGAGGAAAGAAAAACCAACAGCTACGGGAACATGAATTTCGAAAAATATAACCTAACAGGTTAGAGAGAGGAGTACTCTTAGGACAAAATAGACTGTGAGAAGGATAAACGTTTGGAGGTAAAATTTTCTTCTTCTTCTTTTTCCTCAAGTAGTAGCAGCTCGGCGCAGGCAATGCATATTTAAAATTTTGTGGATTGGGGCTTTGCCTCAATGGTCACACCCCCAGCAACCAAAGATTGTCGTTCAAATCTCGGATGGTGAATTTTCAATAATTTAGGCTTTGATAATTGGAGCATGGTTGAGACTCCTTTTAAAAAAAAGAGAGAAAACATATATTTTTTTATAAAAAAATAAAAATATGAATATCAAAATATAAAATATTAAAGTTTTTTTTCCTTTTTTTTTTTTTTTTGATCATTTTTTGCTTGAGCAATTTCATAAAATGGATCTCTTCCCTTAAAAGTTTAATTAAATTAAACACACATTTCGCTGTGCATGTTCTCTTCTTCTAGTAAATTTTGTTAATTAAATTCTATGATATTTTGATCAAAATTTAGATGAAATTCTTTTTGATATATTCTTCTCTGGTTCTATAATTCATAACATAATTAAAATACGTGCAAGGCATGTTTCTTCGAGGGAATTCTTTTTTCTCCAGTAGTGTGACTTGCTCGATTTTTTTAACAGGAGACTCGAGCCAAGAGTACTAAAATCTGCATTCTTCTTAGATGCCTAATTGACATTAAACGCCAAAAGATAGCCCGACCTCACCACGCCACCTCCCAATACGCAATGCCGATTACTTCACTTCGGGCTCGGTCTAAATTGGATGGTTGTTTTGGCCTTTGAGGCAGCAGGACAAGATAAGGCTACCATGGAGACCAACCAGCTCAGCCTCAAATTTTTATCTTCTTATCATTTCTTTCAAACTACTTCCGCAATACCACGGCAAGGAAGCTCGAGTTCTTCCCTCAGATTCCCAAATGAGTTCCAAGATCAACTCGTCAAGTCTTCCAATCCCCCACAGACTTCCAACCAATTCACCCAGCTTCAATACATCATCAAACTCTCTCAGATTTAAGCACAGACCCCACTCGGCGCCCTCCTCTTCTTACACCAGTCCAAGCAAGCAAGTAGCTCTCGACAAAGTGAAACCAAGTCCCAGCATATGGAACGTCAAGTTTGAAACTCTTGAAGGCTGCAAGCTGGGCATCTCCCGGTATCCAGATTTTGAATACAATGCCAGAGGAGGCATTGGTACAGGGATCGGGAGAAAGGAGGAGGAGGCTCGCAATGATGACACCATGCTGGTCTCTTTCGATGTGGGAACACTCTACATCCCACCGCTTACAGGAGCGACGACGAAGTTCCTTGGCTTGCCATTGCCGCCGTCTCTTAAGATAGACATTGTTCCAGAGTTTTTCCAGGGAACCATCAGCAAAGAGAGTGGAAAGGTTAGTAATGACATACTGCTCGTTTATATGTTCAGGATATATTACTTCTCTCAACATCTATAAGTAGTTGTATATGTTGTGGATGTGTTCATTCGATGATTGCTCGTCCAAAAGAAGAGAACAGAATGTAAATAAAGCCAGCTATAATGTTGAGTTGGAGGCTAAGAAGATATGGCCCATAGAAGAAGGTGACTGGAAAGGAAAAGGAAAATGATGATAAGATTGCCCTTCCTCTTTCTAGGAGAGGTTATGTGGTGAAAACTTGGGAGGTTTTATCCAAGTGTTTGACAGGATATCTTCGCATAATTTCTTTGAGATGATTGGTGGCATGCTAACCATTGTTCTCAGAACAATTTTGGCTATGCTGGATTCGCAGCGTTTCCAACTTCCAGTCCCTTCCTTTGCCCTGTCTTCTTGGACCATCTATATTTCCTACTCATGAGACATCATATGGACCCTGGCATGCTAGCTGTGCGAGCATACAAGCCTTAGGTAAGTCCTTACACTAGAAAAATCATCCAGGCCGTGGTGAACTCTCCTAGGAAGCTTCTGAGAACACAAGCTACGGAGCTTGTTGGTTACTTTTATCATCAAACCTTAGAATCTTCGGTATCTTGCGGAACAACTTTTAGTAATCTTCAAATTGGAATCAAGTTATGTCTTCCTAGAACAACTATGGTGTCCTGGTTAGCACTTGCCATGCTGAAGGAGGACATTGTTATTATTTGCAGGTTGATCTGCAGTTCGGAGCAAAATTCTGGTTCTCGGTTGGAAGCATCTACAAGGCTCCTCCATTGATGGTGGAGACCACACTAACATCAGAGGAGTCCACAGGAAAATTAAGGGGTGGGAGGGGGGAGAGAATAAATGGAGAAGGAAGGTGCAGGCTGGTTGGTGTGGCCTTGGTCAATCCAATCAATGACATCCTCATGAACTCCTTTCTTGGACTTCCAACTGAATGCATCGCTGAAATGAATGCGAGAATCTCCATCGATCCCTCTACTTGAAGGTTATGCAGGATACAACCATATCATTTTTATAATGTAGATAAAAAGGACGGGCGTTGTCGGAAAAAACGAAAGGGACAACCAGAGAGCAAATGAGAAATTCTCTTACAACCAATGCTTCATCCTTGCAGCATCATCTCTCCAAGACATCCAGCAAAGCTGGAACTCACTAATTCATTTACTTGATTCCAGCTGGTTATGACAGCAAAAGCATTCAAATACCGCAAGATTTCAAAGAGCTGATCAGCATGTCGATACATAGAAACTTGTAAGTCTGATTGGGCAAACCTTTGTTCTTAAAGAACAACTGGAGATCTGAACTTCTGAAAAACAGTAAGGCTTTGGAATAATTTTGTACATAAAATTTCCAGCGAACAACTTTGGATCCACAATCGAGTGTGAAGCCATGGTGTTGCAGAAGCTTAATTATGGCAGAGCAAAAAACCATCATATGATTTGGAGACTTGAATGGTATTGTTTTCCTTGATGATGTGGCAAATATAGAGCTATATATGTTGAAAGCTAACTTTGCATGACACAATTAATGCAGTGGAGAAGTTATTTCAGAAGATCCTTTATGCCTCTGCTTCCATCCTATGCAAAAGAGTCGTAGTGCAGACCAACATCCGAAGTTTACTCCCACATGACATAAATAGTAGGTGGAAGAATGATTGGTATAATTGCTCGAACCTAAAAACCCAGTGGCTTTAAGTTCATAGGCTAAGTTGGCTTTGCATGTTCATCAAGTCCTACTACCGACATTAGGAGTCCTGCTTATTTTGAGTATTTATGCTTTCATTGCATTGCATCTGGCTGGGACAAGTACGAACATAAAATTGATTGAAACTTTTTTCTGTCAGTAATTCCATATCTGTGGGGGAGAATATGCAGAAGAACCTGGAATCACATACAGATAAATTAACTCATCTGCTGCCTCGTCTAAGTTGCTAATGAATGCTACCATCTTTAACCTGTTTGATGATTTCATTGCTGCCAAGGTTGCCACCAGCATCATGACTGCATTGGTCAAAGTTGTGAGCTCCTCAGAGAGCTGTTATATTTTGTTCCAAGCAGGTCTTCTCATGTGTTGAGCACCCAGCCGGAAAACCCTGTTACCTTAGCCAAGGAATTTGACGGGTAAGTCTTTGATCCCCATAGCAGAGAGCTTGAGCACTTTGAATTCTGCAAGATTATACGAAGTCAATAGTTTCCATTAGTTGGCATGCTCATAAGGAGAGCTGAACTGTAGGCGATCCTATGAGAGAGAGATCTAAGGCTTGTGTTGCCACCCATGAATTGGAAGCTTATCATGGCCTTGTGCATTGGAGAACCATCCTGCCAATATAGTTAGGCATGGGATGTTAGAGAGAGATGGAACCTTGGACAGGCATTGTTTATTTCCTTTACCACCTACAAGGTTTTTAAAAAAAAACACACGCGCTAGCTTGTGATCAACCCAATAGAGCCTATGTCACGATAGGTACTAGCCACATTGGAGGTAAGATTCCGATGCTATCTCTAATAATCCAGGATCTCACCAAAAAAAGGCTATCGTAAAGATTATCGCTCCGGATCCTTGGTCTTGCTCAAGTTCCTTGGACCTCCTAACACCTGACCAATGTGAAACTAAACACGGTTCTAACATCATAACTCTGGATTATGGATTAAATTAGTCGAAGGTAGTGGTTTAACTGGAAATATGATCTAGCATGTGAAATTTGCCATTTGCTTACAGAGCTCAGGAAATATGGTTATAGTCCTAGCTGCTAGTTTCAAAGATCATGGTCCATTTGTTAAAGCGTTTGGGGATGGTTTGAGGGTTCTATCTGCGGGCAGGAGGAGCAAGCACCAGCTTAAATCTATTTTCCAGGCGAAAACTTGAGTTCCGCTCGACGTCCCTTACACAGCCACGCTTGACCCAACCAAGGCATCAACCAAAATCTTGAGCTAATGCACAAAGACAAATTTTTAGTACACCACACTACACCGCTCCATTTGATTGGATCATATAGTCACTGTTTTCCAACATCCATTTAATGCCTGCAGTTTTTTTTTTTTTAAATTTTGAATGATGAAAATATCCTTTATCTTCTAAAAATTATCACATCCTATATCCATATTATGACATCCTACGATAAAATTATGACTTCTTGCATATGACGTTATAATTTTTTTCTAAAAATGATTAAAAAAAAAAGGACATATTAATCATTGAAAATTTATAAAATTTTTAAATAATAAAAATATACTTCTCTTTTTTATGACATCTTGTAGCTAAATTATAACATCCTATGCAGAAAGTCATAATTTGACTACAAGATGTTATGATATGGCAAAGGATGTCATAATTTTTTCAGAAATGAAGGAATATTTTCGTCATTCAAAATTTCAAACAAAAAAGTAGAGCTGTAGATATTAAATGCATATAAAAAATTTTTAATGACGAAAATGTCCTTCTCTTTTTATGACTTCTAAAA
The DNA here is from genome assembly GCA_006176705.1 of Cocos nucifera. Lineage (NCBI taxonomy): Eukaryota > Viridiplantae > Streptophyta > Magnoliopsida > Arecales > Arecaceae > Cocos > Cocos nucifera. Next base: position 1,582,867 of record QRFJ01000018.1, read on the forward strand.
AAAAATTATGACATCATGTGCAGAAAATTATAATTTTAATATAAGATGTCATAATATGGATACAAAATATCATAATTTTTTAGAAGAGAAGTATTTTCATCATTCAAAATTTCAAAGAAAAAAATGAAACTGCAGGCATTAAATGCCTATTAGAAAGTGATGGCTATGTGGCCCAATTAAAAGAGGCAGTGTAGTTTTTCTACTCCACATATGGTATATAAAGAATTTTCTAATACAGAAGAAAATATATTTGATTTCTCTTTGCTTATTTGTTTTAAATCTTCTTTTAACCAATGTCAACCCATCAACCCAAGTTGCAACCAAACCACTTTAAGTAGGTTTAGATAGGGTAATTCTTTGTACACTGCCTTCGGTGTAACAAATCAGATGTGGAGCATACCGCCTCACCCGATTGATCCACATGATGCTTTCATAGCATGACATGATATATGTCATTTTTCATCCAGGTAGGCATCTGAAAACATAAAGAAAATAAAAATGGGATGCTGTTCCATCAATGAATACATTTAATGGACATCATATTCTACTTTTCAACTTTAACATAACGAAAATATTCTTTCCCTCCAAGATGAAGAATTTTTATTATTTGGCAGTCAGGCTGAATATTTCAAATGCTATTCATCTTTCTCTTTTTTCTCATTTTATTGAGTTTCTGCTTAAGCATTTGTGTGTCCAAGATTTAGTCTGCAGCGAAAAGGATGCATTCAAGTTTATTGGCTAGCATCCAGATAATATGATCCATCCAAACAACATATTTTATTTATCAGATAAAATACCATCTATAAATCCATTATGATATCTGTAAGTAAAATACCTCTCAAATATATTTTTTAATATTTTTATGATATTGTTATATCTAAATTATTGCATTCTATAGATAAAATATCTCTCAAATATATTTTTTAATATTTTTATGACATCCTATGTCAAAATTATGACATCATGTATATAAAATATCTTTCGAAGGTAGCTTTGATAATATTATAATATGCTAAATCATAAATATGATATTATATATTCATATTACGATATCTTATAGATAAAATATCTTTTAAATATATTATTTAATATTTTTATAATATTTTTATATAAAAAATATGACATTTCGTAGGTAAAATACTTATCAAGTATATCTTTCAACATTTTTTTGACATCTAATATCAAAATTATGATATCCTGTATGTAAAATATTTTTCGAAGATAGTTTTAATAATATTATAATATATTAGATTATAAATATAATATTATAGATTAATATTATGATATCTTATAGGTAAAATATCTTTTAAATATATTTTTTGATATTTTTATAATATTTTTATATAAAAAATATGACATTCTACAGCTAAAATACCTTTCAAGTATATCTTTCAATATTTTTATGATATATAATATTAAAATTATGATATTATGTATGTAAAACATCTTTTAAAAGATAGTTTTGACAATATTATAACATACTAGATCATAAATATGATATTATAGATTAATATTATAATATTTTATAGGTAAAATATATTTTAAATATATTTTTTAATATTTTTATAATATTTTTATATAAAAAATATGACATCTTACAGATACAACATCTCTCAAATTTATCTTTCAATATTTTTATGATATCTAATATCAAAATTATAATATCTAATATCAAAATTATGATATTCTGCATTTAAAATATCTTTCGAAGGTAGTTTTGACCATATTATAACATACTAGATCATAAATATGATATTATATATTAATATTATGACATCCTGCAGGTAAAACATCTTTCAAGTATATTTTTTTGATACTTTTATGACATTATATATTAAAATTATAATATTCTATATTAAAATTATGACATTATCTATGTAAAATACCTTTTGAATATAGTTTTGATAATATTATAATATACTATATCATACATTAATATTATAAATTAATATTATGATATTTTAGAGGTAAAACATCTTTTAGATATATTTTTTGATATTTTTATAATATTTTTATGTAAAAAATATGATATCCTATAGATAAAATATTTCTTAAATATATTTTTTGATATTTTTATAACATCCTATGTCAAAATTATGACATCTAATATCAAAATTATAAGATCTTGTAAGTAAAATATCTTTCAAAAATAATTTTGATAGTATTATAACATGCTAGATCATAAATATGACATTATAGATTAATATTATGATATCTTATAGATAAAATATCATTCAAATATATTTTTTTATATTTTTATATAAAAATATAGTATTCTATAGGTAAAATATCTTACAAGTATATCTTTTAATATTTTATGATATCTAATTTTAAAATTATGACATATAATATCAAAATTATAACATCCTATATATAAAATATCTTTCAAAGATAGTTTTGACAATATTATAACATACTAAATTACAAATATGATATTATAGATTAATATTATAACATCCTATAGGTAAAACACTTCTTAAGTATATTTTTTCGATAATTTTATGATATTTTAGATTAAAATTATGATATTCTATGTTAAAATTATGACATCCTATATGTAAAACGCCTTTCAAATATAGTTTTAATAATATTATAATATACTAGATCATAAATATGATATTATAAGTTAATATTATGATATCTTATAGATAAAATATATCTTAAATATATTTTTTTAATATTTTTATAATATTTTAATATAAAAAATATGGCATCCTATAGGTAAAATATATTTTAAGTATATTTTTTTAATATTTTTATGATATTCTATATCAAATTATGATATCTAATATGAAAATTATGATATCCTATAAATAAAATATTTTTTGAAGGTAGTTTTAATAATATTATAACATTCTAAATTATAAATATAATATTATAGATTAATATTATGATATCTTATAGATAAAACATCTTTCAAATATTTTTTAATAGTTTTATAATATTTCTATATAAAAAATATGACATCTTGCAGATGAAATATCTTTCAAGTATATCTTTCAATATTTTTATGATATCTAATATCAAAATTATAACATCCTATATGTAAAATATCTTTCGAAGATAGTTTTAATAATATTATAATATATTATATTATAAATTTAATATTATAGGTTAATATTATGATATTTTATAGATAAAATGCATCTTAAATATATTTTTTAATATTTTTATTATATTTTTATATTAAAATTATGGCATCCTACAAGTAAAATATCTTTAAAGTATATTTTTTGATATTTTTATGATATTTTATATCAAAATTATGACATCCTGTATATAAAACGCTTTTCGAAGATAATTTTAATAATATTATAACATACTAGATCATAAATATCATATTATAGATTAATATTATGACATCTTATAAGTAAAATATCTTTTAAATATATTTTTATAATATTTTAGATTAAAATTATGATATTTTATATCAAAATTATAATATCCTGTAGATAAAATATCTTTCAAAATTAATTTTAATAATATTATAACATACTAGTTCAGGATTATGATGTCATAATTTAATATCTTATATATACATTTTTTTACTTCAAATAACATTCTGTACATCATCTATAGAGATTCCTGTAATTGATCAGTAAGATGAGATTTCATGAGATGGTTGCCTTGAGAATCTACCTTATTCTAGTGCATTACATGCGAATAATAATTTATGGTAAAAAAAAGAATATAGCAAGAATGAGAGTGGAGAGGGCCAATAATAAAATATTATAAATTTCTTACTATTTATCATAATTTATAAATTAGATATTTTAATTTCATCAAAATATAAAATATATTATAACAGATGGTTTGAAAAATTATTATTTTAATAAAATATCATCTTAAATTTTTGCAAGTATTAGATTCAAGAATATATCCTGCAATATAATGTCATAATTTTAATGAATAATATCATAATTTTGATCAAGGATATCATAATTTTTCGTTCAAAAAATTTTTTTGTGATAGGATGTTATAATTTTAACCTATAATATCATAATATTGATTAAGGATTCTAAAATTCTACGTTAGTGAATGTTTTTTATTGTAGAATATGATAATTTTAAACTAAAATACCATAATTTTGATCCAGAGTATAATAATACTTCATTTAATGATATTTTTTTTATGATAGAATTTTATAATTTTAACCAACAAGATCATAATTTTGATAAAAAAATTTATAATTTTTCATTTTTAGATATTTTCTATCATAGGGTATCATAATTTTAATCTATAATGTTATAATTTTAATCAAGATGTCATAATTTTTTATTTGAGGATATTTTCTATGATAGAATATCATAATTTTAATCTATAATCATAATTTTATTATAAAATATCATAATTCTACGTTCGTAGATATTTTCTATCATAAAAGATCATAATTTACATTTGTGGATGTTTTCTATGGTAGAATATCATAATTTTTATTTATAATATTATAATTTTAATCTAAAATATAATAATTCTGTATTTGTAAACATTGTTTATTAACGAATATCTTAATTTTAATATAGAATATAATAATTTTGATTTAGAATGTCATAATTCTACGTTTGAAGATATTTCTATAATAGAATATCATAAATCTAACATACAATATCATAATTTTGATCCAAAATATTATAATTTTACTTTTATGGATATTTATAGATTAAAATTATGATATTCTACCATAGAACATATCAATGGATAAAAAATTATGATATTCTATGTCAAATTTATGATATTATAGATTAAAATTATAACATTCTATCATAGAAAATATCCATAAATATAGAATTATGATATTCTACATTAAAACTATGATATTATAGGTTAAAATTATGATATTTTATCATAAAAAAGATCCATAAAAATAGAATTATGATATTCTGAATCAAAATTATCATATTATAAGTTAAATTTATGACATTCTATTAAAAAAATTTTGAACATAAAATTATGACAATCTGAGTTAAAATTATGATATTATAGGCTAAAATTATGATATCCTACCGTAAGAAACTTTTTTGAACGTAATACTTGAGAAACTTAAGACGATATTTTATTAAAGCAACATGTTTTTCAAATCATCTACTACAATATATTTTACATTTTGATAAAATTAAAATATTTAATTTATAAATTATAATAAATAATAAAAAAATTATAATATTTCATTCTTGACAATCTTCTTCCTCTTTCCTCCTATGCTTCTTTTCTTATCATAAATTATTATCTATATATGATGCATTAAAAAAAGATGGATTCTCAAAGCAACCATCTCATGAAGTCTCATCCAGCTGATTATTTGCAGAAATCTTTGTAGAAGATATACAGAAGATTATTTAAAGTCAAAAATGCATATAGAAGACATAAAGTATCTATTTTGAGATATCATACCTATAACATTTTATAATATTATTCTATAATATTATAATTTTGATCTAATATATCATAAAAATATTAAAAAATATATTTGAAAGAAATTTTATCTATAGAATGTCATAATATTAACATAGAATATCATAATTTTGAATTTTGATGTCATAATATTATCAAAACTATCTTTAGAAAATATTTTACCTAAAGGATGTAATAATTTTAATGTAGAATATCATAATTTTAATATAGAATGTCATAATTTTATATTTGTTAATATTTTTTGTAGTAACATATCATAATTTTAACTTATAATATCATAATTTTTTATCCATTAGTATTTTCTATGTCAGAATATCATAATTTTGACTAAAATATCAAAATTATAAAATTTGGAAGGCATTTTACATATCGAATGTCATAATTTTAATATAAAATATCATAATTTTGATATACAAAATCATAAAAATATCAAAAAATATACTTAAGAAGTGTTTTACCTAGAAGATACCATATTTTTGATATAAAAATATTATAAAAATATCAAAAAATATATTTAAAAAAAAATTTACCCACAAGATATCATAATATTAATCTATAATATTATATTTATGATTTAATATATTATAATATTATCAAAACTATCTTCGAAAGATGTTTTACATACAAGATATCATAATTTTGATATAAGATACCATAAAAATATCGAAAAAAATATGCTTGAGATATGTTTTACTTGTAGGATATTATAATATTAATCTATAATATTATATTTTAATCTAGTATATTATAATATTATTAAAACTATCTTCGAAAGATGTTTTATATATAGGATATCATAATTTTAACATAGAATGTCATAATTTTGATATTAGATATCTTAAAAATGTTAAAAGATATACTTAAGAGGTGTTTTATCTGTAGGATACTATATTTTTAACATAAAAATATTATAAAAATATTAAAAATATATTTAAAAGATATTTTACTTATAAGATATCATAATATTAATCTATAATATTATATTTATGATCTCATATATTTTAAAATTAATCAAAATATTTTATATTCTATTTACATCATAAATAAATAATAACATATACTTAAGATTGTCAATTTTATATTACATAATTTTATTAGAATAATTATTATTATATAATAAAAATTATTTCAATTATCTTATAATATATATATATAAATAAATCCTTTATATTATAATATTTTATTTATATATAACTATATTATATGTGTAATAGATGTAATATTATGTATATTATATTATATTAAAAATATATCATAAAATATAATTTGAAAGATGTTTTTAGCTGTAGGATGTCGTAATATTAATCTATAATATCATATTTATGATCTAGTATTTTATAATATTAATCAAAACTACTTTCAAAAGATTTTTAATACATATAGGATGTCATAATTTTGACATTAGATATTCATAATTTGACATTAAATTATTAAAAATTTAAATAGGATTCTTGAAAGATATTTTACTTGTAGAATACCATTTTTTGACATAAAATATTATAAACATATTAAAAAATATATTTGAAAGATGTTTTATCTATAAAATATCATAATATTAATCTATAATGTCAAATTTATAATCAAGTATGTTATAATATTATCAAAACTATTTTCGAAAGATATTTTATATATAGGATGTTATAATTTTGTCATTAGATATCATAATTTTGACATTAGATATCATAAAAATATTGAAATATATACTTGAAAGATGTTTTATCTATGAAATATCATATTTTTGATATAAAAATATTATAAAAATATTAAAAAATATATTTAAAAAATATTTTAGCTATAAGATATCATAATATTAATCTATAATATTATATTTATATCTAATATATTATAAATTATAACTACTTTCAATTTTATAATCATAATTAAAAATATTATAAAAATATTAAAGATATATTTTAGAATATTTATCTACAGATATATCATAATATTATCAAAAATTTATTTAGCTATAATACATATTTAATAAATAAAAATATTTATATTGTATTTTATATATTTATATTAAATTATCATATTTATTTCGTATTATAATAATAACTTTGAAAGATATTTTACATATAGGATGTTATAATTTTGACATTAGATGTCATAATTTTGACATAAAATATCATAAAAATGCTAAAAAATATATTTGAGAGATATTTTACTCGTAGGATTCCATAATTTTGATATAAAAATATCATAAAAATATTTAAAAAATATATTTAAGAGGTATTTTATCTATAGATATCATAATAGATGTACAGATGATATTTTTTTGATGAATGAGATATGTTGCTTGGATGGATAATATTATCTAGATGCGAACCAACAAAACTCAAATGCATTCTTCTTGCTATAGACTAAATCTTAGACATCCAGACGTTTAAGCAGAAGCTTAACAAAATAAGAAAAAAGAGAGAAGAATAGCATTTGAAATATTCAACCTGACTGCCAAATAGTAAAAATACTCCATCTTGAAGAGAAAAGGCATTTTCATCATGTTAAAATTGAAAAGTAGAATATGACGTACATTAAATATATTCAATGATAAAACAACACCATACTTTCATTTTTTTTATGCCTTTAGATGCCTACTTGAATAAAAAATAATATATATCATGTCACGCTATGAAAGCGCCATGTGGACCAATTGAAATAGTGACATCCATTATTTGATGTTTTTTCAATTGTAAGATTAATCAGAGTGCAAATGAACTCATAAACAAGTTGATTTTGATCCATTTATCAAACTGGTCGGGTTCGCATTTAGACTTATCTTGACCATATTTTGCAGTTTAATGTTAGGCGATGTACAAAGAATTACTAATAAAATACCAATTAAAATTGGCTTTAAGCTATTGAATAAAATGTTTGATTGTAAATTAATTGATCAATGCAAATTACAACACCATGAAACTGGATCATAAACAAGTTGATTTGCCTAGATCCATTTATCAAAATGGTCGGGTTCGCATTTAGACTTCCAACATGCTTGACCTATTTTGCGAGTTTAATAGTTAGATTCGATCATGATCCAACCCTTTAACCTATTAAAACTCATTTAACTTACATGTTTAACATGTTAAACCTGATTAAATCTATCTAATAAATAGATGGTGAAGGTTAGCTATTTAATAAAAAGGCTGATTTTATTTGAGATTTTTAACCTATTTAATAAACATCTGGTTCGGATTGAAAATTTTTTGATCCAACTCAAATTAGCCAACCCACTGACACATCATCACATCATAAATCTTTGGTATGAAAAATAACCAATTAAGACCACATAGAGATGATGAACATATACATTGCTCCATGGTACATCAGAAGCAGATGATGCCAATTTTTCACCTTCAGTATAAGAGAACTGACAAAGTATTAGCTGCAGGTTCCCTTGTAATAGGTCCAACCGTAACATGCTCTGGCATGAATGCCAACTAAGGCAGCTCTAACGGTTTCATGGTAGAAAACAAGGAAACCTCCTATCACAATGATACATGGATCAAATGTTCACAATGCCAGATGGTGCAATCAAAGGTTCTGAAGAAATCCAACTAATCAGAATATAAATATTTCCTGGTATCAATTTCAATTAGGAAAATTTCATATCCAATATTGAACAAGCCTGGGAATTCATATCATAACCTACAATAGATATGGTGTTGCAACCCTTGTTATTTCACACAAATTTAAACAAAAAATAAAAATTCATTGCATGAGATACTGGTTTTTCATGTATGCAGCATGTAAGTACAACAAATTCTTTGTATACACTTTCAGAAAGCATCCTTTAATTTCTATTGAAATTACAGAGCATGCTTCTTAGTTTTCTGCCATTCCCTTTATGTGTTACAATCTAAACCTAACGATGTTTTCATTAGTTCCAGCTCAAAACAATCCTTGCCATCTGTCACTCCAGAAAATTAAACATTCCCTGGATTTGCAGTTCTCCAATCTCTTGGTGAGGTTTTAGATTATCGGACAAGATACCAGTGGCATAATGCACCCATGTCTTCAGCATATTGTTTGTTGCAATACTTAATGTAATTATGACCAATGAGAGAAAATCACAACTATGATGTGAATGGCGGAGGATGATTTCAGCTTGGTAATTGATTTATCGAGCACAACTTCCATTTGCCTTCACCATCAACAAGTCGTAACTCCATTGCATGAAATGGTATCAAGGCAGGCCGCTGAAAATGTGGGATGTGTTCAATCAAAACAAACGGTCTAGGGAATGTGACAGAGCTCTGTAAAAGGGAATAGATATAGATGTATTCTGTGCTTACTTGGGAGGATGTAATGACTGTAATACCCATTTCCTTTGCAAGCCTGTACAAGTGTTCTTCAACATCGACGCTGGTTGCACTGTGATAAGAAAAAAGCACGACCCTTAGGCAATCTTAATCCAGATCTCTCAAAAACAGAGTAACACAGAGTTCATTGGAACACATACTTTGTGCACTCATCTAGGATGCCAAATTTAGGGTGGTGAAAGAACAGGCGTGCCTAGAAGCAATTGGATCACTGACGTATTAGGAACTTTACAAAATAAAAAGGATGGACTAAGATAATTAGAATAAGGTTTCCTTATCTCACCATGCCAAGCCGTTGCTGTTCTCCAAGAGAAAGAATGTCCTCCCAGTTTGGACTAGCATCCCAACCTTGCTCCTCTCTTTCAAGAAGATAAACTAGACGAATATTTTCTAGAATAGACCTCAAGCAAGCATCCAGAAGACAAGCAGCATTACAGTTGTCACCTATGTATCATGAGTTCCTTGAAATTCTTTCCATAACAAGGCAAAATAAATCAATGACAAAATGAATCTGAAACTACATAGAAAAATGAAGATTGGTCGAATACTGAACTGGAAGAATGAAGGATAATGAGAAAATTAGTGATTGACAGTGAGAATAGATATGAAATAAAATACTAGATCCAAGAAAGCCCCCTTGCGGCATGCCATATGCAGATGCTAAATCTAAAACCATGTGGAAAAATAAAAACAGGTCGAACACTGGACTAGAAGAATGAAGGACAATAAGAAAATTTGAGATGGACAGTAAGAATGGATATGAAATAAAATACTAGATAAAAATACATTCCCTTGCTTTGTTCAATATGCAGATGCTACATATGCACAAACAAGTAACACACATACATACAGATATATGAGTAATGCTAATATACTCTAGAGAGGACAATTTAGATGGTCCTTCAAAATGAAAGATAGGACATCCAAATTCAAGATCAAAACCATTGAACATGATCAAGACTAAAAAAGCCTAGAGACTAGAAATTCATGTGTTTTCCTGGACTCTAACCTAATTATCAATTCAGTACGAAAATAAATGATATCAGTTGCATTACTGTGGTAAAATACATCATAGGGTACATAAATCGAAAATCCACTTTACACATTATAATCTACATATGTTAAAACATGGGAAGATTTAAAGTCACTAGGTTTTGAATTCTAAACTTGAAAGATGAAGGAAATATTGGGTCTATAAGAGCCTTAAATTCAAAAAAACTGAAACAACGTAATTCGAGTAGGAATGCAAAAGAAAATGATGCCTTGATTACATCTAAAAGCAAACTTCCAAGATTTTAGACTATTTGTGTCCTTCCGTTCAAAAAGATGAAGTCATAGACACTTATAAGAGTCAGGTGGAGTGGCTGAAGAGGAGGGCAGTTTTCAGACAACTTTTATCATCACTACCGGAGGCTGAGAATGATAAAAGATTCTGAACACACTATGGATAGAGATATTAGATTCACTATTTCCACTGAAGGGGTCCAAACAAAAAGATGAATTTTCAGAGACGACAATGATAAGGTTGATTGTGCTAAGGTAATGTCACAACAAAAATCTAGCCTTTTCCCCAACTATTTGGGGCTGGTTTTATGGATCCTCATTCATCAAGTATTCCAATCCAAGGCCACCTCTGATGTATTCCAAGTTTCCTCATATACTTCCTTGCAACCTCCAACCATGTTAATTTAGATCTTCCTCTTCTTTTCGCACAACCTAGTTTTCTCCATCAATGTCTGACCATCTCAATTGGTTCTCCATCACTTTGTCCTTAATTTGTACAACTCCTACAGCTCCTCTAATATATTCAATTCTTAATCATCCTAGTTATACCACACATATATCTCAACATTTTCATCTCCCTACTGCATTTGTTTGCATGTACTTCTTTTATTGCCTAACACTTTGAGCCATGCCACATTCCAGGTTTTGGTATTTTTAAATTAGAATGACTAATCAATCCGGCAACAAACCATGTATAGACATGCACTTAAATGCATACAGATTTATTTACCATCGTAAAGATGCATTTACATTTATAGATATATCTATTCATAGTATTAAGAGTTCACACATTTTTGTCTTGATACCTGTTTGTCATAATGCCAAACTTTTGTTTCAGTCCTACCTTAAACTAACTCTTATACCATTGTCATATTGCCACAATTGCATCCACGTCAACCAATTCATGGGACTAAACATTATAATTTGTACTTACATAGTATGTTAAATCAAGGCAAACATTACCAACCAGATCCATCTTTTCTTCCTATTCGCTGCTGCTTCCTTAAACAATGTGACTCTTATACCATGGTCATACTGCCACAATTGCATCCATGTCAACCAATTCATAGGACCAAACATTATAATTTGTACTTATAAAGTATGATAAATCAAGGCAAACATTACCAACTAGATCCATCTTTTCTTCCTAGTCCCTACTACTTAAACAATGTTTTAGATGATGTTTCGCAGAAATCTTACTACATTGTGTAAATTTCTTTACATTGGTAAATATCTTTCGATCAACAACCAAGGCTATATCTAAGAGGATTCCTAAAGTAAAATTTAATAAGATATATAATGCCCATAACATTTTGATTCTTCATTATGTAGCATTTAGTACAGCTTGTACTAAATTAAATTCATGTGGATGTATGCTAAAATGAAATTAGGATTAAAGATTAGTAGATTAGAGGAAGTTTAGGAGTTTGACAATCAAAGAAAAGTAGAGAAACAATAATATGATATGTCGGTGTAAGTAGTAAATAAGTGAGGTTTTCATTAAGGGGAAGGAAGTTAAAGGAGAGCTTAACAAACCCCAGACGTAAAACGTGAGAAAACAAAAGACGTGTTCATAGAGCGGAAGCCATTAATAGTCTCCATGCAATTTGGATATCTTTGTTGGACATAGTCTTCATTACTAGAGACTACGTATGTGTATGTATCTAGGACTGCCGAATCAAAACCGAACCCCATGCTGGCCGGCCGACGATATGGTTTGGTACAGGTTTGTACCGGTCCGTGCCAAGCCAATAGGGTAGAGAAAGGGAGGGAGAGGAACGACAGGAAAAGAGAGAGGGGGGATAGAAAGAGAGGGAGAGAAAGAGAGGGCCTCCAGCAGCCCGGATAGAAGGAGAGGGAGAGGAAGAGAGGGCCTCCGGCGGCTGTCGAAAGCCATCCAAGCTCCTACCGAGGTCCATAAGGGAGGAGGGAGGGAAGGAGAGAGAGGAAAATATGCTTACTAGGTCACCAAAGGCTCTCGGAGGCCTTCGGACGGACGGTGATGCCGCTGTGACCTCTCCAACGGCCAGTAAGCTAGGGCCGAGGGAGTCTGAGGGCTGCCAAGGCCGGAGGAGGGCCTCCACCTCCAATTTGAAAGAAGAGTTCACCTCTGTTGCATATTTTTTTTAGCTTTTTATTGGGCAAAATCAGCAACCATATATATATATATATAATTTCAATTGAAATCAGCAACCGGTTTGCCAACTTCTCCCAAAATTATCAAAGAAAAAGAAAATACAGTGAAGTCGGCAACTGCATTGCCTACTTCGCCTGATAAAAAGTAAAAAAAGAAATACAAAATAGGGAAGAACCCCTATTTCAAACCGAAGGAGGGCGGAGGCTCTCCTCTAGCCTTGGCCGCCCTCAGCCACCATTGACATTGGCTCGCCAGCCATTAGAAAGGTTGCAATGGCATCGCATCTATCTGGAGACCTCCGAGGATCTCTGATGACCCCATAAGCATCTCTCCCTCTCTCTCCTTCCCTCCCTCTGCCCTTACCAAGCTTAGCAAGAGCTTGGATAGCCTCCAGCGGCCGCCGAAGACCCTCTCTTCCTCTCCCCTTTCTCTTTCTCTCTCTTCCTCTCTTTCTTCTCCCTCCCTCTGAGATAGCCACTATGCCATTTTGTATGCCGGAACCGGACCAATATCCCGCCAGTATGGTTCAACATGGCCCGAACCGTCTAATTTGGGATGGTTCGGCAAACATTAGTTCACTATGTATATATGTTGTTTCCTTCCTTACAGATAACACTAGTCCAAAGCTCAGATGAACAAGGCATAGGGTTGATATTATGCTGATAGCCTATAGTAAAAATCATGTTAAGATATGAAAAAGATCCAAATTTGATGCTCATGAATGTTATGGTCACAAGTCGTGCTAAATAAGAACACTTGGCAGATGAGGGTTCATGCACTCAACCCCACATAGTTGAGAAAAAGCTTAATTGTTATGGTTACCGTTTCTTTCCTTGTCAATAGGATGAAATTTTACGGATTTGCAATGTCAATAGTAAGTTAGAGGCTACAAAATTCGGTATAAAACAAATACATTCAATTATTTTAAAGAGAAGTGAGAAATATAATTAAGATAATTATGTTGGTAACTCACCTGCTCCAAACTGTGAGATCATCCTCAGCTCTGCTTCCTCACGAGAAAGAGGGTAGATAATCTGATCCCTCAGGGTTCCTAGGCAGGCATATGGCTGCTGGGGGACGTAAAATAAACCACATTCTGATACCAATTCCTCATTAATATATTGGCAGGGTTTGATGAGTCTTCCAGACACAATGGGCCATAAACCTCGGAACACTCTGAATATGGAACTCTTCCCACTACCATTAGGTCCTTCAAAAAGAATAAAATTTTATGAGAAAGACTATCCAGAACATGATAGGATTAACCTAGAAAATTTTACTTACCAGTTACAAGGAGGCTTTTCCCTTGTGCAACTTCATACGTCAGCTTTCTAGCCAGCAGTTTCTGTCCAGGGGTGATAATATCAACCTTCGAGAAAGATATGGTATCTCGAGTAGGACTATCATCTATTTTAATAGATGCAGAAGCATCTGATGTAAGAATCTCTGCATGTTCAACAATTGACAGTTCCATGGGTTAACAAAAGGGCCTAACATTTGTTTTCAGGAATCAAAAAGTCAACTAATATCAAGAAAAACAACATTAGATGACCAATTTCCACAATGAAACTCCAACATAAGCACACTAAGCAAAGCATACATATGAGCAGAGACCAGGTATTCTTGACTGTGAAAAGATCAAAGCAGAATATCACATAAGCTGCCGATAAAATAGTAATTAAAATGAAAATTTGAAGAAAGCAACAGAAAGCAAAGTTTGAAGTGTCAAACCATATGCAAATGATATCTTAACCGACCACCAACTTGGAGCATCCATTCCTTCAGTCCCTTTTACTTAGGTTTTGAAGCATTTATTGCATTACATTCAGGAAATTTTACCAGCAACCCAAGTTAAAGAATTGAAAGGAAGATCACATCCTACTAAAGCAACCTTTTATCGGCCTCAAAATGTTCCCTCTCTCGCAATTTCAGACGAGTTATTTGAACAACAAGTTTTGTGATATCTATCTTCTCTCCTAGCTCTTCAATTGTGATGATATCATAGTGCATGTTTCTAGTATGCTCCCAGCTAGGAGAACAAGGATGAACCTTGCAGTATAGGGCATACAGAGGGCCAAGTAATCCTTAGATCCTGAAGGTATAAAAATACTATGAAAGCAAGCCCATCAACTACTTATGTCTCTTTAGGTCAAGGTCTGCTGTGCTGGCCCCTACTGACTGTACTGTACAATGAAGTCAGTAAGATACCGAGGTTCAGTCGGTATATAAACTGAATCAGTCCACACCAATCTAAATTAAGAAGAACCACCTTGTTCTGCCCACAACCAACCCGTACCATTAGTTTCAAGCCGTTCCATGGCTAGGAGTGAGAAGAACATGTTGGGAGCCTGTGTCAGGATGGGGTGTGTACCATACCATACCGTACAAATCAGTTAACATATGGGTACAATTCCTGGTACTGGTTTTATGGATCTTGCTTAGTTCTTCATTATGAATAGGTATAACTTTATATCACATTCCTTTATTAACTAGGAAGCATGGATTTTCCAAAACAGTAGTCGTGGATGTATCTAACATGCACCAAATAGTGACATGCATCAGATAGTTTGCTAAAATATCTAGTATGGAAATTTAAATATCTTGAACTTTTTATAATTACAAATGAGATCTGGATACTTCTAGGATATTTTAAAGTTGCTAGACCTAGGAGCTTATCAGACCTGGATCATGTAGGTTAAACTCAGATGTGCACCCACTAACTTAAGACTCAAGTAAGCCCCCTTCTCTCTTTAGCCCTTATCTCTTGTGCCCTAATTAATAGAAGAGGTAAAAAAGGAAAGCTCCAGCTACAGTGCAATACCAACAGCAAGACATCAGCATTGATAGGATAATGTTTTCTTTCCCTTTCCTTCTTCCATCTTCTTCCAAAGCCTTTTTCTTCTTCATCCTTGTCAGACATGATTGAAGACCACTTTTTTTTTTGATGCTGGGATTTCTTCCCTTCTTCAATCGTCCCATGATAAGTGGGCTTCATCCTGAATTTCAAGCATTGAAGGAGCCAACCAATCACCCCTGATCTCAATTTTTGATGTATTTATTTTATGATGTTGCTATGTTTAATTTTATTATGCTGTGCCTATTTCCATTATGTTGCTGTATTTTTTGGGACAATAGAATGCTTGTTGCACATACTGTTATTGTGATAAAAAGAAATGCTTTTAAAATTATTATCAAAATAGATATACACGCATATGTACTGTATATGTGTGCGTGTGGGTGTGCTATAAATATAGAGCGTACCAAAAAGGACTTTATAACTACTACAAAAAATTTAATCATCTAAGCCAAATTGCCAAATGGTAATCTAGATTGTTGGACAAGATTTCAAGTACTGACAGAATGGGATGGGACAAACAGCATAGGACAATTCTTGCAAGTTTCTAGCATTACCATAGTGTGTCGATAGGAGACAGTCCTGTTACAGTAAGGCTTCAGACCGTTGAGAGAAACTTGTGCTGGAGAGCTGATTTGGAGTTGGGTCGATGTGGATCATGGACTAACCTGCAAGAAAAGTCCCAAGACTGATGGGATACCCTCCGATTTAGGACCCTCCGATACTTAAGTCAGCTGAAGTCCAAAGAACAAATAATGAAAATGGTGGGCTAGAAGGCAAGAAAAGAGGGGTTTTGTAGAGAATGGGTTTCGAGCTTCTTTCAGTGGGAAAGTCGAGAGTATATTTCAGCAGAGTATCGACTCTGTGAATCTTGCACTTCTCTTTTTTTTTTTAAAAAAAAAAAAACTTACTTCCCGAAAGGGTATCCTGCCCTTCTATTTATAGAGAGGTTTGCTTAGGTTTTAAGAAAAGTTTGTTAGGCCGTTAGTTTGTTATAACAAAATAGCCGGCTGGATTATAGCTGTAGACCTTTTGCCTAAATGGCAATCGGCTATAATATAGCGGGAGGACAGCTATGACATGGCTGGGGAGCAGCTGGTGCCCCAGTCAGAGTTTAACTGTGTCAAGGTCAGTGTTTTACCGACGAGTTCAGTAGTTTACCGAAATAGTGCTGGCGGTGAGAACAGAATAAACCCAATCTCAAATTAGCTATTGAATCAACTGCTGTTACCAGTGAGGTCGGTGGAAGACTGATGTGGGATATCAAATATCAGTAATCATCTGAACTGGGCATCATGCCTTTAGTGATGTAGCTTAAGGTAGTGATGGTGAATCTTTAGATCAGTTGACGTGAGATGGTGATATTGTCATGTGTCAGAGGTTGGCTTTCTGATGAGATCAGCCATCTGATGATGTCAACCTTCTGATGATCTCGGCCTTCTTTTTTGATGAGCTTGGCCCCCCAATGAGATCAGCTTTCTGATGAGCTCGACCGTCAACCTTCTAATGAGATCGGCCTTCTGATGAGGCTGGCCTCCCAATAAGGTCGGCCTTCTAATAAGCTCGGCTGTCAACCTTTTGATGTGGTCAGCTTTCTGATGTGGTCAGCTTTCTAATGATCTTTTCTGGTGAGGTCGGTCTTATGATGAGGTCGGTTTTATGATGAGCTTGGCTTTCTGATCACCTCGGCCTTCTGATGACCTCTTCTGATGAAGTGGATCTTATGATGAGCTCGGCCTTCTGATGAGGTCAATCTTTTGATGACTTTTTCTAATGAAGTCGGCCTTCTGATGAGCTCGATTGTCAATCTTTTAATAAGATCGACCTTCTGATGACCTCTTCCAATGAGGTTGGCCTTTCAATGAGGTCGGCCTTCTGATGAGCTCGATTGTCAATCTTCTAATAAGGTCGGCCTTTTGATGACCTCTTCTGATGAGTCAGCCTTTTGATGAGCTCGGTTGTCAACCTTCTGATGAGATCGGCCTTCTGATGACCTCTTCCAATGAAGTTGGCCTTATGATGAGCTTGGCTTTCTGATCTTCTTGGCCTTCTGATGAGGTCGAACTTTTGATAACCTCTTCTAATGAGGTCGGCCTTATGATGAGATTAACCTCCATGAGGTTGGCTTTATGATGAGCTCAACAGTCAAGCCTTATCGAAATCAATCTGAGAACTCCTGGGTCATGAGGACATTAGCTGAGGTAGGATGACCCCCACAACACTTGCCCCCACTTCTAAGTCCGAAGAAGTCGCTTTTGAATGAAAGAAGTAGCCCAAGGAAAAGTTTCTAAGTCGTGTATTTCTATCTGTTGGATAAATTTTCATAACTTTATCCAATGTAGCCTTAAGTAGATCGAATGTTTATTAGAACTTCAAGATAATCCATGATCTAAGATCGATATTCTTTATTCGATGTAGAGAATAGATCGGATTTTCGATGATCAGGATAACTTTGATCCGAAGATTAGTATTTGATAGAAATCTAAGATAATCTCGATCTATAGATCGGTATTTGACAAAGCTTCAAGATAACCTCGATCCAGAGATTGGTATTTTATAGAGTTGCAAGATAAATACGATCCAGAGATCGGTATTTTATAGAGCTGTAAGATAAACTCAATTTAGAGATCGGTATTTTATAGAGCTACAAGATAAAGTCGATCCATAGATCGATATTTGATAGAAATCTAAAATAATCTCGATCCGCAGATCGGTATTTTATAGAGCTACAAGATAAACTCGATTCGGAGATCGAAATTTTATAGAGCTGCAAGATAAACTCGACTAGAGATCAATATTTTTTAGAGCTGCAAGATAAAGTCGATCCATAGATCAGTATTTGATAGAAATCTAATATAATCTCTATCTGTAGATTGGTATTTTATAGAGCTGCAAGATAAACTTGATCCATAGATCGATATATTTCATAGAAATTCAAGATAACCTCAATTCGTAGATCGGTATTTGATAGAGCTTCAAGATAACCTCGATCCGAAGATCGATATTTTATAGAGCTGCAAGATAAACTCAATCCGTAGATCGGTATTTTATAGAGCTGCAAGATAAAGTCGATCCGTAGATCAGTATTTGATAGAAATCCAAGATAATCTCAATCTGTCGATCAGTATTTTATAGAGCTGCAAGGTAAACTCGATTCGTAGATTGGTATATTTGATAAAAATCTAAGATAACCTTGATCCGTAGATCGATATTTGATGGTGCTTCAAGATAACCTCGATCTGCAGATCGGTATTTATAGAGCTGCAATATAAACTCGATCTGTAGATTGGTATTCTTCATTAATAGGAAGATCTTGCCTCCATTTATATCCTTCAAGGCTTTACCGATCTGGAGATCGAATTTTTAATGATAGGAAGATCTTATCTCCATTTATGCCCTTCGGAGCTCTACCGATCAAGAGAATAATTTTTTAATAATAGGAAGATCTGATCTCCAGTTGTGCCCTTCGAGGCTCTACCGATTCGAAGATTGGATTTTTAATGATAGAAAGATCTTATCTCCATTTGTGCCTTTCGGGGCTGTACCGATCCAGAGATCGGATTTTTAATGATCTTTACTATCTGATGAGGTTGGATTTCTAATAAGCTTGACTATCTAACTTCTAATGAGACTGGCCTTCTGATGAGATCGATTTTTTGATGAGCTCAATTCGTTATCTTGATTTGTGGAGTCTAATCCGGAGATCGAATGTCTCATGATCTTATTTGATCTTGATTTGTGAGGTCCAATCCGGAGATCGGATGTCTCACGATCTTGTTTGATCTCAATTGGCCAGATATTATAGCCTCATTTGGATAGGTTAAATTTTTTCTTTGTCCTCGTTTGATTTTTTCTTTAGCCCATATGCTCAAGAACCTGTTGTCTTGCAAGAAGAATAGAATAGTAGATGGGGCTTAAGAGTCTATTACCATGGAGGTTATGAGTTCTGTTTGACTCCTTTCTATTCTTTGCCTAAACTTGGACTTGTTTTTGCTTTATATTGGCCTAATTTTGACTTTAGTTCGGCCAAGATTTTGACTCCGGCTTGGCCCTATTATTTTTCTTCAGTCTTGTAAGAAGGAAAAGAGAGAGAATAGCAAATGAAAGCTTAAGAGCTTTTTACCATGAGTTTTTATTTGAGAACTCGTGAGTTCTGCTTGACTGCTTGTTGTTTGGCTCAGACTTGATCTATGCTTTGTATCATTTTAACTTTGGCTAGGGATCAGGCTCTCTCTCCTCTTTTTTCTTATTCTTCTTATTCTTCTTCTTCTTCTTTTTTGTCTCAATCATCTTCCTTGGAACTTGCGTTTCCTCAATCAGATATCCCGTTTGGACAGACTTTTGTCTTTATTTGATTTTTTCTTTGGCTCATATGCTCAAAAACCTGTTGTCCTACAAGAAAAAAAATAGAATAGTAGATGGGGCTTAAGAGTTTTTACCATAGAGGTTATGAGTTATTTTTGAGAGCTTTGGGAAAAAGAGAAGGCTAGAAAGGACATTTTTGCCCCTCATCATGTTCTCGAGCACTGAGTCTGGCTCCTTAGTTCTTGAATTGGTGAGTGTTATCACCTCATAGTACGTGGGGGCCGTCCCTATTAATTTCATGAATTAACAGCTTAAGGCTCTGAGGATAATGTGGTAAAGTGATGTAACCTGATGAGAGAGAGATCTGACCTCTTGTGGATAAGAATTAAGATACTTAAGAGAACTTTATTGAAGGCTCATTGTCAATGCGCTGCCTTTTTAGGGAAGAACTTTTATCTACCCCCTAATCTATTCTATGATAGATTGAAGTGGAGGTGAAATTGCTTCTAGCACATCTCCAGGGGGAGACGGTGAAAGTATAGAGTTGTTTTTATCATTTTTTCACTCTTTGATTCATCATTTTTCCATAAAATTTTTGTGTAAGGCTTCCTGTTCACCATTTCCGCAAAAATCTTTTGGGCAAATGCCCTCCTAGCATCAATCTATTGCAACAAGGTTTCAGATCGTTGAGAAGAACTCGTGCTGAAGAGCTAATCTGGAGTTGGGTCGACGTGGATCATGGATCAACCTGCAAGAAAAGTCCTAAGAACCGATGGGGTACCCTCCAATTTAGGATCCTCCGATGCTTAAGTCAGCTTAAGTCCTGAGAACAGATAGTGGAAATGGTGGGCTAAAAGGCAAAAAAAGAGGGTTTGTGTAGAGAATGGATTTCAAGCTTCCTTCAGTGAGGAAGTCGAGAGCAGATTTTAGCAGAGTATCGACTCTGTGAAGCTTATGCTTCTCTTTTTTTTTAAAAAAAAAAAAACTTACCTCCCGGAAGGGTATCCTACCCCTCTATTTATAAAGGATTTGCTTAGGCCTTAAGTTTGTTAGGCCATTAGTTTGATAACAGAATAACCGGCTAGAATCCAGCTGTAGACCTTTTGCTTAAGTGGCAATCAGCTGTAATATAGTTGGAGGACGGCTATGACATGGCTGGGGAGCAGCTGGTGCCCCAGTCAAAGTTTAACTGTATCAAGGTTGGTGTTTTACCGGTGACATCAATAGTTTATTGAAATAGTTCTAGCGGTGAGAACAAAGTAAATTCAATCTCAAATTAGCTATTGAGTCAACTGCTGTTGCTGGTGAGGTCAGTGGAACATTGATGTGGGATAGCAAATATCAGTAATCATCTAAATTAGGCATCATGCCTTTGGTGATGTGGCTTAAAGTAGTGATGGTGAATTTTTAGATCAGCTGACGTGATATGGTGATATTGTCATGTGCCAGAGGTTGGATTTTTAATGAGGTCAACCATCTGATGATGTCAGCCTTCTGATGATTTTGGCCTTCTTTTTTAATGAGATCGGCCTTGCCTCCCAATGAGGTCGACCTTGCCTCCCAATGAGGTCGACCTTCTGATGAGCTTGATCGTCAATCTTTTGATGAGGTCGGCCTTCTGATGATCTTTTCTGATGAGATCGACTTTCTGATGAGGGTGGCCTCCTAATAAGGTCGGCCTTCTGATGAGCTCGACTGTCGACCTTCTGATGTGGTCGGCCTTCTGATGAGCTCGGCTGTGGACCTTCTGATATGATCGGCCTTCTGATGAGCTCGGCTTTCTAATGAGGTCAACTTTCTGATAATCTATTCTAATGAGGTTGGCCTTCTGATGAGCTCGGCTATCAACCTTCTAATGCGGTCGGCTTTATGATGAGCTCGGCTTTCTGATCACCTCGACCTTCTGATGACTTCTTCTGATGAGGTCAGTCTTATGATGAGCTCAGCTTTCTGATCACCTCGGCCTTCTGATGAGCTCGACTTTCTGATTACCTCGACCTTCTGATGAGATCAGCCTTCTGATGATCTTTTCTGATGAGGTCGGCCTTCTAATGAGGTTGGCCTCCCAATGAGGTCGGCCTTCTGATGAGCTCGGCTGTCAACCTTCTGATGACCTCTTTCGATGAGGTCGGCCTTTCAATGAGATCGACCTTTTGATGAGCTCGGATGTCAACCTTCTAATGAGGTCAGCCTTTTGATGACCTCTTTCAATGAGGTCGGCTTTCTAATGAGCTTGGTTGTCAATCTTCTGATGAGGTCGGCCTTTTCATGACCTCTTCTGATGAGCTCGGTTGTCAACCTTCTGATGAGGTCGATCTTTTAATGACCTCTTTCGATGAGGTCGGCCTTATGATGAGCTCGACTTTCTGATCACCTCGGCTTTTTGATGACCTCTTCTGATGAGGTCGGCCTTATAATGAGGTTAACCTCCATGAGGTCGGCTTTATGATGAGCTCAACAGTGAAGCCTTATCGGAATCAATCTGAGAACTCCTAGGTCATGAGGACATTAGCTAAGGTGGGATGACCCCCACAACAAGTCCCATGTCATATGTTGGTATGCAATACTATATAATTCCAGCAAAAGATAGGTATGAGGTCTGGATCCAGATACTGGTATTTTAACTCTTGCTATTGGATATGATTTACAAGGCCTAAAATGCTCACAAACAAATTTATATGTGTTATGGATTGATTATTACTCATCCTAGGCCCCAGGTTCGTCGGTTATTGCCGATCTATAAGAAAATCCGACATGAGCTATGAAGATCGATGATTCGATAGATTGTTCTAAGATGATCTGTCATTGCCCGTCCATCCCTGACCAATCTCCTTTCTATGGTGGATTACCTATTCACTGACGACTCGCTATAGGTCATATATAGCCGATCAATCTCTCAGAACGGTTCTCTATTATAGATCGGTGTGCGCTGACCTATCATAGTTCGACTGCAAACGAGCTATTCTCATTTTTTCTAGAACAGTCTTCTCCGAATTGACTGGCGGTAAGCCACCTATGGGTGACCAACCTACGATAGATCATACGTCGCCAATCAATCTTAAATGACCGAGGTCGAACGCATACTCTACGGGCTCCAAAACATCAGTTTTGTACGACCTATTATAGGTCGACCTTTACCAAGCTATCTCCACCTCTCCTCTCCAAATCGGGAAGGTTCACATAAGGAAGGAGTCCATAATTCAGCCTCCTAAAAAATGAAATATACCTCGCGAATCAATCTGGAGCGATAAATTTGGAAGGTCGTTGGAGTCTGAAACGGATACAACTCCAATTCTTTCCCTACAAATAAAGAAGCTTCAGAATCATCAAGGTACGCATTCAACTCGACGCTTTCTCCTCTCATTGTTCTCTAATCTCCTAACTTGAGCGTCGGAGAGTCTTCACCGGAGAACATCCCGATGAGGACTTTTTTTATAGGAGATCGGGCGAAGCTCCAGCGGCAGTCCTTCCTTGATCACATATTCCTCGACGGCCGACCTCAGATAGGGAGATTCCGGAGCAACACTTGGCGCTAGAGGAAGGGCCCTCGATTGATCTCAAGGTCCAATTTCGAGAGGAAAAAAATCGTCGCCAAACGCCATGAAGACTCGAAAGGGAGTATCAAACGCGTCTCAGTGTTCTATTGGCCGGTGAACCAATAACATCCAGCCAACCAATGCACCACTGCCGTCGATTCAGGAGAATCCACCGATGGCACTGGCAATCTCATAAGAACAATACAACACCCTTGTCCAATAGGTACAGACTTTTTCGGCTGCTGTAAGAGGAATGCAGTAGGACAACGAATCTCGTCCGGTCGATGAAAATTCAAGATCAATCCATGGAAGATCGATAGATCGACGTCTTAGAAGCCCGAGGGCAGGAGCTAGCCATCAAAACCGATCTATCAATCCTCTTCGCCGTAGGCTTGGGCGCTCACCTACTCTCATTTCCCGAAGAGACTCTACTCCGGGCCATGTTACTCCTCGACACCGAGCTACATGGGAGCATAATGTAAAAGAAAGGGCCAAAAACAACCAGAGGACGACCTGGGGTTCAACATCGACTCCCCATTCACCAAGAAGATCATGAATGAGCCTCTGCCACCCCGATTTAAAATACCTCAGATGAAGCCCTATGATGGAACGACCGACCCCATAAATCATCTAGATAATTTTCAGACTCTTATGCTCCTGCAAGGAGCTAATGATGCAATTCTATGCCAAGCTTTTCCTTCAACTTTAAGGAAGGTGGCTCGTCACTGGTATTCGAACATATAACCGGGCTTCATGGATTCCTTCCATCAACTGAGCTGCCTATTCGTTGCTCACTTTGTTAGTAGCCATCGACAACATCATAACTCGGACTTTCTTGTGAGCATTAAGCAGCAGGAGAATGAGCCTCTTCGAGAATACATCAACCGCTTAAATACAGCTACTCTAAAGGTCTAAAATTTAGATCAGTCAATTGCGATGACAGCATTGAAGGCCGGACTTCTTCAGAATGATCTTCTTTTTTCTCTCAATCTGGACCCAAAGGACTTCGCCGAAATGTTGGAACAAGCGGAAAGATATGCCCAAGCTAAGGAAGCCTGGGACCAACAGGAAGACAACCTAGGCAATGGATCACAGCCGACCCCCAAGCAAAAGAAAATGAAAGACTATCGGCATGTCCAGCACCGATGCGAGGAGCCATGACCTTGGTGCTCACAAATCCCACCTCGGAGTAGTCGACCTACATCCCCTACAGCACCATGCCATTCAAGGACTCCGCCTCGAAGGTTTCACTATTTTACCCCCCTCAATACCCCTCAAGCTCAGATTTTAATGGAGATTGAATGCCAAGAAGAAATACCACGACCGAAGAAGATGGTAACTCCGGTTCAAGCGAGAAATCCGAGGAAATATTGCACATACCATCGCGATGACGGGCATGACACTGAGGAATGCTGATAGCTCAAAGAAGAGATAGAGGAACTAATTAAGCAAGGACGTCTCCGATGCTATAGTGATGAACAACGGATTTTAGCAAATCCGCGTGGTGAGCAACCTCAACAAGAAGATGCTCACAGAGAACGGCCGGCGGCGGGAGAAATTAGAATGATAGCTGGGGGGCATCTCGGTGGAAATACTTCGGAATAAGACCAACCTAAGGAGAAAGGATTAAAGAAAAGAAAGGTCGATGATGAAATCATTTTCACTGAGGATGACCTGCAAGGAATAAGTAAGCCACATAATGACCTTGTAGTTATTTCTTTAAATATCTCCAATTATGATGTACATTGAGTCCTCGTTGATAATGAAAGTTTAGTAAATGTTTTATTTTACGATGCCTTTGTTCGGATGTACTTGGACCCTAGACAGCTGATGAAGAGGAATATACCTTTGGTCGGATTCTCCAGTAGCACGGTACCAGTGGAAGAAGCCATCTCTCTAACAACAAAAGTCGAGTAACTGGTTCTCGATCGAGCTGAGGTTTCTCGTCCAACCGAGCGGTCGAAGTTATCTTTGAATTGGGAAGGTCCATACTGAGTAGCTGAAAGAGTTTGGCCAGGCGTTTATCGTCTTTGTCGGCTGGATGGAACCCCAATTCCGAGGACATGGAATGCTGACAACTTGCGCAGATACTATCCCTAAACTGTAATTTGTATTCTTGTTTTAATTTCTCCATTAACAATAAAGAATAAACTTTTGTAGCCTCAATTTTTTGAAGTCTCTATCGTGCATTCCTCGACCGTGCTCAGCGACGCCGAGGAACGAAACATGTCACCATGTGTGTCCATCGCACGTTCCTCGACCATGGTTAAGAAACGAAATGCGTCTCCATGCGGGTCTCCATTATGCATTCCTCGACCACAGTCGAGGAATGGAACGCATCTCCAAACATCTCCATCGTGCGTTCCTCGGCCACGACCAAGGAACGGAATGCATCTTCATGGGGTCTCCATCGCGTGTTCCTTGGCCATGGCTGAGGAATGGAACGCATCTCCAAAAATCTCCATCGCAC
Organism: Cocos nucifera; assembly: GCA_006176705.1. NCBI lineage: Eukaryota > Viridiplantae > Streptophyta > Magnoliopsida > Arecales > Arecaceae > Cocos > Cocos nucifera. Next base: position 1,609,184 of record QRFJ01000018.1, read on the forward strand.
GTTCCTCGGCCACGGCCAAGAAATGGAATACGTCTTCATGTGGGTCTCCATCGCGCACCATAGCCGAGGAACGGAACACGTCTCCAAACATCTCCATCGTGTGTTCCTCGATCACGGAATGGAACGCGTCTCCAAACATCTCCATTGTGCATTCCTCAACCACGGCCGAGGAATGGAACGCATCTCTAAATGTCTCCGACGCATGTTCCTCGGTCACAGTCGAGGAACGGGACGTGCCTTAAAAGGGTCTCCATCAACGGGTCGTCTCCGAATGAATCTCCACTATGCATTCCTTGACCACGGCCAAGGAACGAGATGCATCCCCACGAGGTTCCCTATCGCGAGATTTCTTGATTATGGCCGAAGAATGATACTTGTTTTCGATTAATTCGCCAATGCGCACTCCTTGGCCAAAGTTGCAGGTGCATCTACATATTCTCCCTACGGCAAATTGTTCGATCAGGACCGAGGAATAATTCGCAATCCTACCTACTCCTAAGTACGAGTCTTTTATATAAGTTGTCTTAAAATTCTACTGATCTATGTCCTTAAGAAGGTGACCTAAAGGCCTACCAAAATTGATCATCGGCACTCATCCAAAATGACCGACTCCAGTGACTTGGAAAAAAGGGATACATTCATTAAAAGAAAAGCATTTACAGAGTTTGGTTGGTCCCGTACAAAAACACCTCAACACATATCAAGGTTTGACAAAATGTACCGACCTATTTTAACGCTCGAACATACCCGAGCAAAGCTACACTAGGCTCCATCAAGAGCTCGAGATTCGCCAACATCTACAAGGTCGGAGAGTACAATAACAACTGGAGGCGGGGCCGATGCCACATCCTCGGCTGTTTGGTCCTCGCGAGCTGGGCTGAAAAGATCCTCCATGCGAATCTCCCCATCCCCACCTTCGTCAACCTCTTCCTCGCAATCTGATTCCAGGAGGCTGAGGTTGAAGTCAGGGAGAATTTTCTTCAATTTTTCTTTTAGATCCTCGCCCCCCTGCAAATAAGAAATTGAGCCGAGCTTCGAGAAGCTTTGGTGTCTTGGAGCTCGACTGAAGATTTGAAAGCTTCAATGGAGGTGATCTTAGCAGCCTCCAACCTTTCTTCGGATTTCCTCTTCTCGACCTCCAGCTGAGCTTCGGCATCAGATCGGCTCTTGAGGAGCTTGGATTTTAATCGCTCCACTTTCTTCTTTATCTCCTCCTTGGCCTTCAGCTTTGAAAACTTGGTGTCATCCGCCCTCTTGGCCTGATTGGTCTTTTCCTCGACTTCCCTTGAGATGCGCTGAGCTTCGCGGATCGCCTCAAAAAAATGATCCAAGTGGTGGGCAAGCTAAAAGAAGAAGAAGAAGAAGAAAAAGAGGAGGAAGATCAGTGCAACCGAATTAGAAGAAAATAAAGCCGAAGAATAATAGATCGCTACTTACCCGAAGCAGAGAGTCGTACGAGTCATGGACCCAAAAGGCACCCCCTTCATTATCCATTGCTTGGACATCGGTGGGCAGAAGAATTGATTGGATCAAGGACCGAGTTACCCGATAATCGCCAAGGCCCCTTCTATTGCCTTGGGCCTCGACATCGGATAGAACCTCCGCCAGAGTAGAAACCTCAGGCGATGCGTCGATTGCTCGCAACGACATGCAAATGAAAATTTGGGGTTTGCCCGAACTTCGATGGGACGACGAAGTAAAAGCTCGAGGGACTGAATCTTCCAGAGCCACAGATCGAAGAAGCACCACTGCTTTCGCCGACGCTGAAGATTCCTTTCTTGATTCACTACTCGGACCCGAGGAACGTCCAATAGCAGGCTGGGCAAGTTTGGGGGTGGGGGCCGTGCTTGTCTTCCTCTTCTTTGCAGCCTGACAAAGAGCTTCAAAATCGGCTCGATTCATTACTGCATAAGAGACGAGGTGAATATAAATATATAACATATGAACAAAAAGAAAAACAAAAGTAGAGCCGAGCCAAGCAAAGATTCAACTTACTCTTCGGATCTACTGGAGTCAATCCGACCTTGAATAAGTTCTCCTCGACGAGGAGTTTGGACAATGGAGGGGGGATGGAATTGAAAAGCCGAGCTATGATCTCCTCCTCGGCATCGGACAATGTCGGAGCCCTGACTACTGACCTATAGGGTCGACCCTAAAGTGTGTTGAAGCTCCAGGGTTGCTCGGCCAAGATGAAAAAAAGCGCTCCTAGTTATGCACCGAGGAAGGAGCACCTCGAAAGAAATGATGTCCCTTCCGAGGAGAGGCATACCACCACCCAATCTCTATAGGATGCTCCTTCAATGTGAAGCAAGCCCGGAAGAGGCAGGAGGTAGGTTCGACCCCGAGGAGAAGATAGTAGGTGAAAAAACCTAAGATCTGCCGCCAAGAGTTCGATGCTAAGCTACAAAAGCTTATCCTATATAAGTTTAAGAATTCGACGACCAAAAAAATGAAATGGTAACCTAAGGCCGATCTTCAGGGATTCCTCATAAATACCTACTCGGCCTTGACGAGAAAGAGCTATTCACTCCCCGGGATTGGCGACCTCCAACCTAAAGTCGGCTGGTATTTGATATTTTAACCTAATAAATTCTAAGTTCTCTAGGTGAGGACGGAGTTTACTCTAAAAGGACCATAGTCCGAGATTTCTTGCTCTTCGAATCTACCCGAAGAACCAGCTACCTCGAATTCATGGTCCATGTCTCTCGAATAGTCGCCCGTGCTCCAAGTGGACAGGTACAAGCTCGGTTCACTTATTGCAGACAAAAGGAAACTAACCTATGAAAGTGTTGTGGCCAAGCAATAGAGGAACGAGGACAAGGTCGACTTCGACCGACCAATTTCCTCATGGACGCGAAGTAACAGAGCTCTCCCCTCAGCAACAGCAACAATAAAAAATTGAGATTACAGTGACCCCTATTTATAAAAGATCTGGATGGCTCCAATCTATCGTCAATTCACTAACCTTTCTGGATCTTTGCCAAGTGGCAAGTGCTGATTGGCTCAAACGAACGATCATGGATCAGGCCGATGGACGGTCAGATTCAGATTGATGGTCTTCCACAAATCACTTCAAGACACTGATCTTCAGCATGTGACAGTGGGATATAAAGATCGGCCTCGGTCTCAAATGAATACTCCCGTCAGCCAAGCAATTTTAGCTGGGCCTAGTGAGTAGGGGGCATCTATTGTGGATTGGTTATTACTCGTCCTCGGCCCCAGGTTCGTCGATTATTGCTGATCTATAAGAAAATCCAACATGAGCTATGAAAATTGATGATTCGATAGACCGTTCTAAGACGATCTATCATTGCCCGTCCATCCCCGACCAATCTCCCTTCTATGGTGGATTACCTGTTCACTGACGACTCGCTATAGGTCATATATGGCCGATCAATCTCCCAGAATGGTTCTCTATTATAGATCAGTGTGTGCTGACCTATCATAGTTCGGCTACGAACGAGCTATTCTCATTTTTTCTAGAACGGTCTTCTCCGAATTAACTGACGGTAAACCACCTACGAGCAACCAACCTATGATAGATCGTATGTTGCCGACCAATCTTAAATGACCGAGGTCGAACGCATACTCTATGGGCTCCAGAACATTGGTTTTGTACGATCTATTATATGTCGACAATCGACCTTTACCAAACTATCTCCACCTCTCCAAATCGGGAAGGTTCACATAAGGAGTCCTCCACAATTCACCCTCCCAGAAAAGAAAATACACCTCCTAAATCAATCTAAAGCGACAAATTCGGAAGGTCGTTGGAGTCCGAAACAGATACGGCTCCAATTCTTCTCCTATAAATAAAGGGGCACCGAGACCCTCAAGATATGCATTCAACTCGAGGCTTTCTCTTCTCATTGTTCTCCAATCTCCTAACTTGAGCATTAGAGGGTCTTCATCGGAGAACATCCCGGTGAGGATTTTTTTACAAGAGATCGGGTGAAGCTCCAGCGACAGTCCTTCCTCGGCCACATATTCCTCGGCAGCCAACCTCAGGCGGAGAGATTCCGTGGGCATGAAGTCTTTAATGTGTTCGACAACTTGATCCATGGGCATGAAGTCTTTAAACACATACTTCTTTATTTGGAGGGATTGTAGACCTTATATATCACATACAATGTTTAAATTTTCATTTTGAACTCTAATGTACCATAACTACACCATACATTCATGTGACAGTAACATTACCATATCCCAATTCCCAACTACATTGTATCTTGTATTTTCAAGATTTGTTATAATGATATATCCACATCGTCTCATGTCCATATCCATGTTTATGCTTCTTAGCTGATGGATGATAGTTTTCACTTGTATCTTGCAAGCAACAAAGCCAGCAAGAACTTGTTTTCTGGTTGTATGTTATCTACATATGCATGCATGATAGAGAATGAGTTAGGGAGTACAAGGAACCTGGTGCAAGTAAAAGACAGGCTATATATTTCTTTTTTTATCATCATAGTCAAAGGTTTAGGAAAATTTGACTGAATGAAAATAATGCATTAACAATAGAAAAGAAAAAAGAATAGAAAAATAATTCTTTTCTTGTTATCATTGGAAAGTGTTTAAGAAAATTTAATTGAATAAGAAAAATGTACAAGCAATAGAAATCTAAGGAATACAAAATACTATTAATAAGATTTGTTTAAAATTTCATTGTAAAATTGAATTAAAACTTCATCATTGTTGAAACAAACTTAACCATTATAAAGCTTGATTAAACAGAATACAACACTTTTGCATAGATATCTCATCTATATCCAGCTTTTCTGAAGTTATTTTTCAATTATTTAAGGTTTTTTGTAAAATTTAGCAATATAATTAAATTTGTAACATGAGGATTTAGAAATTTTTATTAAGATTACACGAATGCTTATAAGCACAGCATAGACCAATTATATGCGCCGGATGAGTCATTTATTAGCCAGTTTGGCTGGCACCAATCAGGACCTGGCTGGATCCCAGTGCATTGTGAAGAAAAAGATAGCACCTAGCCCCCTGTTGCTCTCTTTTCTCTTCATTTTAGTCATGGGAGGTGCTCAGATGCAGAAAGAGAGAAAAGGTGAGAGAGAGAGGAAAAAGAGGAGAGAAGGGAGAGGGATGGAGGCTCAGCCCAGATCTGGCCTGTCCTCACTAAGATCTTACCTCCTCCATGCTAGAGATTTCATGTACATAATAAGGTCCTTCGCTCCCTTTTCGTCATAAAATTGACTAAAAATAAAGAAACATGGGGAAAATCATGCTTCTATTATTCATTTTATGATTGATAAGTGATAAGTGATAAGCGATGTTTCACTTATACCTATCAGTAACTCTTAATTTTGTTCAAATCATAGGTTTCAGTTCCAATATTGCCACCATACATCCCACCCTCAACTCAAAAAACATGTTTAAGGACCTTAAAAAATTTCGGGGCCATTTGGTTCATTGCAACTAGAAATACAATGCAATGGAAGTTGCATGCGAGTGGAATTGCAGCAATTGTAACAGCATGCAGCTGAATTTTAATTGTCTGGCTACATGTAACTGTAATTACTGCACCTCAAATTGTTTTGTTTGGAAAGCGCCAAATATGAATTCAAGCGATCCACAAGATCATGTTCCTCTTAGGCATTTCATCAAATAGCTTGTAAGCAGCTGCCATGACACTGAGATAGCATGGGTGCTAAGGCATTATGGAAGATGACATATCTCATGACTGTCTTGTTGAAGGTCTGGTAAGGGACAAGACATGCCACCTAACCTGGAATGGGTTAGTTTCCATAATTGTGATTGTTGATTTTATGATCAAAGAGCATGAAAACATTTTAGGAGACAGATAACCTAAGGGATTTGCCAGACCTAAATAGTTGACCATAATGCATGTCAGTCATGAATGACTAATAGATGATATAAAAACCACAGAAAATATATCAGGTCAAAGGTATGATCCCAAACACCCATAAGGGGAATGATCAATTATTGAAAAATCAATGAACTTACTACTTTGAGCGGCGTCAAGTAGCTCATCTAGTTCAAAAATCCGATTTATGCCACCAGAAAGTTCAAGAAACTTTTTGTGCAACTCCAGAATGTCACCAAATGCCAGAAAGCTTTGTGATACTACAGAAGCTAAGAAGCGCAATGCAGGTGCCAACTCCCCTGAAATAGTTCTAGAAGCTGTTAAAATCAGGAGAAGTTTTGGCAACAACCAATATATATCATACATTGAAGCAGCTTATCTAGTCCAACCTTGTGCAGATGTTGAAGCACGATCTCCTCTGTGCTCCATTGCATACAATAAACTTAGTCCCCATGTCACATTATGTGGAAGTTGTTTCGTAATGAAGTCGTCTAATACACCATATAGCGACTTTTTCCACAACAAGATCTTTGAATGATTAATCAACTCCCGGAATCTTGAATGAACCATCTGTTCATAAAATAAAACATCATTAAAGCACTGACTGGATCATAATAATAATATATGTAACTGTAGAAAACTACAAAATAGAAATTCAAGCTAAGTGAGATGTTGTATTCAGAATATATGTGTGTGTAAACAAGGTTCAATGTGCTAGTACCAGAGCCCGGACCGGTTGGCCGGTGGTATGGTTTAGTACACCCCTATGCCATCCCGTATGAGGCCCGAATTGACACAGAGAAGACGAAGGGAGAACAGGAGAAGAAGAAAGAGAGAAGGGGAGGGAAGGAGAAGGAGAGTGAGAGAGGACCTCCGGAGGCAAGGAAGGAGAGGGAGGGACAGGAGGCCTCCAGAAGGCCAGCGAGGTTGCTGCACCACCGCCAAGGCTAGTGAGGGTTGGAGAGGCTCCGCCTTCCTCATGATTAAAACAAGGGCTTTGGCCCCTTTTCCGTAATTTTTTTTGAATTTATCAGATGAAGTCGGAAATTACTGACTTCATCTTTTTTTTTTTCAATTGGGATTTTCGATTGAAGTAAACACGTGTAAAGCAATTCATGGGTTGATCTTCAAGCATGAAGGTGAGTTTTGAGTAGTTTCTAGCAAATGCTCTTTTAGATCTGTATGTGAAGGGGGAGTGTTTTAGATGAAGCAAGCTGGATCTTTGAGGAGCTCCTAGAGAGAGAGAGATGGAACTTCTTGTATGAGCATCGAAAGTGGGCTGGTGCAATAAAAACAACCCAACAATGCTATAGAAATGTTTCATGAGATGCATACCTTGGGGTTAGAGCCAGGTAAGGTAACTTTGTCCAGTGTTCTTTCAGCTTGTGCGAGCTTGGGAACACTAGGTTTGGGGAAATGGGACCATGAGTACATTGAGTGCAGAGGAGTTGAGTGGGATGTTCATATAGGGACTGCCAAGGTTGACACATATGCCAAGTGGGGGTGCCTAGAGATGACAGTGCTCACCTTCCACAAGATGCCTCATAGGAATGCCTCCACGTGGAATGCATTGCTTCATGGCCGAGCAATGCAAGGTCATGGTTGATAAAGCCCTCTGGCACTTTGATCAGATGGTTAGAGAGGGAGTTCTAGTGAGATGACCTCTGTAGCTATCCTCAGTGCATATTCTCACTCTAGCACATTGGAATGAGGCTATCGCCTCTTCAACTCTATAATGGATCCTACAATCTTGCACCAAGATTAGAGCACTATGGATGTACTAGGTTCGAGTTGCCCGCTTCAATCGAAAATCTCTCCCTCCTAAAAGAAAAAACAATGAAGTCGACAACACACTTGTCGACTTCACCAAATAAATCCGAAAAAAAAGATGAAACACAGACTGAAGCTCTTGTTTTAATTGGGAGGAGAGTAGAGCCCCTCTTCTGACCTTCACTGGCCTCGATAGTGGCACGACAGCCTCACCAGCCCTCCGAAGACCTCTCTCCCTCTCCATATCCATCTCCCTCCCTATGCCCTCACAAAGCTCGACAACAGCATAGTGAGCTCAACTACCCTTCGACGGCCTCTGAAGGCTCTCTCTCCCTCTCCCTCTCCTTCCCTCCCCCCTCTCTCTTCTTCCCTTTCCTTCTACCTCTCTCCCTCATTAGTTTCTCGTTTCAAATGCCGGAACCGTCCCGATAGACTACCGGTATGGTTCGGCACGCCCCAAATCAGGTGGTTCGATGAACCATGTATGTAATAGATTTATTACTAAAAAATGGCTCCTTCAGTATACCCTATGTATATCAACTAAAATATACTCTTGAGAAAGGTGATGGTTTTTTTTTTTTTGCAAGCTTGTCTAAGTCCTAAATGTTAACCAATTGCTTGACCTAGAAGCTTAAGTTTTTAAGGAATAGGTCAACAATGTATATTAAGACTCAACAACCCCTCTCGAATTCAGCTTGAACCATGCACATAAAGGGAGAAATGAGTCAAACTAAGAGAAAAGTCAATGTGACAATTTAGAATGAGTCAAGACAAGAAAGGAATCGAGATGGCCAATAGATGGGTTAAATAAATAATTGACTTGGAGAAGACTTAAATGGACAATATCTAGCTACCTTAGCTCTGATTCTGTGTTAACTGGCCAGTTCACCCCAAAGGCTAAAGTTGTAATGGAGCAGATCCAGCATCTAGCAGGCCATAACAATACATATTTATTCAACGTATCGGGCAAAAAAAGAAAGAAAGAAAAATGTTGATGATGTGCACATACTTTTAACTTGTAGTTACCAAGGAGGCCAAGGAGGATGATGATGCAAAACAGTGTTGTTAAAGGCCCTAGGTGCACCTAGGCACTAAGGGTCCCTAGAGCCTAGGTGCAAGGCATAAGGCGTAGGCGTGCGCCTGAAAGAAGTTAGACGCCCAAAACAGAAAAACAAAGAATTAGCTATAGACAAGAATTCTAGCAAGTAAAAATTAGCACGCTGTTATTAAAAAGTAAAAACTAAAAACAGAAAAAGATCTAGTTATAAGCAAGAATTCCAGCAAGTAAAAACTAGCTCTAATCTAAAAATAATTAAATAAGTGCTTCTAAATTCTTAATTGGCTAATCCTCCTCTTCATCATCACCAAGCAAATCAGCTTCATCATTTTCTTCTTGTTCCTCTCCAATATCTTTCTCATACTCATCATTTGTCTCCTTTGATTCATGTACAAGCTGCACTTGGGATGGTCTACTAAACTTTGATCTTAATGATGATGCTGAAGCTCCCCCTTTGGAAGATGTTTTTGCACTAACTCTAGTACGATAAGCTCCAGAAACTTCGACAACAAGATCTCATGTCAAACCATCATCACTATCACTAAATACTTATTATTGTTCATCATTCCCATTTGTATGAATTTGGTTCATTCTTCCAGTCAACCACCCATTGCAATTATCAATATCTTTTTATGAGATAGGGTCAATGTGATTTCATCTACTATAACGATGCATCAATGCTCGATTATACTTAACAAACACCATATCATTCCTAATTCCTATGTACTATAACTAACCTTTTCTATGTACTATAATTGACCTTTCCTATACACTATAACTGACATTTCTTATATACTATAATTGACCTTTCCTATGTACTATAACTGACCTTTTCTATTCCTTAGAAACTAAAAATTAATAATATAACTAACCTCATTGCACCTCTGAACAATGTAGAGGCATGCAGGACTGTCGCCTCACCTAGGAAGTATAGAAATGGCGGCCCTTGCACCTAGTGCCTGAGGCGTGCCTTTAATAACACTGATGCAAAATATTGGTTTTTGTAGATTGAAAAATAGGATTAAAGATGGGTTACAAGAAGAACATGAATCCCTTGGAATAAATCAGCTATAAGGCACAATCAGGACATCTTAGCAGTCTGATCATAAAGGGGAGTCTCAGCTAAATTGCAATGCAATACTTCGGTGCTAGGTGATCCATACAGGATCTTGTTCATACGATGCTGCCTAGTAGACAATTAAAATGATCAAGGATCTGGCACACACGTACGTGATAAAAAAATTATTAGCAAATATTCCATAATATGACATACTGGTATCAAATAGTAAATAGATGACCAAGGCAAGCAAAAATCTTACAGCTTTTTCCCGTGAACCACCACCAAAGAAGGCAACAGATTCAGCATGCGTATGGAGCCTTGAGTGCATGAACCTAGGTAGATGCATGGCCATGCTAGTTTCTCAAAAAGTGTAAACAAAAAGCCCGAAAATGAAGGACAGAGGCCCAGTACTTTTACAAGATGCATATAGCAATCTTCTGCACCGTCTTACCTAAAGGTTCCCTCAAGCTCTTGTTCCTGACTTGCTAGATCACCAAATTCGGGGGCAACAATTCTCAGAAAGCCCAATCCTAGCAACATATAGGCATATAATATAGCAACTCCCCTGTGGCCAGTCAACAACTTCATTCTCCAAGTGAACCTGAAGCATCACAACAACATTTCCACGAATCTCAATAAGAAAGAAATGATGGTCCAGTAAATAATATGCATGAGTCAACTTCTAGATCGAGGTTCACAACCAGATCAAGAACCATGAAAAAGAAAGTTGATAAGAATTGATTAAACTAGCAAAGACTTACCAAAGAATGTCAACAGAAGGCTTCACCATTCCAGTGACAAGTCCTGAGAGATCAGTAGTCAACTTTTCCACATCATGTGTCATCCTCTGGTCTGCATCAATAGGTTTATATGACACATGGAATACCTGGAAGATAATGGAGTTAACATCAGAAAAAGAAGATCAATTGTATGGTTGAACTTGTGAATAAAGAGAATCTGCAGAAACTGCACCAGTTAAAGTGACATGGTTAATTCATGAAACAAAATTTTTTACTTGCATACTAATAAAATTAATATTGACTATCAATAATATTGAAAACACAAGCAATTTCTTCATTTTAATTCAGTTCTAAAGCCCAAAAAGATTAGCTTGGTATCCAGAGTATTTTGTCGCACATCCTGAACTGGCCAAAACCAGCATGTGAGGCAAGTTGGCAGTTTTGGATGGTTTCATTTTGCTTTGATCACTTTCACTTAAAATATTCAAGATTTAATTTTGTCTACAACAAATAATTTTTTAAAGAAACCTTTTGGTTTTTCATGAAAAAAGACAGCTTTGGCATTGAACTAACAAGAGGCCTAATTTTGTACCATGAGCACAGACATCGAGCCTTTTCCCAATTATTTAACAATAGCTTATTTCAAACATTTCTTCTTGGAGAAAAACCAGAACCATGGTTTTAGCACCCAGTCCCCATCCCTATACCAGTTGGGGCCTGGGTCAGTATGGTATATTGGTATCCAGGATGCCCATTTACTAACACTCAGTATGCCATGACATCCTACTACCCTACTGAGGCCTAAAAAAATGTTTTTATTTTTTTCCTTTTCATCCGCTTCATGCTTTTTAATATCTTTTATAGTTCTTTTTATCTTTATTTTTGGGCAGCTGAGGTTTTGGAGCACATGACAGGTCTATTGTGTTGCATCAAATCTGAGTTTTCTTCCTCTTCTTCCTCACTTTCTTACTTCCTCTTCCTCCTCTCCCCCTTTGGACATGTGACAAATAAAAAATGCTGGCTGGGGTTCTTTTGGCCACATCTGTTGCGGCCCTGAGCAAACTGGCTAGTCCTGCTTCCTTTCCTGCTCGGTCTTGGTTGGTACCAAGGACAGGACTAGTACAACCTGCTTCCATGGTTTTGGGGTCCCAGATCTGTTCCAGGACTCAGTCAATACTCCACTTCACGATGCATAATACTGACAGGGATCTAAATCCTTGTTTAGAATTGGAAAGATGTTACCCATTTGATGAATGGAAAGGGAAAAAAACACTGTTAATAAAGGTACATACTGGATAACCAGTTGTACGTCCATGATCTGGAGTAAGTACCTAGCATGAAACCATGCTTAGCAATTAATTTGAACTCAGGAAGTCCTCTATTTGAAAAGTGGTTACCTTGTAAAAAGCATTCCTATTCAAATAGCTCTTCGAAAGATGTTGAGTCAAGCAGATTCGCCATCCAAGAGCAAGCTTTCCTGTCAGGTACCTGAAAATGCATATAATTTCAGCTCTGAAATAAAAAGAGCTTATTATTACAGTGCAACTGATATTCTTGAAAAACATCTACAAGGCATTGAAATTGGCTGGGAAGCAGGATAGCTTCTAAACATAGTGTGAAAATATTTACTTGGAAACAATAATAGTCGATGACAAAACTTTAAGAAACAAATTTAAAAAAGACAATATTGGCCACAAAATATATCAGCGCACTCTAATAAAAAAAAGTCTTGTAAGGTGAAAAATGTTGGTACAATGGTGGTTATCTTAGTATTGTATAGAAGAACCACATGGAATATCACATGTTATGAAGATATGCAGCATGTTGAAATAAAGTATACCAAGCAGGTTATAATCAAAATTCAAATAATTTTTCTGAAGAAACATAATGAGTTATGTCTAAAATCTGTTGCACTAAATAAAATACATATTTAAGACAACCACCTAAAATAATTGGACATATTAACTTACATATGACAACAGGACATGCTTATCCCACAGAAACAAAAATTAGATAATAGACAGAAAATGCAGAAGCTCAGCAATGAAGAACCACACTTTTAAGTTTGCATTTTATCTGTGAAAGATACTCTAGGAAGATATAGAGACATGATAGAGCAATGCAAGCCAAGAGTTGAACCAAATTAGGAAATTGTTTATGTCATTTTGTCACTGTTTGATTCTTGAAATTCATTGTTCAGCCACATCAAATTATAGAGTACTCCAAAGATGGTAATTTTTACTATGGAAACAAATAAAAGGCATGATTTTTCCACCGGTTTTGTGAAGGAACTGACACGTCATTGAGAATGGCATGTGTCACGCCCCGACCCATTAACTCAAGCCGGGCATCCGACAGACAGCCGCACACTCTTAGGGTTTAACCCCTTCGAATATGCAAGGCCTGCCTTTCACTAAACAATTGATTATCATAATTCAACTCAAGCAGTGGTAAAAGTAATTTCTCTAATATTAAATAAAAATATCTCCAAATAATATTTAAAAAAACATAATTCAAAATAATGTTTAAGAAATAAATCTGTTTAAATAAAATTAACTAAAAATCTGCTTAAATCCTGTGCTCCTCACTGCTCAATTCCCAGCTCAACAGAATCTTCTAGATCTGAAAAATAAAAACAGAAAAAGGATGTGAGCTTTATGGGCTCAGTAAGTTTACCAATCATCTCTGAAGGATCAAGCATAAATATTTTTCTAAATATAATAATTAAGTAATAATATATATCAAGATATCTTTAATTTAAAATCTTGTCATGCCTATTAGAAAAAGCCAAAAATTCTCTCTGTCTTCGATAACTACGGCCACGATTAGCCCCGTGACAAGACTCAAGAGAAACTAGCCCCTGAACAAAGAACATCCGAATCGTCGACGTGCTACCAGTGATCAACCCCACTAGCTAAGCCTACAAGAAAACTAGCTCTAGTTCACACGGCTACGATTCATCCCGTGACAAGGCAAAGAGATTAGTCCTGAATGAAGAACACCCGAATCGTCGGTGTGCTACCAGTGATCAGCCCCACTGGCTAGGCCCACAAGGACTAACTCTACCAGCGATCAGTCCCGACTGGCTAGGCCCAAGAGAAACATGTTTCTGACGTGTGGCCAACGATCAGTCCCATTGGCTAGACCCAAATCATAGTCTAACTAGAGAGTTTTTCTCATGCTTTTGTTTCAGCCACTTTTCATAAATAAATAAAAATAAAAATATTTATTTTTATTATAATATCAACTCAATTTTCATATATTTCAAAGAGCAATGAAAGTAATTTTCATTCAAAATTTCATGTATCGATGGTCAGATATAATTTTCTTTTTAAATACCACGCAATTTTAAGAAAAGGCCATACAATTTTCAAGAAACCTTCTCTTTCAAAATTATAACATGTAATAATGATATCATGCTTGATCCGATTTTTCTCAAATCAATTTTCAATAAATTCATAATTTCAAAATTTAATAATTTTTAATTATTTATATACAAGAATCTAATTTTAAAACATTTACATATACATAAAAATAATCCAAAGATAAAAGAAAACTTACCTATTGATCAGATCCAAAATTCCTACAATCGTCTTGAACTGGTCTCTAGATCCGATGATCTTCCGGCGTTGAAGGTTCTAGCAAATTAAATAATTTAATTAATTTTTAATTCTAAAAAAAATTTAATGACTAGAAAAACTCTTTTAATCTAATCCGAACCCAATGCAGATCGATTCCTAAATTGGATCCATATGATCTGATTTGATTTAGATCTAACTCAAATTGGGTCCAAACCACTTAACCGAATCCAAGTCCATTAAATCACCCTCTCTCTCTCTTTCTTCCTTTCTTTTCTCCCGATTCTCCTTTCTTTCCTTTAGTTTCTTTTCTTTTTTTTTGGTTCTTTCTCATTTCTTTCTTCTCGCAAGGTAGAGGAGACCGAAACCCATGATCTCCTCTCTGGATCACAGGGGCGACCAGTGGGATGGGGCCGGCGGAGAGGCAACGAGATGATGGCCGAAGATGCAATCGGCCAGAAATCCCATCGAGAAAGAGAAAAAGACCCTCCCTAGGGTCGGAAAGAAAGAAGAAAGGCAAGGGAAGGGAAATTACCGACGACGGCGGTGGCGACAACAGCAACCGATGGCCAAAATCGACGATCTCCCCCCCAAAAATCTTTTGCCATAGGTACGCTAGGGTTTGAAATTGGGATTAGGGTTCCTAGGAAAAAAATCTTGGGTTTAGGTTTGGAATTTTCTTCGTAAGGATTCTAGGAAGAGTTTTAGGATTTAAATAGAGGAGGAGGCCTTGCTGATATATTTTTCTCAAATATGTCTTCTCCTCATAGCACGGATCGACTCGAAATAGGATTCCATGTTCCGGTCGATCCCGACTCTTTCTTCTCTGTTTTTTTTTGATGAAGTCGGCATTAGATGCTGGCTTTGTTTTTGAATCAGTCCGTGGGATTGGTTCTCACATTCTCCCTCCCTTAACAAAAATTTCGTCCTCGAAATTTGACATACCTGGATTGAGAAACAGATGGGGGTATTTGGCTCGCATCTCTTCTTCCAATTCCCAGGTAGCTTCTCGTTCTGTATGGTTGCTCCATTGAATCTTGACATAAGAGATAATGCGTCATCTCAAAACTTGATCTTTCCTATCAACGACTCATACTGGCTGCTCCTCATAAGATAAATCCTCTCTGAGTTGAAGAGGCCCAAACTCCACTACATGGCTAGGATCTAGTACATATTTTCTTAACATGGAAATATGAAAACATTGTGTACTTCGACAAGAGAAGGCGACAAGGCTAGACGATAGGCAACCATTCTAACTCTTTCCAAGATCTCAAAGGGACCCACATATCTGGGGCTTAGCTTTCCGCGAACTCCAAATCTTATCACTCCTTTAGTAGGGGACACTTTGAGGAATACGTGATCTCCAACTTGAAATTCTAGTTCTCTCCTTCTATTATCAGCATAACTCTTCTGCCGGCTTTGAGCTGAAAGAATCCGCTTCCTAATAAGCTGAATTTTATCCACTGTTTGTTGAATAATTTTTTATCCCAAAAGTCTTCTCTTACCGACATCATCCCAACATACAGGAGTCCTACATCTTCTTCCATACGGAGCTTCAAAGGGAGCCATCTGGATGCTAGCTTGATAATTATTGTTATAGGCGAACTCCACCAATGATAAATGTTCATCCCAAGATCCCTTTAAGTCTATCACACATGCTCTCAACATATCTTCTAAAGTTTGAATTGTTCTTTCTGATTGTCCATCTGTCTGAGGATGAAAGGCTATACTGAACTCCAACTTAGTTTTCATGGCCTAATGTAAGCTTTTCCAAAATTGAGAAATAAATCTTGTATCTTGGTCTGACACAATGGATACTGGAGCTCCGTGTAATCTGACAATTTCATCTATGTACAACTTAGCTAGGCTTTCCAAAGAAAATATGACTTTGATAGGTAAGAAATGCGTCGACTTGGTCAATTAGTCCACAATAACCCAAATAGCATCATACCCTCATAGAGTTCTTGGTAATCCTGTAACAAAATCCATTGTTATGTGCTCCCATTTCCAGACTGGTATTGCAAGGGATTGCAGTGGTTCTGCAGATCTTTGATGCTCAACTTTCATCCGTTGATAAGTTAAACATTGAGCTACATATTGAGCTATTTTTCTTTTCATACCACTCCATCAGAAATTTTCTTTAAGATCTCTATACATTTTTGTACCTTCAGGATGTACTGTATATACAGAGTTATGAGCTTCCATCATAATTTCTCTTTTTAATTCTGCATTATTTGGAACACATAACCTATTGCCAAATCTTAAGGTTCCATCCTCATGAATTCTGAATTCAGATATCACATTGGATTGTACTTGATCTCTGATCTTTTGGAGTCCCAAATCATCCATCTTTGATGCTTTGATTCTATTAATCAAAGTGGGTTGCACCCTAAGTATAATGAGCAGGGCTTCAGATTTATGCGGCCATACCTCAACATTCAATCTTTCTAGATCCTGCAAAATATGCCTTTTAGAAGTGATCAGCATTGCTATACCACCCATTGACTTTCTACTTAAAGCATCTGCCACTACATTTGCTTTTTTCAGATGGTAATTTATGGTCAGATCATAATCCTTGATCAGCTCCAACTATCGCCTTTGTCTTAAATTCAGCTCCTTTTGGGTGAAGATATACTTGAGGGTCTTATGATCTGTAAAAATTTTGCATGATACTCCATACAAATAGTACCTCCATATTTTTAGAGCAAAGACTACTGCTGCCGGCTCTAAATCATGAGTTGGATAGTTCTGTTCATATGGTTTAAGTTGCCTTGATGTATAAGCTACCACCTTTCCGTTTTGCATAAGAACACATCCTAATCCTTTTTGGGAGGCATCACTAAAAATGGTAAACCCTCCTTTCTCAGATGGTAGGATAAGGATAGAAGCTGATACCAAACATCTTTTCAGTTTTTGAAAACTCTTTTCACATTCTTCTGTCCATTCAAATTTAGTTCCGTTATGAGTCAACTGGGTCAAAGGCAATGCTATGCAAGAGAATCATTCCACAAATCTCCTATAATATCCAGCTAATCCAAGAAAACTGCGAACTTCTATTACACTAGTAGGTTGTTTCCGGTTCATAATCGCCTCTACCTTCATTGTGTCCATAGATATACCTTCTTTAGAGATTATGTGTCCGAGGAAGGAAATACTTTCTAGCCAAAACTGATATTTCTTTAACTTTGCATATAGCTTCTGCTCCCTTAGTGTCTATAATACTATCCTCAAATACCTTTCATGATCTTCTAGACTCTTAGAATACACCAGAATGTCATCAATAAATACTACCACACATTGATCCAAATAAGGCTTGAACACTCTATTCATCATGTCCATAAAAGCTGTAGGAGCATTCGTCAATCCAAAAGGCATAACCAAGAATTCGTAATGTCCCTATCAAGTCCAGAAAGCTATTTTAGATATATCGCCCACCTTAATTTTTAATTGGTGATATCCGGATCGAAGATCAATTTTTGAAAATATCCGAGCACCCTGAAGCTGGTCAAAAAGATCATCCATCCTTGGTAGAGGGTACTTATTCCGAATGGTCAACTTATTCAACTCCCGGTAGTCAACGCACAGTCTCATACTTCCATCCTTCTTTTTAACGAAAAGCACCGGAGCACCCCATGGAGAGACACTAGGCCTGATAAAGCCTTTATCAAGAAGTTCTTGGAGTTGCTCCTTGAGCTCTTTCAACTCAGTTGGTGCCATATGATAGGGGGCTTTAGAGATAGGTCCAGCATCGGGTGTCAAATCAATTGAAAATTCTATCTCCCTATCAGGAGGTAACCCTGAAAGATCTTCTGAAAAAACATCAGAAAATTTTCTTACTATAGGTATATTTTCTATCTTGATCTCCTCCTATTGAGTATTTACAATACTAACCAAATATCCCGTGCAACCCTTTCTTAACATTTTGCAAGCATGCATGACTGATATAATTTTTATAGGGGCATTCATTCCTTTACCACAAAAATTGAGTGGTGCCTGTCCTGAAATTTGAATGGTCACTCTCTTCCTAAAGCAGTCCACCGTGGTATGATATGAAGCAAGCCAATCCATCCCTAGGATTATATCAAAATCCTTATCTCTAGAACCATTAGATCAGATGCTAGATCATGTTCTCCAATGCTCACAATACAAGAGGGGCAAAACATATCTACCACGATGACACTCCCAGTCGGAGTAGAGACACACATCTCATCTTCTAAGAGCATAGGCCTAAGACCAATCTTTTTAGCAAATTCGGTTGAAACAAATGAATGAGTAGCCTGGGGATCAAATAAAACATAAGCATGTGCAGTCTCAACTTTGATAATACCTATGAATTTTAAATTTTTACTATTACAATCATGCATAAAAGATTGTATAACCTTAATCTTAAATGTTGTAAGGAATTTCTGGGGTACCTGCTACTACAGCATTTGATGTCTCCACATCCTGCTGAGTCATAGCATAAACACGAGCCTGGGTCTTTGGCTTTGGTGGTCCTCCTTGTCCTGAGGGTTGACCCTGATGAGTGGTCAGTGCTCCAAAAATAGGTGGTCTAGGTGTACTCTATAAAGGCTGCCGATATCCAGGGTTTTGTGGTCGAGGATAATTCACAGCTCTATGGCTCTGCTGGCCATAATTAAAACAGGCTCCAGAAAACCAGCGACAATTCTGTTCCAGATGAATGCCTCCACATCGGCCACACCAAGGTTCTTTCTTTGACTGGTCACCCTTTTGCTGAGTTTCTTGGCGCTTAGGTTGTTTGCCGGGATAACCGCTAGGTTTTGATCTCTTCTTCTGTTGTTGCTCCCTTTCCTATTGAATATTATTATTTTTTTGCTCCATAATTTTTGCTAAATTGACAACCTCTTGGTATGTGGTCAACTGCATCGGTCTCACTCCTATACGAATTCTGGGCTTCAACCCTTTTTCAAATCTCCGAGCCTTGATATTGTCAGTTGCCACAAGATCTGGAGCAAAGTGGGACAATTCAATAAATTTAGCCTCATACTGAGCCACGGTCATATTTTCCTGTATCAACCTAGTGAACTCACTTTTCTTCTCAAATCTGACTCTCAGGGAAGTACATATCCATAAACTCCTGACAAAAAATATCCCAAATGACTGGCCCATTAGTCCCTCGTTGTCTCTTGATAGCTTCCCACCATTCAAATGCTTCTCCCTGTAGTTGATAAACAGTGAAACGGACCTTTTCTTGATCAATGCATTCCATACTGGTGAAGGCCTTTTTTATCTCTTTAAGCCATTTTAATGATTCAATGGGATCCGTAGAGCCTTCAAAAGTCGGTGGTGCCAGTCTCTTGAATTCCGCTATTCCTCATTCCGACCTTGACGACTGGCCTCCTCTATTTTCTTGTCGTTCCATTTGCTGCACCAATCCAGTTAATGCTTGTATAAGGACTGTCATCGGACCTTCAGTGTTGGTTTCCCTTTGATTATTATTTTAAGCATTATTCAACTGATGGGTAGTATTTGCATTTTGGCTCTCGTCCTATTCTGGTGATGGACGAGTAGATTTAGATGCCCTGATTGCCCGAGAAGTGGCATGAGCTTGAGAAGCTCTAGCTGCATGAGAGACACTATCGGTTTGGGAGGCACTGGGAGCTTGAGAGGCATACCATCCCGATAAGTGCGACCCACACTAGTCGCATGAGAGTCCGCAGAATCAAACAGCCATCCAAGGTGGTTGTGAGCCATCACAACCTAAAAAAAAATAGATTTTTAATATTTTTTTGACTATTAATATTCATAATCATCCAAACATTTTTTAATTTCTATCCCCACTCTCACTATCTAACTTATTTTATTTTATTGGATCTTGTAGAACCTGGCTCTGATACCACAAAATCTATCACGTTCCGACTCATTAACTCAAGCCGGGCATCCGACAGATGGCCGCACACTCTTAGGATTTAACCCCTTCGAATATGCAAGGCCTGCCTTTCACTAAACAATTAATTATCATAATTCAACTCAAGCAGTGGTAAAAGCAATTTCTTTAATATTAAATAAAAATATCTTCAAATAATATTAAAAAAAATATAATTCAAAATAATGTTTAAAAAATAAATCAGTTTAAATAAAATTAACTAAAAATCTGCTTAAATCCTATGCTCCTCACTGATCGGTTCCCAGCCCAGCAGAATCTTCTGGATCTAAAAAATAATAACAGAAAAAAGGTGTAAGCATTATGGACTCAGTAAGTTTACCAATCATCTCTGAAGGATCAAGCATAAATATTTTTTAAAATATAATAATTAAGCAATAGTATATATCAAGATATCTTTAATTTAAAATCTTGTCATGTCTATTAGAAAAAACCAAAAATTCTCTCTCAGTCTTCGATGACTACGGCCATAATTTGCCCCGTGACAAGATCCAAGAGAAACTAGCCCCTGAATGAAGAACACCATTTTCATCGGCGTGCTACCAGTGATCAACCCCACTGGCTAGGCCCATAAGGAAACTAGCTCTAGTTCACACGACCACGATTTGCCCCGTGACAAGGCAAAAAAATTAGTCCTGAACAAAGAACATCCGAATCGTCAGCGTGTTACCAATGATCAGCCCCACTGGCTAGGCCCAAGAAAAATATATTTCTGACGTGTGGCCAACGATCAGTCCCGTTGGCTAGACCCAAATCATTGTCTAACTAGAGAGTTTTTCTTATGCTTTTGTTTCAGCCACTTTTCATAAATAAATAAAAAAAATATTTATTTTTATTATAGTATCAACTCAATTTTCATATATTTCAAAGAGCAAGGAAAGTAATTTTCATTCAAAATTTCATGTATCGATGGACAGATATAATTTCTTTTTAAAATACCACGCAATTTTAAGAAAAGGCCATGCAATTTTCAAGAAACCTTGTCTTTCAAAATTATAACATGTAATAATGATATCATGCTTGATCCAATTTTTCTCAAATTAATTTTCATTAGTAAATTTATAATTTTAAAATTTAATAATTTTTAATTATTTATATACAAGAATCTAATTTTAAAATATGTACATATACATAAAAATAATCCAGAGATAAAATGAAACTTACCTGTTGATCAGATCCAAAATTCCTACGATCGTTTCGAACTGGTCTCTAGATCCAATGATCTTCCGACGTTGAAGGTTCTAGCAAATTAAATAATTTAATTAATTTTTAATTCTAAAAGAAATTTAATAACTAGAAAAACTCTTTCAATCTAATCCGAACCCAGTCCAGATCGATTCCTAAATTGGATCCATATGATCTGGTTTGATTTAAATCTAAGTCAAATTGGGTCCAAACCACTTAACCGAACCCAAGTCCATTAAATCACCCTCTCTCTCTCTCTTCCTTTCTTTTCTCTCGGTTCCCCTTTCTTTCCTTTAGTTTCTTTTCTTTTTTTTTTTTTTGGTTCTTTTTCGTTTCCTTCTTCCTACAAGGTAGAGGAGACCGAAACCCATAGTCTCCTCTCTGGATCACAGGGGGCAACCAGTGGGATGGGGCCAGCGGGAAGGCGACGAGATGATGGCCGGAGATGCAATCAACCAAAAATCCCGTCAAGAAAGAGAAAAAGACCCTCCCTAGGGTCGAAAAGAAAGAAGAAAGGCAAGGGAAGAAAAATTACCGACGACGGCGATGGCGACAGCAGCAATCGCGGCCAAAATCAACGATCTCCCCCCTGGAAATCTTTTGCCACAGGTATGCTAGGGTTTGAAATTAGGATTAGGGTTCCTAGGAAAGAAATTTAGGGTTTATGTTTGGGATTTTCTTCGTAAGGATTCTAGAAAGAGTTTTAGGGTTTAAATAGAGGGAGGAGGAGGCCTTGCCGGCGTATTTTCCTCAAATACGTCTTCTCCTCATGGCATGGATCGACTCGAAATAAGATTCCCTGTTCCAATCGATCCCAACTCTTTCTAATCTTTTTTTTTTTTTTTGATGAAGTCGGCATTAGATGCCGGCTCTATTTTTTAATCAGTCCGTGGGACTGGTTCTCACGGCATGTACTTTTCTCTCTCATGGCATGATGGTTGACTCTATTAAGTTATTATTTTAAGAAGTTTAAATAGCTTTAACAAAATGTTGATTGCGACTTCATTGTTTATGGTTCATACGATCTTATGTTCCTATATTTCAGTCATATATGTTCTAAGTAAAAACTATGCCACCCGTAAGGCCCTCTAAGATAATTTTGTTTCAAAAGAGTAGTAGTCAGATGAACTCAAGAAGAATTATGTAGGGGACTCCTATCTGTAATGTGGAAGTGAGTCAAGTAGAGCCAGCTTGAACCAGATCTAACATTAATTAAAATTGGACAATGAATCAGAACATTTTTACTGCAAATGAGTCCCAAACCTTGACAAAGTCCTCCAACTTGACAGTTATATCATATAATAAACCCAACTAAACCTTACCAGGAAGGTTCAAATTGTCATGAGCACTTCAGGAGCTGCCAATACCATACCGCTCTTAACAGTAAGCAATAGCCAGGTAGGATGGTTGTGAATGTGGATGTGTATGGGCAGAAACAAAGAAAGAGGGGGGGGGGTGTGGAAGAGAGAGGGAGGGAGGAGAGAGGAGAAAACAGGGGAAGGAGGGAAAATCCAACATCCCTTCACTATGATCTGGCTTCCACGACATCAGAAACCTCTCGCATTAAGTTGCACTCCTTGTCTGCCACTAATATATCCAAAAATTAAAAAAATACAAAGCAAGTCATGATAATTTTTTTTCTATTTGATATGGAATATGAATACGTTAAAGGGCAGTCATCACCCAAAAACACACTATTTTTTTCAATGCAATCGATATTTTAGATTTTATTCAAATCACTGTTGTTGATATCATATCAGTATTGACACCAGATAACCCCTACTGACTCATAAACATGTTTAAGGACATTAAAACATATCAAAATACATTAAAAAATTTTAAAATAAAAAGGTTAAAAACAATTGAAAAAATTTTAAAAAGAGAGAAAAAATTGAATCCTAGTAGGTATTTGAAGACCAGACAGTCCCAAGTGCCTGTATGGGGCGACACTATATCCTTCTAGGACAAAACTGGCAGGAGGCTTGATACCAGTATTTAAAGTCTAAACCCTTGATAGAAGAATATTATTTTCTCATAAAACCCGAAGATTCTGATAGAACCATAAGATCTTCCTCTGCACTAATATTTTTGGAGTTGATTCTTCTTGTTCAGACCAAATATGTCCCTAACAAGAGTATATGTCTAACTGTCTACGTAACATACGGACTCCAACAAGGCAACTTGGGATAAAGCTCATAACCTGATGTGTCCATACACTTGAACTAGAAAATGTCAGGTTCCATGTAAGTATCGGTTTACACTAAACAAAAACCATCATGCACGAAATAAAGTGACATGATTGTACATGTAAATAAGTGGACATAAAGGCAACTAAAATATAAAGTTGCAATAAGTGGAAAAGGGTGTCAAAACACAAGGCATCTTATAGAAAATACTGTTCTTAAAATTTATACCAGAAGGCCATGTTGCATTAATAAGCATGACCAATGAATGAAGGCTTCAGCTGCAATATTGCTTTTGAATAGATGGTAGTAACAAAACATCTTCCCTAATTGAATTTATCCAATGGTTTTTCTAAACCACAAATGCCCAATTGATGTATAATTTTTATTAGGCTAAACTTGAAGCCTGAGGACACCTTGCATAATAGATATTGAAAACCAATTTCCAGTCACTTGTTACACATGCATGTTGACAAAGAAGGGTTTCAATAATCAAGCTTATACAAGCACAATATATGCGGCCAAGTATAATGCATGTTTTTTTATTTTTTTTTGCCCGAGTGTCTAAAATGTGGATATGTATCTAAGAAGTATCAGTTGGCTAGAGCCTATCCAAGCCAGGATAATCTTAAGGAAAAAGTTTAATCAAAGACCAACTGTTAGGGCATAAGACTGACTTCAATTAGGAAAAGCTCAACTTGTTGATGCCCTTACCAACAAGCTCACAATACCAATATGTACATATTGCACCAAGCACTGGCCCAGTCCTATGCCCTTAGAAGTTAGAAATTTGCACATGTTAACCGATTAACCCTAATCGGTTAGGCTGATAGGGAAAGAGTCAACCATGTATATCAAGCCTGACACCCTCCTCATGTGTAGATCAGATCATGCATGTGAAAACTAGATTGCAGGTCATGCTAACCAGTGATCTTGAGCAAACCTAAGCTTTGATACCATGTTAACTAACCAATTGAACCCAAAAGACTAGACTGATAGGAAAAGTGTCAGCAACATATAACAGGCTTAATAGTATAAAAGCAATGGGAATGAGCTAATATGTGGAAAAGCCACAATGAAAACTGTTTATGCTTTATATTGACTGCACAAGCATTAGGACTGCAGATTGGTTGAATAGGAAAAAAGGTAAATACCTCAGTGTAGATCTATAAAAGAAATAAAACATAGTATATTCCAACTAAATATTCATAAAAAGAAAGTGCTCTTTCATAAATATTCCAACTAAATCTCTTCACTGGTTGGTTAATCAATAAAACCAGAATAAAATATAGTATATACCTTAATGTAGGTGCAACAATAGAGGATGCAGCACTCTGAAGAACACTTATGCCAGTTAATCGAATAAAGGCAGCCTTATCTTGCTCCAATACATACTTAACACTAGTTCCTGTAAGATTCAGTAGATGCATCTTAAGAAGTTGCTTGCTTAGTCTTTCGCATGCCAAATTCATAATGAAAAATTAATCCTACCATTTAGAGTAGCTATACGGTCTGTGATCCATGTCCTAGAGACAACAAGTAAAGCAACCGCAAAAAATTGCGCACCTTGTCTATCAAGAAGTGTTGGGACCTCGAACAAAACAGCCAAAAAAGAAAATAACAAACAGATAATGACAAAACTATAAACTCATCTCCAACTAACAGTGAATTATATGTTTCAAAAGAACTTTTTTGCTATGGCATCCAGTTTCGAATTCTTGATGCCACTAGCTGTTAGCAATACTACAAAAATACAAAAATGTTCAGATAGAAGATGATTACCAATATTTTAAACATCATTGCAACTCTTAAAGGCAATGTTCTTGAAGCATTTTTTAATAGTGGAACAGGGGGCAACGGAATGTTGTCATCTAACTCAGGCGATGATGCTATCAACTCTGTTGAATAAGGATGCACTCTGTCTTTCAATAATGTATTCTTCTTCCAATGATATGCCATAAGAAAATAACAATAAGAACAGCAGAGTTTCAGCACATCATATATGTAAGGTGTAAAGAGAAAATCAAATAATTATTGACCTCTCCAGTAGTAGCAAAAGCTCTCTGAACAGCTAGGGCATCACTACGACGGTCAGTCTCATATGATTTTGACAAATTGGAACCAATTTCAGTAGGAACAGAAGAATCATCCCTGCATTACCAGAAAGAAGAGTTTGCAACATGTTGGAAATTCTATACAGAAACAGAAGAAAAAACATCAAATTATGAATAGTAACCTTTTAAAATGAACATTCCACCCTCCTTCCCCATCCAAAGACAGAATTATATCATGAAATGCAACTAATGCAGGCCGATGTGAAATGGTAATACATGATGTCCCCATTTCTCGAACCTTAGCACAGAATCTTTCCTCCATGTCGGTTGTGACGGCACTAGTACATTCATCAAGAATAGCAAATTTTGGCTTATGATAGAACAGTCTGGCCATTCCTAGCCTCTGTTGCTCACCAAGGGAAAGTTCATCACCCCAGTTTATTTCCTTTTCTAAGGGATAACGTTCCAGCAAATATTCAAGGTCAACCTGCCAATTGAACAGTGGTTCACTTAGTTTCTCTGAATCAATAAACAATCTACTCTATTACATGGACAAGTTCACAAGGAAAGTGGTATTACATTTTTCAACAGCTCAAACATTCCACAGAGGGTAAGTGGTTCAGTCTGCCGATTTGCTGTAAGAGGATAAATCAACTGGTCATGAAGTGTTCCAACAGCTGTATATGGTCGTTGTGGCACATAAAAGATCTCCTTATTCAGATCAGATCCAATCCCAGGTTTTACAATGTAGCCAGAAACCAGTGGCCAAAGCCCTCCAAGAACCCGAAATAAGGAACTTTTCCCGCTTCCATTTGGGCCTGAAAAGGAAATAGAAGGAAAAAAACAAGCACTAATAACAATATAAGATATGCATTTACTTACATCTGATAGCTAATGTCAGATACACCTGATATTGTAGAGGGAGAAGGAAATTAATTAGGATTGCAGATGCAATTGAAGAGATGGGAGTGCACAACCACCACCAGAATTTGATAAGTGAGTCAAGCCTCTTAAATTAGAAGAAAAAAAAATCTAATCCCTTTTTTTCCTAACAAAAGAGAATAGTTTTAGTTCTTGAGGAAGGATGTTAAGACAATGAGCAGGTCCTCAAAGAAGAGATACAGAAAAATTATCGAAATAATGAATGCCAGGTTGTTCTTCTTTGAGAATGCTTGGTAACATGCCACCACCTGGGTTTGAGCTTTCAACCTGGGGCCTCAATCCGAAAGTAGAGGGTACCAACCAGCTAGACCAATTCCTGTTGGTTATTATGCTAAACGGTTCCTCTGTTCTTTTTATTAAGCAATCGAAGGCATTCTGGTCATTTAACTTGTTCTGGAAAAAGGGAAGGAGTCAGAATGAAGGCATTCTGCTCATTGCTTGGTTGTAATCTACTTCATTACCATTCTCTAAACTCTATTTTGTGCAAAAACTGTATGCATATCTTCTAAACATTCAAGTTGCTATACATGATTAGATATTTTTGAGTTTGAAGCCAAGCAAGAAAGTAACTTGTCTAAACTTGGAAGCAAATACAGGAATATTCGCGCATATAATGGGATATGGCAGTAAATAACATGAAACTTATCAGTATGCACTGACAAATAATTCATCCTTTTATTTTGGAGCAAAGGAGAGAATCTATTAAACAATGAGAAAGAGAAGAAAAGTTACAAAATCATATAAATATATACTGTTAAAATGCTCCATTAGTACAATTGACTCTTATCAATTATATGATCTGAATTTTGAAAGACAGGTAGAATTTTTTTTGTTAGCACAGGCTCAACTAGTGAAACACACTTAATAATAAATAAATAAATTAACAAAAAAAAAATGTGTGAAAGGCGTTATCGGATTTCAAGAGACCTGGATACAACAATGGAGAAGGAGAAAAAAAGGTGAATTAGGCTCTGATACTTGAAACTAGAGATAGAGTGCCAAATGATTAGCATCGAGTCTGACACTCAATCTAACAAGGACAAAACAATAAAGAGAAAACTGCCAAGTGCCGACTAAAATATAGGCTAAGAAATTTCGAGAAACTCAACTTGCATGATAGTAACCCTATGCATCTGTGATCTGTACAATTTATATGTCATGCAGCAAAGATGGGTAACTGTTTAGTTTACATTATATAGCTATCTCAGAAACTTCTTCCAACTTAAGAGACTCCACGAGCATTTTTACTTCATATGAGTTATAATCTTCTAAAGAATTAAGCTCAGCATTGGTCGGTTCTACACTTGATGTTAACCATGTCATTTCTGTGTAAATCTTCTGAATCATCAATAATACTTGAAATATGAACCTTAAATTACTAAACAGCAAATACAAATACTTGAAGATGATGCAACAGAAGATAACAAAACAAAAATTCTTTATTTCATCATATATTGCTCAGCCATATAAAACATATGCGAGAAAAATTTATATAGATCAGATTGGTTGTGAAATGTAAACTCGTTGTGGCAAACAGTAATTGGCAGAATACCTGTGATAAGAAGATTTGAACCTGATTCAACCTTAAGACACAAATTGTCC
The DNA here is from genome assembly GCA_006176705.1 of Cocos nucifera. Classification (NCBI taxonomy): domain Eukaryota; kingdom Viridiplantae; phylum Streptophyta; class Magnoliopsida; order Arecales; family Arecaceae; genus Cocos; species Cocos nucifera. Next base: position 1,637,114 of record QRFJ01000018.1, read on the forward strand.
ACCAATACATTTCCTCTAGGTGTAACTACCTGGAAACACTTGATTTTAGTATCAAAAGTAGATTACAGAGAATAATTTCAAGTAAATATATCAAATTCCTAGTGAAATTAAAGTACCTTGACCCCTGCAAATTCAATGTAGCTTGCTTCAGTAATATAATTACTACTAGCATTTTTTAGAACTAAAGATGTGGCATCACTAGACAGTTCTCTCGATATGAAAATTAGTTCATGAATCCGGTCGGCATAACCACTGTAATTGAAAAGAAAACAAAATAGTGTTCAATAAGAATATGGATAACTATAAATAACACTAGACATTAGGGAACTTTTGGAAGGTAGTTCAGCATAATGAGCCTACCACATGCTATTAAACAGCAATTAGATGCACAGAACATGTCATGCACAACAAGGAAAGCAAGTGGCTCAATGTATACAAAAGAGTAATCTATGATTATACAAAATGTGAAAGAAATAGGTGACTAGAACCCATCTTTAAACAATGACCAAATTAAATTGATACAATGCCTTAAGTCTGACATTAAACCCAGAAAACTATAGAATGAAAACAAAAGATATAGCAGAACTAAGGTCTGCATCAGAAATATAATGACCTTGCAGTTCATTAAGTCCATTCTACCTTGTGTGGAGATCAGAGGATTGCAAGTAATCTTTCCAATATGTGCACACTCTCACCAACACAAGTCTGAATTGATTTCAGGAAAAGAATGGGAGAGAGATCTTTAAACAATCAAGGGAGTATAATATGAGATGAAAATTCTTATAATAAGATGAAAGGCAAAGCAAAGAATGGTGAAGGTGTGATATTCCTTCCTACTATGAGGATTTCAGAGAAAAACAATGGTAAACAAGTGTCATACAAAGCATAAACTTGAGATGTTGTCATTCCACTAACATAGAGGAACCCTTAAATGATTACTCCAGATATGAATTGCACAAAACATCTTATCAGAAGGCCCAGGAGCAAGCAAACAGATTTCGAGGCTGATTTTTCACTAAAGGAAATGCTAGCCAGGGATCTCTTGGTGGAGAAAGATGGATGCACATGACCAACATAACATATCAGAAAGGAAGATAAGTGAGGACTCTGTCTGATGTATGGTAAATGGTATCACGTTTTCCAGCATGCTGGCAAGAACATCAATGACATCATTCAGCTGGATTTGGAGGGTAAATTTTTCTTATTTAAAGAAATGCTGGCTGGAGTTATCTTGGTTGAGAAAAATGGCAAGGCATGGCCTGCATAACATATCAGAAATGATGATAAATTAGGCGTCTGTCAATGTCTAATATATAGTATCAGGTTTCCAAAAGGGGTGGCAAAATATAGCCCGACCAATCAATCCGGCCCACGTTTGAATCCGCCTTAAACTAGTTTGGGTTCGACTTAACGGGTTCATGTCGTAAACGGGTCGACCTGTTTAACCTATTTATTAAATAGGTCAGGTTTGGGTTTAAATTTCTCAACCTGTCCAACCCGTTTATAATTTTTATTTAAAATATTGGACTGTGGACCTATGGCAAAATTTGAGTGGCCCATTTGAATTTCAATTTTTCATCCATTCTCAAATTCTGGCTGTGAATCATGATCCACGCACTGGTTAAAACTCAAAAGCTCGACCCTTCTGTGATCCATCAGCCAGCTTCATCTTTTCCTCTTCTCCTTCCCCAAAAAGCCCTAAAGCCTAAATCTCACCGCCTCACCCTCCATTGCCTCCCTCTTCCATTCCGGCGTGCCGAGGTTCACGAGCTCCTGCATGCCGTCGCCCTCACAGCACCGTCCCCTCCGCCACTCGCTCCAATCGACTGCTCCCATCTAGGAACTCGGAGCCTTCGGCAGCAACGATGGACCTCCTCTACCTATTCCTCCTCCTCACGGTGGCGCTTCTGGCCTCCTTCCAGTTGTTGACGGTGGAGATCCGAATGACAAAGGTCCAATCCAATGGGCGAACCATCATCCCCTTTGCGAGTTCCTCCATGCCATCACCCCCCACAACGCCGTCCCCTCTACCGCTCACTCTGCTGCTCACCCCGATCAGCTGCTCCCATCTGGGAACTCGAAGCCTTCAGCCGTTTGGCAACAATGATGGCTCTCCTCCACCTGTTCCTCCTCACGGTGGCACTTCTGGGCCCTAGCCTCCTTCCAGCTGTCGACGGTGGAGATCCGAGTGACGGAGATCCGATCCGACAGGCGGACCATCATCCCCTTCACGAGTTCCTCCATGTCGTTGCCCTTGCAGCACCGTCCCCTCCACCACTTGCTAGGTGCTAATCCCCCTAAAACAAGTTCATGACGAAGGTAAGAACTAAGAGCCCTCTCCGATAGACCATCGTGGTTTTTTTTTTAATGGGGTTACGAGTTACCTGATAAACGAGTTATACAGGTCTCTCTTTTTTTTTTTTTTGAGGGGGTTATCTGATAAACAGGTTATACGGGTTAGGTCAGGTAACCTGTTTATCAAACAGGACAGGTTCGGGTTTCAAAATCTAATCCGTTTAATAAATAGGTTAGGTTCAAGTTAGAGATTTTATAGTTCAACCGGTATGGCCCGACCCATTTATATCCAACCCGACCCAATTGCCACTCCTAGTTTCCATAGTATGCTGGTAAGGACATCAATAACATTACTTTTCTTGAAGAGAGTAACAAAAATTCAATAACCCTCTAAAAAAATTAAACACCTAATGAATAATTTTGTTTACGAAAATTGAAGGACTATGCTGTTTAAGAAGAGCAACAAGATAAGCTGAACAGGAGACCTTTGTCAGATATATCATTGAAATACATATCAAAGACCACATAGAAGCCTTCAAAGTTAGGTCTTTACAAACAAAGCAATAAAAAAAAGTGCAGTTTAAGTTGTTCTTCTTAGCCAAAATTAGCCCTAACTACACCTATATATGTTACTCTAACAGATAATCAAGGCCATGCTACACCCAAATAATTACAATACAGTAAGACCAGCACACAAATCTGTGACCTATGCAGCAAAGATATCTTCCATTTTCACAGGTGCGACTGAATCTTGAGTACAAGATAATAACTTTTGGAGTTGCAGAATTCACACTGTGCTGAAGAATCATATACGCAAGACATTGTACAATTTTAAGTTGCAATAGGTTTCCTTCTTTGTAATTCCAGCAAAAGTAGGCAACTGTACTGCTTCTACATGACTCCTAAAACTTCTTGGGTAGAACAAATACTGAAAGATATGCATCATAAAAACTCTGTTTAGTGAATTGAACCTCAAAATCTATTGCTAGTTGAACCACCTGAACACATTTGCAGAAGTGTTTTAGTTCACATAAAATGGCCTGCTCTTCTAGCTCTCGTCATATGAAATACAAAAGTCAGCCCAAGTGCTAATGTTCATGCAACATTTTGCTCAACTCTGATGGGGTAACATAATTTACTCCAAAAAAGGATTGGAGTGCCAATCCTCTGGTCATGATGCAAACCAACTAATAGCACTAAGTTGCTTATTCCTAAAGAAATGTACTGGATTCAGCATGCTTTCCCTTATTCAGGATGAGCATCTGGCTCTTCAAATGGTATTGTAGTCCTCCGAAAGAATTAGCCAGATTAGTACCTGTTCTCCTTTATCAATGCGCTGTTTGGCTCATCTGACAGCCAAAAGGCAGTCCTTTCCAAAGAATAGGCCAGATCAGATTCCACCTCTCCCTTCTGTTAAAGTTCTTGACTCATTTGGTGGCCACACGACTCTCATATGATATAGACAGTTAAGGGATTATTTCTTTTCCTAGGTCTACAAAGAAAAAAATTGGTGCCATGCACCACTCTACAAAGAAGGATTATTTCTTTACCTAGGTCTAACATAAGGGATTGAGCAATAACCTGAGACGATTCAGCCGTCGAAAACTGGTGGAAAGACTTGCAAGAGACTGGAACAGAGATATTATAACACTTGTATGATAACGGAGATTACTCAACATTTCTGCTTTTCCTAATATTGAAGCATCAGGTTGAAGATTCCCAGCAAAAAAAGGTTCAATAATTAGGACAACTGCAACCGTAGCACCAAGGTATTTCAAGAGGAGGTCCTGAATCATTCCAAACCACCAAGTGTCATGAAGAACAAGGTTCAAGTGCCTAATAAGACTCTCAAACTGTAGCTGAATGTGGGATGCTTCCCTTTTCTCTCCCCCATAAAATGCTACACTTTCAGCATGGGTTCTTAACCGTGAGTGAAGCTGTCGATAATCCCCTTCCAGTTGTTGCTCTTTGGACATTAACTTCCCAAATGAAGGAGAGAAATTTCTAATAATAGCCCCTGCTCCAACCACGTACGCCTGTAAAGCAAAAGGTTGTTATACAAGTATTACAGTAATATATTATGATGCAGGAAAATATAGCTTGCAACAATGTATAGGCTTATAGCCAAAAAACTTATCATCTACTACAAGAAGACAAAAAAATAAATTGGTTACCAGCATCCAAAACACATATTTTGGGCTTGCATAAGAACAAAGGCGATAAGTATATAGCACGCCATCAGTAAGTGCAGTGAGATCATCCTGTATAAGGTCACTCAGTTCGGAACAGAACCTTGGTATATCACTAACAATCCGCTGTTCTGGATTGGTTATTCGACCATCAACATGTGATATTTTGTAGTACACCATATTCTGTATCCCAAAAGATGGATGAATAAGTCATGCTTTTGAGCTAAATAGTTAGATAACACATAATATCACCATCCAACATATTGCAGCTCAATGAACAATAAAAGAAACATTATTCAAAGACGATCAGTCATGTTATATATAACAGCAGAAGAATATGAAGCTATGGTGGATATCTAGTGATCGATCGGTGAACCAAAAATTCCTCTACTCAAACAATCTCTGCTCAGACAGCATCATATGCAAGCCATTACAGAAGTGATGAAGAATTGGTGTTTATTGTACATTAAATGCACAAATGTAAAATATAGATGCCGCATAACCTAGGTCCTTCCAAAAAAGAAGAAGTGATTTCCGGGGCAAGATGGTGAAAGTAACATTTAATATAGTACATAAAAAAGGATTGACAAAAAGGACATGCATGTTAATTTGATTGATAGAATATGATTCCAATAGTTTAAATGGCATAAAATAGAAAAGCTGAAAAAGTAGAACTGATGTTTTAAAAGAAAAAGGCTACAGTTACATATCACATTCCAGCATTTAACCATTGAAGACAAAAGCGACTGAATTTCATATTCGGATTGGCAATTCTGCATATTATTTGTTTAATCATAATTTAATTAAAACATAAAAAAAGAGTTGAATAGATGCTATACTCACCCATACAAAGTGCCAATAATGGCCCCACATGGCATGTGCAAATTGACATGAACCAGAGTGGCTGGCACTTGAAAACATGATTTTAAATACATTTTTTTAAAAAGTAGAATTCAGGTTCTTTACTGCTTGATAAATATGCTCAAGAGTAAAAGCAAAGAAATAAGCTTGTCTGGTACCCTGAAATTTGAGGTGGCGAATAGCAAGCACCAAGAGCACAATAACATACCAAAATGTCAACAATCAAAATGCCTAAAACAGACGAACAATTGCTTCTGAAATCTTATTATCAATGCATACATTATCTTAAGAGTCAAGAAAAACCATTAACATGACCACCTACAACCGAGACGCCCACTAATGTGACATGCAAGAAACTGCAATCATAAAGAATCCCCATCCATACAATAAAATCTACAATAAATATTGGGAATTGTATCCTAAAGCCAATCATCTAGGTTGAAGACGGTTGAGCTAATTGTAATTTGTACTTGAATTATTAATGAATAAAATTGTTATTCTGGCTTTTCATCACTTTTGTGCATCTTTCTTTTATGAACTCTTTTGTGATGAAGTCTTTAGGACTATTTAGAATCGATAAAGAAGGATTTATCGTTTAGTCCTTAAATCTATTCACGACCAAATGATACGTTGTTATCTAGGATAACAATGTTTATTGAGTGCAAGTCATTGTGTACCATATGTGTTGGTTGTCCTCTTAACCAAGGAGTATGGTGATACCAGTATGACATGTAGGTGCAATGTAGGGGTACATTTCACAGAACGTGATACAACTGTAGAGCTCTCTACTGTTAAGAGTTGCTCGTGAAGGATATGGGTATAAGTGTCCCTTAAACCTAAAATCACCATGGTGACTTGCAAGCAACTCACTATACTTTGGTATCGGACTACTGGAATTTCTAATTCAGTGACGGAACATTTCTGGGTGCAGTCAAATACTTATTTAGTCGGTGCATGAGTCAAGATGGGATTGACCCCTCCAAGTGTTGAAGAAAATGCATCGTTGTATTTCAATTTAACAAAACCTCGGCTGAGATAGTCCATATGATGGATATTAAACTTTAAAATACAATATGGATGATTTTTAGGATTGACAGCAAAACGCTACGTCGTCTTTTGAGCATTGAGGTTAAGGGGATGAATTATACAGTAATCATATGCCACAGATTCATGGATGTTGTGTTATGACTATACGACCTATCCGGACATCGGGTATCATTGCTAAATGGTCACATCGATTGGTATAGAAAATTGGTTCTTGTACTACTGGCTTAGTATTCAAACCTATGGGATCACATAGAATAGAAGTTTCTACCTGATCTGATAGCTTATCAAGAGTCCTAATAGTCTAAGACTCTGTGATCAGAAGCCCCACTGGACTAGGACTGCCTTTTCGAGTCCTACTGGACCGGGACTCTAACATTATTGGAGGATTAATTAACAATTAAATTGCTACTTAGCTTAATTTGATTAAGCAATAAGGTTTGGATTAAATCTAATTGAATTAGATTCGATTGGATTTGACCCAATTAGTTTATGAGATGACCTAATCGCTATGAAAGATTAGATCCTGATTTGTCAGGACTTGGACCCAATTAATTTCTAATTTGATTAGGATTTAATTAAGATAATTCAAGCCTAATTTAATTGGGTTTATTTTGGTTTAATTAGGTCAAACCAAACTTGGTTGGTTAGAGACCTGATTGGATAAACTAGAAAGCCCAATTAGTTTGGACCAATCTCCCTGCACCTAGCACCTTGACCCTTTGACCACCGCATTTTTTTCATGGTGAATTCAGATTTATTTCCCATGCCCATAAGTGAGTTAGCACCCCACTTTGCCTTCCCTTTGACCTGGTCCAAGAGTTGGATAAGGTTGAGGTTTGCTTGAATTTTGAATTCAAGTAGGAGGTTGGAACTACTCCAACCTCCCATCATTATCTTCTCTCCATGCCTCCCACCCTTGGTCGCCCATATTTAATATCAGATTTTTTTGTGGGCGTGCGTAAGGAGAGGAGAATCCTTCTGGGGAGAGAGTTCCAGAGAGTTGGGGCGTTGCTTTATGGGCGTGAGAAAATCCAGAGTGTGAGAGAAACTCCTGCGCCACTTCTTCCTTCTCTATCTTATCTCTTCACGCCTCTCTTATTTCCTATTGTCGCACAATTAAAAGTGTTTTTTTTTTGTGGGCGTGCACACAAGAGGAGAGTCCTTCTGCCTGTGAAGCACGTTTTCACGAAGGAAAAATTTGAGAGAGTAGGCGTGAGAAGAATTCTTGGTGAGAGGGTCTTCCGAGAGTCTTCTCTTTCCTTATCTCCTCCTTTCCCATTTTAGATCAGATCTAAGAGTGGAGGCGTGAGGCATTTTGTAAAATTTTTTTCATGGGAAGAAGAAGGGCATGAGTTCTCCTGGGCATGTGATTCTGATAGTCAGTAAAATCCTGAGAGTAGGGACTCTAGGATTTCAGGGTGTGGGTAGCCCTAGGGTTTTGGCCTAGGGTTCGGAAAGTGAGATCGATTGCTGTGATCATCGGATCTTCACCAAAGTTTCCACACCACCTCATTATCCTCTTTTGTGTGTATTTTGGTCTCCTGGAGTGTTCGGGTGATCGAGAGAAGGAGGTCGATCGAGATCAATTAAGATCGGCCGTCGAAGGTTCCAGCGAGGAGCTAGAACTCCGGTGGAGCTATTCGAGACCAAAGGCTTTGTGTGGACCATCTGTAGAGGCCGAACGATCCATGCGGCTGCATTGCGACGCGAGAAGCCTCTCCCAGGTTTTCAGATTGCGAAAATCGTCTACCCACACTCAGGTATCGTGTTCTGAAAATGAGAAGTAAAGATTTACTAATTGATGCATTCAACTTTTCTTATAAATATATAACATGTCTCGATCCTAGTGTAGGGTTTTATGATTAGATCATTGCATGTGTAGATTAATTAGATTAATCTATAGTTTTTCGCTGCATTTTATTCCAAAAAGTTTCAAAATGCATGCTTAAAATCCTGCATATCTTCCTACAGTGGTATCAGAGCACTAGGCATATGACATGTTATATATGTTTATTAGAAATTAGAATGCTAGCATATTTGATATGTTTTAATCTGAGTAGCAAGTAATTGGATTGGGTTGGTTGCCATGACCGTCCGATCATAGGAGAAAAGTAAGGTTTAAAGGCCCTCTCCTCCCATTCGATGAGATTCTCCTATGGTGGTAGGGGTGCCGCTGCAATTATATCCTATAAAAATGAAAAGCGAAAAGAGTTAATTGAAATGGTTTCAATCTGAAAATTAAACATGAATATGTTTAGATTAGATCTAAAAATTGATTCATGGTTTAATTTTTCATTATACTTTATTTTCTGTCTGAAACTTACAATAGGTTACTGTTTATGAAATGAGCCGACCCATTTCTGAAATGAGTCGACCCATTTAGTGAACAGAAAATAGAAATTGAAAAAACATTTTATAAATTTGAAAATGGTTTTCAAACATCGAACCCCAACCCATCAGCCCAATACTTAATTAAAAATTAAGGGTTGTCTAGTAGGATCTAGAATTGTAAATTAAAGATCCTAAAACAAAAGCATAAACTATGGGTTAATGGGTTGATGGATTAGATCCATTAATTGGGTTAGACCTAAGGTTAGATTAAAGAATGGACTTAACTAGAGTAATTGATCAAATCTTACAAAGTGTTGATTTAGACTAGATCAAGGACACTCTAGATTCAACTTCAATAATTGTAGTTGGTCAAGTCCACGTCTTTAACGAGAACCAAATGAATGTGATTCATGGCTAAGCGGTCAAGCCCGAAATTACTAGGTAGATCAAACTGAAACTAATTAACAAGTTGGTGTCTAAGATAAATTTGGCAGTCTAGACTAGTAGTTTTTAATTGGGAGCTACTCACACTGATTCGATCTTTGACGAGTTAATGGCATATCCCTTCCACTGATCTCACTTACCTGGCCAACATGGTGGATTAGATTTTGATTAGATCACTTGGTGATTCGAGCTGACCCATGTCAATTAGGAATCAGTTTAACTGATTTCAATCAGTAAGACTAATATAGGTGCCCATGGACCAAAATTGATCCTAGTCCTCATCAATGACTTAGAGAAGTTATTCAGATGCTTGTGCTACCCAGATCTAAGGACATCGCTGATCATAACTCTCTCCTCGATCTCTACCTTGTGTTGACTTGGGAATTTCTGGTAAACACAAAGGGTTCCAATGCCTTTATCAAAGTACCAGATAAAGTTTATATTTCTCGGCATGTTACCTTCATTGAATCCATTTTTGCATACTCTTGTCTCTCCAAATTTACTAACTCTACACATTCTCATTCAAAGTTTCAATTGTTTCAAGATTTTTTGTCAAATCCACCTTTGTTAGGTAGTGATCCCTCTACCCTCGAAGCAATCTCACAATTTTTTTTCTTCCTAACAACAATTCTGCATCGAGTTTTTTTGGGTACTCTCCTCTTAATGTTTCACCAGATTCCTCGCGATTGGAAGGACTACCTACCAATGAGATTTCAGCCTTCTCTTTACCTAGGACTGAGACACATGCCTCATCTGACAATTCAAAACAACTTTGTATCTGTACTAGAAGACCTTGTCCTCCCAAATCTAAAACTGAACCTCCAGTCACAGCCAAAACCATACCCAAGCCTGCACTCCCAAATCGGACCAATCCACAACAAGGGACCAATCCCTCAATAGGACCGACCGAGACCAATCCAATTATTGGGACCGGTTTCTTTGATGTGATCGAGCCGCTACCCTCATCTATACCCCTCGTCGCTCCCGCATTGTCTCATGTTCGCGCCCACCCTATGCTCACAAGATACTTACCCGAAAGCGAGATATCTCCTCTTCCCTCCTGGCTTCCATGTCTTCTACTTTACCTACTGAACCTAACTCTTTTTCTGAAGCCTTTCAGCATGTCGGTTGGTGATAGACAATGTTGGATGAATATCAAGCCTTACCCTCCAATGCTATCTAGGGTGTTGTCTGAGGAGGTCTACATGAAACAACTGTCTGGTTTTGTGCATCCATCCTACCCCCACCATGTTTGTCACTTAGAAGGCTATTTATGGGCTCAAACAGGCACCCCGAGCCTGGTTTTAATGGTTTACCTCTTTTCTTTCTAAGTTGGATTTTCAGGAGAGTATAGCTGACCCTTTCATGTTTGTGTTCCGTTCTGCACAAGGGATCATTGTCCTCTTATTTTATGTTGATGATCTTATCATTACTGATAGATCTTCCTCTTTATTGGCTTCTTTAATTTCCACCTTGCAGGCTGAGTTTGCCATGAAAGATCTGAGCCCTCTTCATTACTTTTTGGGAGTGAAGGCATCTAATTCGACTAGTAGTGTATTCCTTACTCGACAAAAGTATGCTTATAACCTCCTGAAGCGCCATAATTTCTCCTCTAGCAAGCCAGTCTCTACTCCTCTTGCGCTTAACACCAATCTATCCACTCACGAAGGTCGCCTACTTGAAGATTCTTACACTTATCGTCAGATCGTGGGGTCTTTGCAATATCTCACTTTCACTCGCCCAAACATCTCTTATGCTATCAACCTTGTGGCCTAGTTTTGGCATGCTCCGCATGAACTACATTTCCAAGCTATCAAATGCATCCTTCGCTACATTTGTGGAACTTTGTCCTAGAGGCTTCAGTTTTCTCGGTGTCAGCATCCTTAATGGCCTTTTCAGATGTGGAGTGGGCAGGATGTCCTGATACTTAGCACTCTACTTCTGATTTTGGTATCTTTCTGGGTCCAAATCTTATTTCTTGATCTGCTAAGAAACAACCTACCATATCTTGGTCAAGCTCTGAAGCCAAATATCACTCCATCGCATTCACGCTTGTTAAGACCATCTGGATTCACCATCTTTTTCAAGATCTTGGCGTGGCCCTTGTGCAGCCTATCTCTATTTACTGTGATGAGCTCAGCACTACTTATATTACTGCCAATCCGGTTCTTCATGCACTCACCAAGTACATTGACCTTGATCATCATTTCCTACGAGAGAAAGTTCAAATGGGCGATTTGTCTCTTCTTCACATTTCTTCTGACAAGCAACTTGTTGATATCTTCACGAAGCTATTGTCCACTTCCTAGTTTACTCTACTTCAATCCAATCTTCACATTCAACCGTGGGATGTTTAGATTGTGGGAGAATGTTATTATTGTATTTGTGGCATTAGATGTATTTATGGTAGTAGCATATTAGGTTTATTTTATTTTTTACTTCTATGCCTTATTTGTGTATATCTATTTATGCTAAGTCACTTGTACGTATCTCTATAAATATTAATACAACCCTAGAGAGTGGTTTATTATTTTTACCCATATTTTTTCACTTAGAATGACCTTCTTCACTATTCACTAAGAATTCAGTATCCATAGGTTTATAATATTAGGTCTCATTATCTGTATCGTTCTTGTTTTTTCTCGAAAGAAATATAAGATATTTAAGGTCCATGATGCACATGGTAGGATAGCCATTGTTAGACCTGATATACATTGTTGACCTCCTCCCTGATAGCTTAAGCTTTTGGGGTTCAATGATCAGTGCCATTTGTTATCCTAAATCATTCTTAACTCATTTATGCTTAGGTCCAAGAAACATATGAGTAGGGTGGTGGGGTGGGGGGGAGAGGAGAGGTGCAGGCAGCAGGTTAAGGCTTCATATACAATGTTGAGCCCTTCCCCAACAGCTTAAGCTTTTGGGATCCAATAGTTAGCTAACAGGCATAACTATAAATTCAAGCGATTATAAGGTCAATTTCCTTGTGCTTGGATTTTGTAAGTTGTATATGAGACTCAACACAAATTCATTGGTGCATCACTTGAAATAGTATTTAAAACATAGAAATGTTATTCCCAAGTCTCAACCACAAAAAAATGGGGGTGACCAACTGACCATGTGCCAATTCATGGGTGTGACAGCACATTGTAGATTTGATTCTGTACAGCAGCTGGAAGAACCAACACTGTCAAGATGAATAAGATTTAAACTTCATGATTATAACATGTTTCAACCAAGGTTTTACGTCCCAGCGGGACGGAGGGTGTCCTAACCGTCACATCCCGTTCTTGTGAGAAAATAAGACCAGGATGGGCTCGAGACTCCGAAATCCATCCATGCAAGGAGAGAAGAAGAAAGAGGAAAGAAGAAAAATGAAAAATGAAAAATGAAAACAAAGGAGAAGAAAAGAACGAAAAAAGAAAGGAAAGGAAAGAAAGAAAGGTAGAGGAAAAGAAAGAAAAAAGGAAGAAAGAAAAAAAGAAAGAAAGAAAGAAAAAAAGAAGAGAGAAAGATAGAGGATATCCACCAAAATGCATAACCGGGACTACTGTCGGGACGGAACAAAACAGCAGGACGTCTTGTTCTGTGGAGAAATTGAGACATCTTTGTCCCACGGGATTTCAAACCTTGGTTTCAACCCAATTGAGGAAGCAAACACTAACTGGTGGCAAAACCGAAGAATTTTTTGCTGGTAGTATATGTACGATGGCTACAACTATTTGTTGAACTTTTGGACAAAATGCGAATGGATTTCATCTGAAGCAATGGCTCATGGAAAATCTTCTGGTACATGTGTGAAACAAGTTTCACTCTGTTCAATTTGACTAGCCTTCAAGAAAACATTTCATGACCAACACAACATTAGACCACATAATAAACTTATTCAAAAAGTACAGGTACTCTTTGTTTACTGACATTAGAGACCTATCTATTACTGAAAATATTTGGGTCAATTTGATAGTAAATAAACCTATAAGATCCTAAAAAGAGAAATTAGTTAGCATATTCAACAGCAAAAATAATTTTTGGGCGATCATGAATACTAACAAAGAAAGATTTTACATGTAATAATGAATACTTAAACTGAGTTTATCATTTGACTGCATAGAGAAAAACAAATCCAGCAGCAGTGACGCATAATCTTTCGGACAAATATACATATGTATACATTTGACAAGAGTCACTTTAAATTTTTCCCTTGAACTTATCGTCTGGAATGCATGTAACGATTTAAAACTGATAAGGATTTATGTTTCATATATGCTTTTTTGTTATAGCTTCTGCCTTTTCCTCTTTTACACAGCTAATTTTATATATAAATTATTTTTGTATTCACTTCTGCTTTTATCTCTTCTGCATATCTAAGACCACATGCCACTTTCAGCATTTCCGTGAAATATGAGTCCTTTCTTGGCATCATTGCTCAACATATGAGAATAGGAACTCCTTGCCATTTCCTAAATTTTCTCTATTCTTGAACCTTGCATCCAACAAATTCCTTTGAACCATATGATACATCATATTCTCCTTTTAATTTTCCCATTTTTCCCTTATATTTTATTTCCACCTATTTTGCTACACCCAAGAGCCTACTTTTGGTCATTGTCCAAGTAAAGCCCAGTTTCTATAACTAACTGTACCAAGGATCTCCTTGGCCCAAATATTTTAAGAATTAAACATAAATTCAAAATCATCAATAGGTAGTTGATTATAAACTCTTTTTGGTTAAACATTTGACAATCTGTAATACAACACATCTCAGTGCAAACTATGATATATTCTTTGTAAGCACCACATGTATCCAGTCATGTTCATTGAGACATCAAGAAGCAGCATGATCATAAACTTGTCATCTTAGACAATTCTTGTAGCATCCAGTCTCAAGAAGCAAGATCCCTTGATTATGATGTTGAAACTAGTCCATTCTGCAGTTTCACTCCTGCCACTTAGATCCAAGGGTACCATAAAAAAGTATTGTTCCCTCCACTGAGTCCTGTTGGAATCGCAATCAGGCTCTGTGCAACTAATATCATTCCCTCTTCACCATCATCTCCAGCCAATTGGTGGAACTCATCAGACACCAACATTTAGAATTGCTTCTCAGGTCTTTGCCCTCAAGTCATGTGCTGCTTTAATTTGCTATTTTCATAATCTGTTCCCTTGTGCAAATTGTGAGTTCCAACTTTCTAAGACAGATCAGGAATATTTGCAGTCCATCTGACTGCCAAATACTTGCAACTAGATGTAGTTATATGATAAAAGAAATTATTCAACAGGAACTTCTAAATGAAATCTTATCCATGAATCTAAGGAGCTCAAGATATATTGGATTTGATAATTCTAAATCAAGCTAGAAATCAATAAGGGCTTAAGGTAAAAGAATTAAAAAGAATTACATCAACCTTAGTGATCAAATAAGAATAAGCAAGCAGTGTACTTCAGTGGCATTTACCTCAAAATAATCAGCATGTACAAGGTCTGTTAGGATTTCTCTGAACTGCAGGCCTAAAACACCTGTTAGGTACTTTGAAGTAGAAAACAAACTGGACTGGAGAAAACATAAGAGCAGATTTTCAAATATCAGGCGCAAAAAAGATGGTAGGCGCTGAAGAAAAGCAGCTCGAAATAAGAAACCCTGCACTTTTGCCAATCTGTTGCTTAAGGCAGTTCGCAAAACCTGCAATAAATATTATATTTGATGGTAACATCTAGCTTACAGTAATCTAGGTGTTGCATAAATACAGAGGTAGGAATATCCACATCCAAATTAAGTCACCTGAGAGAATTAAGTGCACAGATGGTAATACAACATCTCCTGGCAAAATGGCAATTAAATCATACAATGCCTACTTTTTGTTTGTCTTCAATTTATAACAGGTACTTCCAAATTATAGCTTATCTAGAGAATCTTACAAGAACACCTGGTTCACTACTAAGGACCCTTGATTTTTTGGATAAACCCTAGCAGGTTCAACAAATTTAAGTAGCTCCAAATCAGGGTTCCCCAAACCATCCCAACCAGATGGTTTGGTCAGTACTGCACCGGCCAAGAACCAAAATAGTTTGGTAGTTGAGACAGTTTGGCATTCAAACCCCCAAGGTGAACCGATCCCTTCATGGCTTCCTTCTCTCTCTCTCTCTCTCTCTCTCTCTCTCTGCTATGAACCAGAGCTTCAAAGCCCCTCCAAGCTATTGCCGAAGGCTCCATTTGTACCCCATGCTAACACCATTGCCATCAATCAACGCCGATGCCAACACCTTGTATGCCTCTCTCTCTCCCCCCCTCCCCATCCTTAACCCTCTCCCCCCTGTTCCTCTCCCTCTTTCTCCCCTTCATCTTCTCTTCCCACCCCTGCTTCTCCTCCTTCTAAGGTTAGGGTTAGGGTTTTCTCCCTCTCCCTCTTCTCTCGATCCTTCATCTCTGGTACACCTTGGCATAGTATGGTACATGCATGAACCATACTAAATCAGTAGCCGGCTGGTATTATATTCGATAGTGGTTCGGTGAACCTTGCTCCAAATCAAAAATAGCAAATTTTACAATGAATAAGCAGATGATTAGCAACATTAGCATTGTGACATGCAATGGATATTACTGGCAAAAATAATAACCCAAACAATAGAATTTTTTGGTAACATGTAAGTCCCTCATTCCCTCACCAGGTGCATGCACACCAACTTCATACCATGTGTCCAAATTCCTTAAAACCATCCCTAGATACTTGCCACTCTCCAAAGATTAGAGAAGCAAGTCAACCATCTCAAAGATACATTTTGGATAAAAACCAGATTAGATTGCCTTCTTTTAACCATAAATATGGTTCCACATACTTTTTTTTTCATTACTAGCATAACATAATTATAAGTTTATAACCATCCCACAAGCATGTGAAATTAATTAAGCCATATGCCAAAAGAAGTATGGGTCAAGTGAACATTTCCAGGAAACATTTAAAAAAAGATGAATCATGTATGAAAAGAGGTTTACCGCTGTAACCACTAAAGCTAGAAGATTCCGCATGCCCACTGGACCCACTTGTGAGAGCAAGATTGCAGATAGTACATGTAGAGACCTTAATCCCCCACTTTTCAATGTTGCTGATGCTCTCTTAATTGAATTCACATTTACACCATTTTGAATAAAGTTCTCTTTACTAACACCAGATGCAGAGTGACTAACAGAGGAATCTGACCTCATGGACCTGCTCCTCAGACGCAATTGTACATATGCAACAGTTCCACCAGCCACGAGGACACTAGTGACAACTGCAAATGTTCTCCTATTGGCAAAAATACCATATCTTAGTCTTTGTAATTTCCTTTGAAACAAAAAGATCAAAACATAGTCAAACTGCTGGCTGTTAACAATAATGAGCGCATTAAAAGGATGTATGGCCATCAAATCATCCTCTGAGGTGCTTTGAAACACGAGAAGATATATATAGAATCATAGGTGTTAACATATACACTGAGAAAGAGACAAAAAGAGACTGACACAAACAGATAGTTAGACAGGGGGACAAGCAGACAGACATAGTTATGCACATATACAGATTAGATTAGACAGATAGCTAAATTCTAACAGCATGTAAGATTATGACATATCACTGATCTCCTTAACAATCTACCAAGCTTTCCAAGACACAAGGTGGAGTAGAATATAAATCCACAATATAGAATAGCAAGTGTCATGAGTTGTGACATTCACTAAAAAATGGAGCTCAGTTACACATATTCTAACAACAATTTAAGTTATTGATCCTTTCTTTTTAGGAACCGTAGGTTGGGAATTCACAAGAAAATTTTGAGATACACAGCATATTTGGTGAAGAAAATCCTACTTTCACACTTGACCATAAATGCAAGAAGAGAAGGCTAGCTCATCTCAAGTCTGAATGTGTGATCACAGACAGTAGTTTCTAATAAGCACCAAGTCCAAGGAAATTGGCATATAAATAGCTTTATATTTCCATCACCCATCGAGGGAAGTTTCAATACCATTAAACTCACACAGGTTATTAGCATTTGAGACCCCAAAGTTGGCATGTTCACTTTCATAGCAGTAAAGCACAAGCAGAGTTGTATAAAAAAATCAAACCAACTTGTCAAGTATAGACCATGTATAGCCAACCATAAAGCGAGGTTCTAAGCAAGGTTTGAAATATCAAGAATCAAACCCGTATCAGCCAAGGGTGTGTAAAGCATGCACCTTATTGAGGATCATCCCAACAAAGGGTATTCATTGGTATATATTTATTGAGGATCATCGCAACAAAGGGTATTGATTATTATATACAGGTATGCTGCAAAAACAGTTGATATGACATATTTTGCCCAATAAAATTTGATTTTGGCCTTTTCTAATCATGTTCTCTCATCTTTGTACTATGTTTTCACAAGAAATAAGGTGGAAGATTGGGAGTATTGATTCAAATATGCTAGGCAAAAACCACATAAATCAAAAATACATTCATTACATATATGTGGTAAAATTAGCAATTGAAATATAATTATAATTGATTTTAGATGATACAAAACTGGCTATAAGTGACATACTTAACTATGGAACTTTATATAATCGAGATTCATTATTTGAAACTCTTTGTTTTAAGTTTCAAAAGTTTAAACCTGGTTACAATTCTCCATATGATTTTAGGCCAAAATAAACTAGAAATTCGATATAAATTTTTTGGCAGGAAATATGGTCACATAAATCTTCAAGGCCTCATACTTAGGTTAGTGCAAAGTAAATTAAAAATCAGGAGTAATGGAGCGGAAAAGAAGATTTCTTCCATACGTGCATCTTCAATTAAATGCCTTCCTGGACTAGGTCAAGAGACTTCAAAAAGGAAATGGAAGTTGGCATTTGAAAGAGAAAAGTTGTCAGTTGTCGGTCATGTATATGGTCCTCTTTACAATAATAGTCTTTGTAGAGACATAACTTGCTAACGAAATATTTGGAAGGTTCTATGATCCTAACATATGTTCAGTCAAACAGAGCCATGAAGGAGTTAGTATACAGCCATAAAATTTTGCAACAGGGAGTCAATAGAAAGCAAAATTGAAGTTAGCCATGTAATCAAACACCATCTGTCATTTTTCTTTAGTTCCTCATCATGATAACAGAAAAAACCTAGAGGTTGGCTATTTTGGATGGCACACAAGCAGTCATTCGCTATGAAAAGTTAATCCACTAACCACCTCAAGTGATAAGAGGTCCACTGCATTTTCTTTTCTTCATTTTATTATTCTGTTCTACTCAGAAGGAATACCTTAAGTCGAAGTACTATTCTTTCAAATTAAAAAAATTACTCATATGACAAATTAAGAATAGCATCAGAAATTTTTAAGGACACACTTTATATAAGATAAAATTATGTAGAGATTTTACAAAATTTCAATTTCCCCACTTCTTGTACAAAGAATCAGTGAGAATCCTTAAATTAGCATAATCCTTTTTCTGTATTGAGTTAGATATTGACCAAGAGGTTGGTTTCTACAAAATTTTGAATTAGATTCCTCAAGTTTATTTACATTACAAATTGATTTGTTGTTTCTTTACTTTTATTGGACTGAAATTCAAACAAAAACATGGTGGTTCTAACATCGAAAATCAAAAATCCATGGTTGAATCCTCTCATATTGGTGTAGATGCTACTAGGATCTCTATATGCTTGTTTCTGCATAAAAATGGTAGAGAACAAGCCATCATCCCCCTGGTGTGGTAAAAAGAATTCTTAAGTAGTGCTTGGTGCTGCTCATTTCAGGCATCAGTTCACAGTCAATACAAGGTGAACCAACCTTGATCCACCCCAAACTGCTCAATCCAGGATCAGTTCAAGCAGTTTGGGTGGTGTTTACCCAAACCAAGACCCCTCATATTGTTTTAGGGTCGTTATGGTAAGAATTGAGCATTATGAAATGAATCAACCGGTTTTCAAAAACTTGTTTCTAGATTGTAGCACTCCCATTTGGCTCACATTGATGAAAGTTTTTTTATGTTGATTGAATGAGCATTAAACAAAAAGAAAAGGGAAAGAAAAAAGAACTTTCCAAACTATGATACTTCATGAGATAATTTAAACTTGAATATGAGAGACAAATGATATGGATCATGGCTGTAAATATGGAATATGCTTAATTACAAGTTTCCAGGTTCACACCATCTCTAATCCCTCACAAAGAAGTTCTCTATGCCAATTCATCCTAATGAGTAGACCTCTCATAGGACATACAGCATACTTTTTGATCTAAACACTATTGTCAAGTCTAAAACTTTGCTATTTCCCGATTTTTATGCAATGGGATGTGCCACTGTCCCATCTCATCCCGGCACTTGGGACAGGAGATGTCCGAGGACATGTTGATTGGTAAGCTCAGATGATGGCGGGATGGTACTGTCCGAACACTTGGTACCCCATTTCAATGTCCCGTGGGACCTCCCACTGGAATTTGAAACCATGCTGCATATGCATTAGATACCTTGCCATTATTGGCTAATGAAGCAACTGAGGAATTATTAGTAAACAATTTTAGTGGCCTTGAAATAGAATGCACAACAAAATGAATTAAAGGGCAACTCCTTTTTTTCTCAAAAAGAAAAGAAATGGAATTCACAACACTTAGCTTTATAATATAATCTTTTAAATAGCCTGTGCCATACACTTATGACATGCTGCCATCTTTACTTCCATGGTAGAAACTTCTGTGCCTTCACCTTTATAGTCTACACTAACGATAATATAAGGCTTCACCCATATCCTTTATTCCAAATTTTTCATAGAGAAACTTCCTTTCCACAGCAATCCAAGGTCAATCGCATAAAGTAAAAATGTCATACATGGATAAGTCTAGAAAGACAATTTTGCTCTCCTAACCATACAATACACAAGTATTCTCTATGAATTGTATGAAGAATTTACATTTTCAAATTTTATATATCATGACAAGATGGTTGTTTAAATAAAATATGGATATATTAAGTCTACAACCAGATGTTCTTCATTTAAAGCGAAATAATCAGGTTCTCCATCTACATCTCATTCAAACTTCCATTTCGGAAAGCTATCCTTGCATCCATCTAGCAAAGCACTAAATCATAATGAGCAATTAGTGCCATGATCATTCAAAAAGTCCTTCTTGGAGATGGGAGAAAACACCTCATGATCATTAATGCCTTCATGAATAAATCCTCTGGTAAAAAGTCCAACCTTGTGTCATCCAACCTTACCCTTAAAGTCGCTTTTGGTCTGATAGACTCATTTACAATTCATGGCCTTGCCTCTAAGAGATAGATCAACTAATTCCTGAAATGGCATTTGGCCATCAGTCTCCTCATAGAATCATACTATTTTAAGGAATTACTTCCATTCATAAATTATGGAAACATCATTAGATCATCCCAAACCCTGATGTCGTAGTTTCATTCTTGTAAGCTTGTGAGAGAGTCCAATATGATTGCTGATTTCTTAGTTGATGGCTTTCACAAATCACAATATAGCTCTTTGATCACCACACGATAGGGTTCAAGTATCGAGTATGATGGCAACTAGTTCAGACTATGCAAGGTTGGTTATACCAGAACCATGACTCATACCGCTTAACTACCAGTGTATATGGTACAATACCATACTGAAACACGATACACAGCCCAGTGTTGATGATGCAGCAAGTACATTCATTTCAGCCCCAAATCTAGAGAAAACGAGAGGGAGAGTAGAGTGGTATAAAGGTTTCCTAGCATCCTAGCGGTGGTTGGCGGAGAAGATGATAGTGGTTAACATGGAGGAAGAGCTCGAGGAGATCGATGGCAAGATAATTTGAGATGGTGGGGGTGAGCTTAGTGAGGTTAGTGCCAAGGTGGTCTAGGGTGATCTATTAGGTAAAGAGGTGGGGAGAATGGAGGGGTGGGGTACCAAGTCTATGTGTTGGGATGTGAGACAAGATAGGGGTTATATGGAGTGTTCCATTTGGTTGAGCAAAGCAGGCAGTTCCGCTTGAAACCAAGCGGAACTGGTTGGTTTCCCTTGGTCCTGGTTCATACAAGTCCCCCCAAGCAGTTCCGCTTGAAACCAAGTGGAACTGGTTGGTTCTGCTTGGTCCTGGTTCATACAGGTTCCCCCTACCCTGAATAAACATGCCTCACCATCTCAGTTCTATACTTCTATATGATATATTTATAACCAGAGCTAGCTGACTTGGAATGTTTCAGCAAATCTTGGCATTATATTAAGGCGGCATGACAAATTCCACTCTCAGTCTCCCACATTGTCATATTGAATGGCATCTAGTCAATAGATAACCAAGTCATTTTAATTGAGCAAGGGATCCTAGAATCCTAACAAGTAATGCATTGAGGTTCCACACTTGCAATAATGGCAACTTCTTTGAGGAAATCTAGCATTCCCAGCATCTACAATCTTAGGAGTAGGACAGAGAATAGAACATGAATCCCTTGAACCCTTCTTTGGGTAGCCAATTAAATATGAATAGGTAATCCTAGAGTCATTTTCTGGGTTGTACACCATTGCCTCAGCTAGACTACCCATACAAGTATTCCAAACTAGGTTTTCTGCTTTTCCACTGTTCACAAGTGCTACTCTCTAATCCTTCCTGCTTGTTTTCACAACTCAAAGGATGATCCATCAAAAAAATATATATCGAAGGATGTGTTTGGAGCAACTTATGTGTTTGGAGCAACTTAAGTAGGAACTTCATTGAGGATATGCACAAGAATCTTTGAAGCATCAACGATACACAAATAAAAAGAGTAGAAAATGCATAATCTTCACCATAGCCATTAGTGCTTTATTCCGTTATTAATTTGGCTCACTAAGCATATCATGCCTTGTTCCACAAGGAACTTAGCAAATGGACATGGGTTATGTCCTTTATTAGTTTACCAACCACGGCATAAAGCATTTGACATCTTGACTTCTTATTTTATTTATCAATTGTTATACTAACTTTGAGTGCTTTACCGTACTAGTATAAATTTAAAT